>CM039502.1:37529099-37930480 GCA_022432975.1 Begonia masoniana
AAATGATTACGATTGTCATGTTACGTGGCGATCCATCGGGGTCGTTACACCTAGAGCGTCGATGGGAGGAGGAAGCGTGAAAAAACGGGAACGGCCGGGAGGAAAACGTGAGGTTGATGTTGAAGCGGCGTCCGACGGCAGAGAGGAATGCTCTCTGGCGTTTTCGGTGAAAACGGAAAGAAGAAGGAAAGTGAGGGAGAAGGAGAAAAACTTTGATTTAATATATTTGGGTTTGACAAATTACCAAAATGCCCTTAGCTCTATTTCTATTTTTGTTTCGGTTCCTCGTTCATTAATTGCTAGTTTATTCGTTCCACCAATTCTCTCCTTAGTCACCAATATAGTCCCACTATAGTTGGGTTCTATTACACCTGTCCCTTTGCAAATCGGACTTTGTTTAAACTATTTTTACTAAAAGTCCTTTAATATTACGAGAACTTAATTACTCTATATAACTTTAATTACTCGCGCAAAAATCCCGTAAATTTCCTACTTCTTAGTAATCACTAGATCGTATTTAAAGCTTTCTTTTCGAAAAACGGACTTGATTTGACATATTTACGAAAATGTCATTATTATTAAATCATAATAAGCACAAAAAACATCAAGATCACAACATTAATAGGAATTTTAAGGAAATTATGCGAATTTTCGGAGTTTAGACGCTATATTACGAGTAAATACATTTCTCGAAATATAAAGGACGTTTTAGTAAAAATAGTAAACGAGGTCCGTTTTGCTAACGGACAGTTTTAATAGATCCCAAATAATAAGTTGGACTTATTGGCAAAATAAGGAAATTTGGAGAAGTCGAATCTTTAACCGATTGACGAAACAAATGACGAAACAAATAGAATTAAGTGCTAATGGCAAAATGGTAATTCGCAAAACCAAAATTTATAAAAATAACAATTCCCTCTTCTCTCCCTCACTTTCTCTTTTTCTTCTCTGGAGTTCACGAACCAGAGAGCTTCTCACTTTCTGCTCGCCGACGATTCCACTTTCCGACCTCCGATCCGACCTCCGTTCGTTCCGTTTTCTTCACGATTTCTCCTCCTCTTGCTACCCTAGGTATGAATCTACGTTCTTAGAACGTTTATTTCAAGTTTTACGGAGTTTGAACAATTAGGGTTTCGATTAGGTTTTCGTAAAAATCGAGATTTAGGGTTCGAAATAAATAGGTTATCGTAGATTATGAACGTATAGAACGTAGTGGACGTTATTGGACGAAACTAGATTAATTTGTGAAAATGTTCGATTTCGTGAAATTTTGAGATTTAGAGGAAAACTCGTAATTTGGGATTTGAGTTGCCGAGCGTGTATTGCTCGATAAAATAGCTCGATGAATTGGATTAAAGCTTTAGGAAATATTTTTAGTTAAGGTTTTGTTAATTTGGACGTTTAATAGCTTAATTCGGTTTTAACGACAAATGTCGTGTTTTGCCTGAGGCGAATGACTCTCGTGGACGAAGCTCGAGGCTCTGTGCGCGCAAGGTAAGTTCTCGTGACTTACTCTGGCCGATTGGCCTACACCGTACGTTTATGTCGCGTCGAGGATCATTGGAGTGTTGTTTGTTTATACGTTTTGGTTGGGTAGTTAGGTTAGTTGTCTATAGGTTTCGTTTATTTGTCTTGATGGTATGTATGTTGATTGCTTACTTTCTGCTTATTAACTATTCATGCATCACGTATTTCAAATGTCATGAAAATGAATTTCCGCACGTGTTTTTAAGAAAAGAAACGAACCTTTGTAATTAATCTACGTAATCTGTATCTGGTTACGCAAGGTGGGGCTCAGGCATGGCTGTAGGGTTTGTGAGCATGTACCCCCCCTCTCTAGGTGGAAAGTGGTAGTTCGACCACAGAATGTATCCTTTCCATTTAGAGGGCTAATATCTCTGTAACAATCTGTCTGCGACGTAATAAAATGAAATGAATGAATCTGAAACTGTATCTGTATCTGAATCTGAAATCTGCACGTTTTTTCGAATGGCATACGCACGCATGCATCTGCATTTACGAAGCTTACTGAGATTTCATTATCTCATAGATGTCTGTATGGTGTAGGTGACGTTTTAGGGGACATCGAACCAGGTGAGGACGACATTCTTCCTCCTGACGTATGATGCAGTTGACGAAGAATGGCCCGTGGGAGTGTGCTGAGCAGTCGGTGCGTTTTGACCCGTGGGGACGTCTGTGTAAGTATTTTGGGGAATTTAATGGATGATACGAATGTATAGAGGAACGAATTAGGATGCTTGGATCTGGCTAGAGGTTAGGTTCACGTTTTGATAGGTTTTAAATGTTTTTATGAATCTGGTTTATAAACCGTGTTTTTGTAAAGGTTTCATCGGAACGACTCTGGATTTAAAAACAGGTGGATTAGTCGATTTTTAAACATATCCACGTGGTTCATTTTTAGGAAAACTGGTCGTGTTTAAAAGGAGTTTGAAGTGCTGAAATTTTAGGTTTGTGGTGTGCAGGGAAGGTGAAAGAGATTTGGTGTTTTGCTCTCTAGAATTGCGAATTCCAAAGAGCATTTTTATGAAACTGTTGAAATTGGAGAAGTGTTGGGTTTAGCTCTCTGGAATCTCGGATTCCATAGATGAGATTAGTCGCTGCAATACAGCGACTGGTCGCTGCAATATGCAGCGACCAGTCGCTGCATTGTGCAGCGATCGGGCGCTGCATTATGCAGCGACTGATCACTGCAGCGACTGATCACTGCATAATGCAGCGCTTGCACCGATTAGTCGCTGCTTTTCTTTTGCCTCTCCCTTCCGGTTTTACCCTTGGTCGATTAGATAAATGTTTTAATTTTATTGTTTAGTTTTAAATGGTTTTAACTTAAATTGTTTTGAGTTTATTAAATGGTTAAAACATGGTTTTCGATTTCGATTCCGGAAGTCTTAATACATTCACTTACCTAGTGTCCTTTGCAAATGAAATACTCCTTTCAAATCTTCTTTACCTAAATCATTTCACATTGCCAAGTTAAAATAGAATCCTAATAGTGCTAACCAAAAATCATCCTAATGCTTAACCTACTTGTGTTTCTATATTCTTCTGCCGAGCACCTTGTGTGCTTGGATTAAATTTCTACAATCTAAATAACCAGATTCAGCCCAGTAACTAATCGCATACAGCTATCTAAATGTCCAGAATCGACTCTGAAATGCCTTTACTAAACGTATAATAGAAATGATCCTATTATTACTATGCTATTAAAGAATCTGAATCCTCGGGTTCTAACTGAAAAAAGAGCTCAAAGTATCAACCAGTAACTACATTCATTAAGTCTTCCCTGGTAAGCTGAGTATCGGCGAGAACGAAGAAGAATCGGTTGTTGATGAAGAGGGCTACCTGCTGCGAGAGAGAGAGTTCTGGGAGGATGGGAATCGCCGAGAGAGAATGTCCGCTACAGTGGGGTTTTTGTGAGGTTTAAGAGTTTCCATTTTCTATTTATACCAAATAAGTTCCTCCTTAATTACAATTCTGCCACTACAATAGAAATCCAATAAGCTTTGGCATATAATTATTAAATAAAAGGTCAAATAAAGAGGTGACCATTAATTCCGTTAAGAAAATCACCTGACTGAGAATGTCGGGTGTTACACATCGACTGCCCAACACACTCCCACGAGCTATCCTCCTTCAATTGCATCATTCGTCGGGTGGAAGGATCTCGTCCTCACCTATGTTGAGATCACCTACGCCGTACAGACAATCTATGAGCTAAAGGCTCAGCAAGTTTCATAAATGCAGATGCATGCTATGTGTCACGGTCCTACTTTCAAGGGGCGTGTCAAGACCGTGCGGCACCCAATATCACACTTGTACTGGGTCAGCCAAGGAGCATGCCAACGGCACCGAGTGCCCACTTCGTTAGAGCGAGCTTGTGTCTAACAAGTAAGCAACGAGCGAGCGAGATTAGCCGAAAAGAGCTTCATTGAGTATAGTATGCATAAAGAGAGTGTGTGTAAAAAGCTTGTTCATTGATGGAGCAGCAAATTACATCGGTGGGACGTGCAGTCATGCCTCTCCCCTTAAAGAGCAATCCAGACCATCTCCACTACGGCAGTAGTATACATGCTATAGTGGCGAGGAGTCACTCTTGCCAAAATTAGAAAGAAAAAGAGTACAACAGAATTACTTAAAAAGGAAATGAATCTAATTAACAGCAAGGGCGGCCATAGGCAACATGCCTTGGACAAGCCCGGACCTTGGCATTCTCCCCTATTTGAACTGTTGACGTCCTCGCCAACTCTGCTTCTGCTTGAATTCGTTGATGATTTTCGCGGAGTCTTCCAAATCTTCTTGCTTCTCCCAAGATACCTCATCGTCTCCAAGTCCCTTCCATCTGATCAGATACTCCTGGTACTGTCGTCGACCTATTATGACGTTCCGCTCTGCCAGGATTTCTTCAACTTCTTTCTTTTTCTTGTTGCTGGTGGAGATATTTGGCCTGGTGATGTCGTTCCTCTCTTCGTCTTCATTGTCTGCATGATAGGGCTTTAAATTGTTGACATGGATGACAGGGTGAATTTTGAGCCATGCTGGAAGATTAACTTTGTAGGAGGCTCTTCTGACTTTCTCCATGACTTCAATAGGGCCTTCGTATTTTCTTACAAGTCGCTTGTCCTTCTTTCCCCTGAAACGAAGTTGTTCGGATAACAACTTAACTAGCACAAAGTCTCCAGCCTTGAACTCCAGTGGTCGCCGCTTCTTGTCCGCCCACTTCTTCATATGTTTGGAGGAACGTTCTAAGTAGGAGCGAGCTATTTTCGTATTTTGCTTCCATTCTTTAGAGAAGTTGTACGCTTTTGGACTCTTCCCCAAATATGGTTGCTCCAATGTGTGGGGCATGATGGGTTATCTC
Organism: Begonia masoniana; assembly: GCA_022432975.1. Lineage (NCBI taxonomy): Eukaryota > Viridiplantae > Streptophyta > Magnoliopsida > Cucurbitales > Begoniaceae > Begonia > Begonia masoniana. The sequence continues at coordinate 37,533,979 of CM039502.1, forward strand.
CCGCAGACTATTTCGAACGGACTCATTCTTGTTGAAGAACTCTTCTGACAATTGAAACAAAATTGTGCTGCATCGAGTAAACTGGGCTAATTCTTTTGATTGGCATTGATGAAGTGGCGCAAATATTCTTCAAGTAAGCTGTTGAAACGTTCCGTCTGGCCGTCTGTTTGAGGATGGTAACTTGAAGATATATTAAGACTTGATCTGAGAAACTGGAACAGTTCGACCTAAAAAGACCCTGTGAATCGAGGATCTCGGTCGCTGACAATGCTTTGAGGAATTCCCCATAACTTCACGATATATTTGAAGAAGAGTTGAGCAGTCTTCTCTGCGGGGCAGTGCTTCGGGGCAGCAATAAATGTGGCATACTCTGTCGATGATCACTAGCATCGTCTCAAATTCGTTGGCAGACGGCAAATTGGTGATGAAATCTAAGGAAACACTCTCCCAAGGTCTTTCTGGTACTGGTAGAGGTTCCAGTAGGCCCGCTATCTTGTTCCTTTCTACCTTGTCTTGTTGGCACACCAAACATGTTTTGGTGTACTGCATAACATCCCCCTTCATTTGGGGCCAGTAGTATCCTCTTTTCAAGAGGGCATAAGTTCGCGGCCAGCCTGCATGACCGGCCCAAAAGGTATCGTGGCATTCTCGCAGAAGAGTACGTCGTAAGTTATTGCTTCGAGGAACATACAAACGGCAGCCTTTGGTGAAGAGCAAATCGTTTTCAATCCAGAATTGCCGAGTCTTTCATTCTTTCACAAGTTGCACTACAGCCCGAGCTGCGGGGTCATCTTGTAAACTGTCCCGGATGCGATCTTTTAAGGATCCATTAACCTTACTTGCTTGAAGTTGAGACAAAAATGCATAGACTAGCGCACTCTGCCTTCCGACTTAATGCATCAGCTACTCGATTGCTCTGGCCTGATTTGTGTTCAAAGTGAAAATCAAATTCTGAAATTAACTAGTGCCACCGTGCCTGCTTTGCTGAAAGTTTTGGTTGTTCGAAGAAATGACAAATTGAACTGTTATCTATCTTTACGATGAACTTCGACCCAAGCAGATACTGTCTCCACACGCGCAGGCAATGGACTACAGCCAACATTTCTTTCTCAGAAGCAATGTATTTTCTCTCTACTTCTTTTAACTTGCGACTTTCGAAGGCAATAGGATGACCATTTTGCATCAGGACTTCCCCTAGAGCAAAATCTGAGGCATCTGTCTCTACTTCAAATGGCTGAGTAACATCAGCTAGTGCGAGCACAGGCTCCTGTATCATGGCTTCTTTCAGATTTGCAAAGGATTTATGGCATTCGGAGTTCCAGTCCCAAGGAACTCCTTTCTTTAAGAGTTTCGTTAGGGATGCGGCTCTCTTCGAAAATCCTTCCACAAAACGTCTGTAATAATTGGCAAGCCCGAGGAAGGAACGCAGTTCGGTGACAGATGTCGGGGTCTTCCAACTTTTGACGGCACTTATCTTATCAGCGTCCATGCAAAGACGACCTTGTTCAACAATGTGGCCGAGGAATTCGATGCTTTCCTGAGCAAAAGAGCATTTTTCCTTCTTCACATATAATTAGTTTTCTCTTAGCTTTTCGAAAACCAAACGGAGATGCGTCTTGTGTTCTTCTAGCGTCTCGCTGTATACCACAATGTCATCAAGGTACACCACCACAAACTTGTCATGGTATTCATGAAATACTTGATTCATGAGGGTGCAGAACGTTGCAGGGGCGTTTGTGAGTCCGAAGGGCATCACCAAGAATTCAAAGGCTCCATACCTTGTTACGCAGGTTGTCTTGGGTTTGTCTCCTTCTGCAATCCTTACTTGATAATAGCCTGATCGCAGATCAAGCTTGGTGATGTACTTGGCCTTGTACAATTGATCAAAAAGATCAGTGATGAGCGGAATGGGATACTTGTTGCGCATTGTGACTTTGTTGAGTGCCCGGTAATCTATACACATGCGCAGACTTCCATCTTTTTTCTTTTGAAACAACACCAGTGCTCCAAAAGGTGCTTTAGCGGGTCTGATGAATCCGGCCTCGAGTAGCTCATCTAATTGCTTCCTTAGTTCTGCTAGTTCTGGTGGAGCCATTCTATACGGGGCTTTCGCAGGAGGTTTAGATCCAGGGTTTAGTTCAATCTGATGATCGATGTCCCTCCGTGGAGGTAATGTCTTGGGTAAGCAATTGGGTATAGTGCTCTTGAACTCTTCCAAGACTTTTGCAATCTCAGGATGTATTATTTCCTCCTTCTTTTCCCTTAACTCAAACGGCACAATCATATACGTTGGGTCATCGTGCTTCAGCCCTTTCTTGAATTGCATAGCAGAAATCATCTTTATGTTGCCAGCAATTGGTGGTTTAAGAATCGCAGGAACAATGGTTGGGTTGTTACTCGTGATCACTAAACATTTTGCTGAGGGAATTGGGATGACTTTATGTTCCATCAAGAATTCCATCCCCAAGATAATATCAAAGTCATCCATCCGTGCTTCGATAAAGTCAATGAGTCCTGTCCATGAGCTGAGTTTTAACTGGACTCTCCGTACAATCCCGAGTACCGGCATCGCTTTTGCGTTCACTGTTTTCATTTTGTCGTCATTCTTTTCTAACTTCAGACCGAGACGGTGAACTTCCTTCTCTGTAATGAATTTATGAGTAGCTCCCGAGTCTATCATCGTACTCTTAGTAGGTCTATTATTGATGAATGACTCCACATACATAAGACCTTTGTCTGGGATCTTCCTCAATTCCTCCATCTGTTGTTGTACAGCTGACAAGAAAGTCATAGTCCCAACTTCAGCAAGCTCAGTTGATTCTTCTTCAACAACTTCCTTAGCTGAGTCGTCATCCCGAATTGAAGTTGTAAAGCAGTTAAGGCCGTTCTATGTGGACACTCAGCTACTCGATGAGGTCCATTGCACAGAAAACAGGACATAGGCCTATTTGTTTGTCGTTGGTTGTTAGCATTTCTTAGTGCTTCGTAACCTTCTCTGGGGACAAATGGCTTCCTTTCAACAGTTCCAGTGTTCGATTTCTAGGACTTGGTGGAGTTTGAGCTACTGGGAGAGGTCTTCTTTGGCCCAAGGTTCTCGGAGCTATAATCGAACAACCGCTCTGCTGCGGCAAGTGCACTTGAAAGGCTTTGCACTCTTTGCTCATACAATTTTGTTCTGGCCCACGGTTTAAGACCTTCGATGAAAGTGAAGATCTTGTCTTTTTCTGACATATCTCTTATATTTAGCATGAGTCCCGAAAACTGCTTGACATATTCACGGATGCTTGCAGTGTGTTTCAGTTCTCGGAGTAGTCTACAGGCGTTGAACTCAACATTTTCTGGAAAGAATTGATCCTTCAATTGCATTTTCAGATCTTCCCAAGTATCGATCACACATTCGCCATTACTGATCTCATGATATTTTGATCTCCATCATAGTTTTGCATCATCAGTAAGATGCATTGTGGCCAAGGTCACTTTCGAATCATCATACGTTTTAGTGGCCTTGAAATATTGTTCCATGTCGAAGATGAAATTCTCTATTTCTTTTGCATCCCGGGCTCCCCCAAAGGATTTTGGCTCAGGAATCTTCACTCGACTGAATTCAGCAGCAGCAGTAGCCTGGGTTTGACCCCCCCATGGCTCTCATAGTCAGGTTCAGCTTAATGTTGATCTCGGCTGTAAAACCCGTCAAAATTTAGTAGTTGTAAAAATTTGAATAAATTTTTCGCGAATTTTAAGTGTAAATAATTGGGATCAATTTCGTTAATTTTCGGTAGGAGTTGAAATAAATTAAAGAAATAAATAATAAAATAAATTAAAGAAATAAATAATAAAATAAATTAAAGAAATAAATAATAAAATAAATTAAAGAAATAAATAATAAAATAAATTAAAGAAATAAATAATAAAATAAATTAAAGAAATAAATAATAAAATAAATTAAAGAAATAAATAATAAAATAAATTAAAGAAATAAATAATAAAATAAATTAAAGAAATAAATAATAAAATAAATTAAAGAAATAAATAATAAAATAAATTAAAGAAATAAATAATAAAATAAATTAAAGAAATAAATAATAAAATAAATTAAAGAAATAAATAATAAAATAAATTAAAGAAATAAATAATAAAATAAATTAAAGAAATAAATAATAAAATAAATTAAAGAAATAAATAATAAAATAAATTAAAGAAATAAATAATAAAATAAATTAAAGAAATAAATAATAAAATAAATTAAAGAAATAAATAATAAAATAAATTAAAGAAATAAATAATAAAATGCGAAGATGAAATTCTCTATTTCTTTTGCATCCCGGGCTCCCCCAAAGGATTTTGGCTCAGGAATCTTCACTCGACTGAATTCAGCAGCAGCAGTAGCCTGGGTTTGACCCCCCCATGGCTCTCATAGTCAGGTTCAGCTTAATGTTGATCTCGGCTGTAAAACCCGTCAAAATTTAGTAGTTGTAAAAATTTGAATAAATTTTTCGCGAATTTTAAGTGTAAATAATTGGGATCAATTTCGTTAATTTTCGGTAGGAGTTGAAATCGTGAAACCGATCGATTAATTAAATGTAATTAATTGTAACTCAAATAAAAAGAATTAATTAAAATCAAAGTAAAAGAGAGGTGAGGTAGGTAAATTAATAAATGAAATGGATTTAATATAAAATAAAATAATAAAAATAAAACAATTAATAAAATAAATTAAAGAAATAAATAATAAATAAAAGTTTTATAATATTTATTTTTATAACAATCAGGTTTTCAAAAGAAAACCTGATTGTTTCTTTTGTGTCGGCAGCGCACCAGAAGAGAGAGAAAGAGAGAAAAAGAAAGAGAGAGAAAGCCGCGCGAGGGAGAACCGCCGACGCCGGAACGACCTCCGTTCGGTGCGATTTTGGTGTCAAAACATTCGTCTCGAGGAGTAGATCAACGTTTGTGAAGGGCGTTTTCGAAGGTAACCTCTCGTTCTCTCGATTTTTGCCCGGGAAGTTTCGGGTTTTAGTTTTTTGTAGATCTACGATTTAAGGTTGTTTTCTTCGTGTTTTTGATAGGGATCGACTTGAAAAGTGGTTGAGAATGTGTTGGAAGCGATTTTCGGCGAAAAATAGGTAAGAAATGGTGTGTTTCGCCGCGGGTTGATCGTCGGTCGGTCGCTGGAGCTTCGTAGGCGTTCGGCGATCGACGGTCGAGTCAACTCGACCATGGGCTGAGTCAACTCGGGCTGTGGGCCGAGTTGGCTCAGGCCCAAGGCCGAGTTGACTCTGGCCCAGGGCTGAGTTGGGCCCGACTGGGCTTGGCCCAGCCCGATCCAGATTTGGGCCAGGTTGACCCAGGCCCTTTGGCCTTCTAGGTCGGGTTGGACTTCGGTCCATTGGGCCGAGTCTGACCCGACCCATCAGGTTGGGTATACCCAGCCCATTCGGGTCGAACCCGCCTGGTCCGACCCGATTTGGGTTTGGGCCGGGTCTGGCCCGAGCCCAGTTGGAATGGGTTGGTTCGGGTCAAACCGATCCGACCCAGACCAACCCAAACCGATCCGACCCGAACCAGGGCGACCCGAATCAGACAGACCCGAACCGGTCCGACCCGAATCAGACCGACCCGAACCGGTCCGACCCGAACCGGTCAGTCAAAGTTAACTGTTGACTTTGACCGTTGACCGTTGACTTTGACCTTTGACCGTTGTCTTTGACCGGACCGTTGACTTTGATCGGACAGTTGACTTTGGCCGTTTACTTTGACCGGACCTTTGACTTTGACCTTGACCGTTGACTTTTTGACCAAAAGTCAACCCGAGCCATTTTGGCTCGTTTTCGCTCCGGTTCGTAGTTTATATCGTTTCTGGACCGAATTGGACCTTAACGGAGCTCATTCCTTGTGTTGTTTCTCAGATTCAGAGGATTTTGCTGATTTGGAAGCAATTCCTGAGGAGCCACGGTTCACTGAGGATAAGAGGACTCGCCGCCGGGGTATGGGTTATTATACTTTCCGCGTTATACCCAGCATTGCATGCACGTATATTATTTTTGGTGGGATACCACTAGTATTGATGTTGGCATTCTTACTGGCATGATTATTTTGCATATGGTGGCACGTATATTTTTCACTGATTATACTGCTTAGTGGATTTTATATGCCATGTTTTACTTGCCTTTGCTGACGGGTGGTATTTGAGATTTTCTTTAGATTTTTCATGCTTGGCACGTAGATGGTTTTATACCTGCATTTGATATTGTCATGCATTGATTTTCTGCTGTGCCATTTGGAGTTTGATACTGGAGATAACCGTCTGGCACTCTTAGTTGGGCCCTTATGCTAGGAGTATCAGGGGGTTTTGCCTAGTTGTTGTGGTATTCCCCACGCTTGTTTGGATAGGGTACGCCCCCTGAGAATAGGCGGAATGTAGGGTACGCCCCCTTAGAGTAGGCAGAATGTAGGGTACGCCCCCTGAGAATAGGCGGAATGGGCTCGGAGTATGCTCGCCCAGTTACCCGACCTGGCCAGTGTCTGTTCGTTGCTACCCCGGTACGTTAAGTCCACCTTGTGCACCCCTTGGGCCCAGGGTTGAGTCGTTCGTCCCTCCTGGTGTGCCCTAGCGCGTGTCCCGGTGGCCCAAGGCTGAGTGGTTCGTCCCTCCTGGTGGTTGACCTTTTCTCTTCTCCCTATGAGGCCCTGCCTGGTGTTATCGCGGCCTTTCAGTGTTGGTGTGGTTCGGAGGATCCGTGAGTGACCTCCCTTTTCACTGTACACCTGGACATATATTTTTATGATAGAATTGTTGATGTGGGCCTATTTTCACTATATATACTTATTTTATCGTTAGCCACATTAACCGTTTTAAATGGATAATAAGAAGAGAAATGGATAACATTAAAACTGGTTTTGATCTTTAAAACGTGCATTGATTTAATAAGGCATGCATCATTGGGTGGTAGGTATAACATCCCATACTGAGTTTGTCACTCACCCCATCGACTCCCCTCTACAGGTAAAGGAAGGAAGGCTAGGAAGTGAGCTCTGTCGTGTGGATTTTCTAGGGTCACACTTTTTATTTTCCACAGCTCTGTACTATGTAAGACATTTGAGATTGTACCTTATTTTGGCATGTAATTATTTTCATTTATCTTGTATTTCTACGTATGTTTGTACTCTCTTTTATTTGTTGCTTCGAGGAGGTCCTGGATTAGTGCTAAACTTCCGCATTTAGCCTTAGGTTAGACGGTGGACCTCTCTGAGGTTGATCGTTTAACCTGGCGTTTCTGTTAGGCCCCCTCTCGGGTTGTGACATCGGCAATCTCGACCCTAAGAGAATCAAACATTGTTCTGAAGTCGTCGGTCATTTGAGACACAGTTTCAGACAATCGGGTATGAGCTAGATCGATCTCATCGACGCGCTCCAGGACCCCGATTATTGTACCTGTGGAACTTTATCCCGTGTCAACTCCCTTTCCTTTTTCTTGTCGGGATTCGAGAGTCTCCACCCGATTCAGCAGCTCTGGAATCGGTATGGCGTCTATCCTGTTGTGAATAGCCACTATCTCAGTAGGAAATTCAGACATTTCCTTCATTCGTTCTTCTATGAATCGAATGTTATCCGGTATGTCTTGCAAATACCGTATTTCTTCTTCCAACTCGACGAGGCGCTCGAGTTGATCTGATGGTGCGCTTGACCTTTCCATCGTACTTTTCTTCAGCATGATTTCTCACGATTTTAAGCCAACTAGGCTCTGATACCAACTGTCACGGTCCTACTTTCAAGGGGTGTGTCAAGACCGTGCGGCACACAATATCACACTTGTGCTGGGTTAGCCAACGAGCGTGCCAACGACACCGAGTGCCCACTTCGTTAGAGCGAGCATGTGTCTAACGAGTAAGCAACAAGCGAGCGAGATTAGCTGAAAAGAGCGTCATTGAGTATAGTATGCATAAAGAGAGTGTGTGTAAAAAGCTTGTTCATTGATGGGGTAGCAAATTACATCAGTGGGTAGGGGGTCTACGTGCAGTCATGCCTCTCCCCCTAAAGAGCAATCCGGACCATCTCTACTACGGCAGTAATATACATGCTATAGTGGCGAGGAGTCACTCTTGCCAAAATTAGAAAGAAAAAGAGTACAACAGAATTACTTAAAAAGGAAATGAATCTAACTAACAGCAAGGGCGGCCATAGGCAACATGCCTTGGACAAGCCCGGACCTTGACACTATGCATATGAAGTTTAGAAATCATGCAACATTTTCTTTTAAACGATGTGGTATTGTGACAAGCCCCTTCGTGCCTTCACAATAGATCGATAGCCCCCTTTTGGGCCACACCACCTTTCATGACTTTCTTAAAAATGATGTGGTACTGTGACAAGCCCCTTCATGCCTTCACAATAGATCGATAGCCCCCTCTTCGGGCCACACCACCTTTCATGAAAATGTAATGCGGAAATTCATTTTCTTAAAAACGATGTGGTACTGTGATAAGCCCCTTCGTGCCTTCACAATAGATCAATAGCCCCCTTTCGGGTCACACCCCTTTTTTTGAAATCTATGCTCATTTGAAAACCATGATGCATGAACACGTGCACAACATAAACGTATAACATATATACCATCAAGACAATAAAATGTATAATCTATAAAACAACTAATCCTAGCTACCCAACCAAAGCGTTTAAACAAGCAATTCACCAATGATCCTCGGCGCGACTTCGACGTACGGTGTAGGGCAATCGGCCATAGTAAGTCACGATAACTTACCTCGCGTCCGTTACACTCTAGCTCCGTCCACGAGCATTGTTCACTTAAGGCAATTTCACAATAATTGTTGTTAATACGAGTTTAAATCATTGAACGTTCGAATTAACGAAACCTTAACTAAGGAAGTCTCCTAGTGTTCTAATTTAACTGATCGAGGCATTCTATCGAGTAACTCGCGCTCGACACCTCAAAACTTCCATTAACGAGTTTTTCCAAAAACCCCTAAAATTCTCAAACTTTAACATTTCTCATAAATCGACCTAACTTCGTCCAATAACGTTCAATACGTCCATTATATTCACAACTACGGTAAACCTATCAATTTCAAACCCTAAATTACATTTTTCACGAAACCCTGAACAAAAACCCTAACGTTAAACGACCCGAAAACTAAGAATAAACTTTCCAAAGCCATAGAATCTTACCTAGAGAGTTGATTAAAGGGGAAAACGCGATGGAAACGAGTCGATCCGAGAGGAGATCGGTCGCCGGCGTGAGGAATCGCCGTGAGAGGCGATGAAAATCGCCTAGAGAGAGAGATGGAATTCGCGTAAGTGAGGGAGGAAGAAGAGAAAAGATTGTTTTAATTAAATTTGACTTGGCAAATTACCATTTTTCCCTTCCTTTAATTTTCTATTTGTTTCGTTCTTTGTTTCATTAATTGTCTAACGATTCGGCTTCTCTAGACTTCTTTATCTCGCCAATAACTCCAACTTATTACTATGGTTCCATTAAAACTGTCCGTTCGCAAAACAGACCTCGTTTACTATTTTTACTAAAGTATCATTTATATTACGATAAACGTAATTCTCGTCAAATTAGCGTTAAACTCCTAAAACTTCTAAAATTTTCTTAAAATCCTTATTAACTGTTAGGATCGTAATAACGCTCTCTTTTCACAAAACCGACCAAATTTGACATAATTATAAAAATGCCATTATAAAAACTATTTACAAAATCCCATAAAGAACCGGGTGTTACAACTGCAGCTAACTCCAAATCGTGGGTGGGGTAATTCTGCTCATAACTTTTTAGCTGTCTGGATGCATACGCTACAATATTGCCTTCTTGCATTAAGACACACCCCAAACCAACTTTGGATGCGTCACAATAAACGCTGAATTTTCCTCCTTCAGTTGGGAGTGTCAAAAGAGGGGCTGTTGTTCACTTTAGTTTCAATGTCTGAAAACTATTTTCACAGCCTCCAGTCCAAGAGTACTTGGTGTTCTTCTTTGTTAAACTTGTTAAGGGTTTGGATATCATAGAAAATCCCTTAATAAACTTCATATAATAACCTGCCAAACCAAGGAAACTACGGACCTCGCTGGCATTCTTTGGTTGAGGCCAGTCCTTAACTGCTTGAATTTTGGTTGGATCCATTGATATGCCCTCAGCTGAAATGACATGACCCAAAAAGTTGACCTTGTCCAACCAGAACTCACATTTGGATAACTTGGCGTAGAGTTGCTGCTGTTTTAAAGTTGTCAAAACTACCCTTAAGTGTTCTGCGTGATCAGCCTTAGTCTGTGAGTATATAAGAATGTCATCTATGAATACAATCACAAACTTATCCAAATATTCACGGAACACCTGATTCATCAAAACCATAAAAGCTGCAGGTGCGTTCGTTAGTCCAAACGACATTACAAGAAACTCGTAATGTCCATATCGGGTTCTGAATGCTGTCTTTGGTATATCTCCCTCCTTGACCTTCAATTGGTAGTAGCCCGAACGTAAATCGATTTTTGAAAACACTTTGGCCCCTTGTAACTGGTCAAATGAATCATCAATTCGGGGTAAAGGGTATTTATTCTTGATTGTCAGTTTGTTCAACTCCCTGTAATCAATACACATCTGAAGGGATCCGTCTTTCTTCTTAACAAACAAAACAGGTGCACCCTAGGGAGAACAGCTAGAGCGAATAAATCATTTGTCTACTAACTCTTGTAATTGAGTCTTTAGTTCCTTCAATTCAACCGGTGCCATTCGGTAGGGATTCTTAGACACAGGTAATGCCTCAGGGTACGTATCAATCACAAATTCAATTTCTCTATCGAGTGGTAACTCGGGCAAGTCATCCAAAAATACCTCAGGGAATTCTCGGACCATGGGAATATCTTGAAGTTCTACCTTATCCTTCACCCGTATATCATTTATGCTAGCTAGATAACTCACACAGCCACTTCTCAGTAAACGCTGGGTTTTTAACGAGGATATAATTGACATCTTACTTGATTTTGGAATGGCTTGAAAAGAATACCAGTCCCCATTCAGGGGTCAGAATACTAGACCAGTCCTACAATTGATTGTGGCATAATGTCTGAATAGCCAATCCATACCCAAAATGACTTCATATCCTTTCACATCAATTATAATCAACTCAACATATAACTCTTTGTCCCCTACTAATACAATTTCACCCTTTACTACTTGTTCAGAATGTAAGGATTCTCTCGACGATAACATGACACTATATGACTTATCAGCTAGAAGAGACAATAAATTATACCTGCATACAATTGTAGTTGCTACGAAAGAATGAGTAGCACCGGTATCTATAAGTGTGTATGTGGGTTTGCCACAAATCTTAATCATACCTGTTATAACCGTATGCTGCACTGCATTATCATCTTCCATCATGGCAAAAACTCTAGGTGCCACTCTCGTACGATTCATATCCGGCGGCATTGGGCAATCCCTAACAACATGGCCAATCTTGTCACACCTATAGCAACGACTCGAGTATAGTTTGCATTCGCCATAGTGGTTCTTCTGGCAGGTGGAACATAGTGGGGCCTGAGGAGTTTGAGGAACTCGAGGAGTCCCTTGTGGCCACTTTCCTTTTCCTCGATCTTCATTGGGGTTATAGGGCCTTTTAATGCCTCTTTATTGATGCTGCCATCCCCTTTGTTCTGCTGCGGTTTTGACTGCACATTATCGATCATCTTCATTGGCGGCTCGCGCTGTCCTTGCACCGCTATCTCAACCTCTTTCAGTTCTAAAGCCTTAGCTGCCACCTCATAATAGGGTATGTTGTGGATCCTTGCAGTGTTCACTCCCCTGAAAAGGTTTGGTCTCAACCCTTGAACGAATTGGTGAATCTTGTCTTCTTTATCATCCACCAAACGGGGTGCAAATCGCGATAATGCTTCGAACTTACAAATGTAGTCTACCACAGAACCGGTTTGGCGTAGCTGCATAAACTCCATCTTTTTGCTAGCTCGAACCGCTCGGCTGAAGTACTAGTCAAAGAAGGCCATCTTAAACCATGCCCAAGTCATAGTTTCCATGTTAGTAGTGCTCTTAATTGAGTCCCATCAATGCCTTGCATCCAGTGCAAGATGAAAAACAGCACATGTGATCCTGTCCCACTCTTCGACCTTGGCATACATGAACATGTCCTCAACTGTTCGAATCTATTCATTAGCATAGATAGGATCCGAAACTTGACCATTAAATACCGGAGGTCGAAGTCGGTGAAAACGCTCGCTCCCATGGTTATGAGTTGCGCTTGAGCTAGAGTTGTCCTGTTCCTCTCTAGTAGCCACTAGTTGTTCAATCTGGTGGGCAATCGTGTTACTTTCTTCATTGGTTTACCTTTGTTGACCTCTCACCATCTTGGAAATCCTAACATAATATCATAAATATGTCTTAACTTTAAATGACATTACTAAAATCGTAAATACTTACAGTTGTTGGAGAGTACTCATGTGGTGATTTGTGCTGGAAGGCAGTCTACAGAATCAATTTTAGAACCTGGTTTCACTTTGATACCATAATTGTAACGACCCGAAACCCGACGGGTCGAGAATTTCATAAACATGAGCGTAAGCCTATTCTTGACTCATATATCTATTTCCCTTTTTTTCTCTTTCTTGGAAACTCTAAATCAACCAAGGCCATTAAAAATCGTTTGGAAAATCATCTATATGTTTATATGAAGGGAGGAATACAACAGACAATCGATTTAACCTCTGCCGTTCACATCCACCGCTCACAGTAATACTCATATTCAGAGTAACTTCTACCGCTCAACAGTAACACTCGACATTAACAGAGTAACTTCTACCGCTCAACAGTAACACTCGACATTAACAGAGTAACTTCTACCGCTCAACAGTAACCAACTTACATCCACCGCTCAACAGTAACACTCGACATTAACAGAGTAACTTCTACCGCTCAACAGTAACACTCGACATTAACAGAGTAACTTCTACCGCTCAACAGTAACACTCGACATTAACAGAGTAACTTCTACCGCTCAACAGTAACACTCGACATTAACAGAGTAACTTCTACCGCTCAACAGTAACACTCGACATTAACAGAGTAACTTCTACCGCTCAACAGTAACACTCGACATTAACAGAGTAACTTCTACCGCTCAACAGTAACACTCGACATTAACAGAGTAACTTCTACCGCTCAACAGTAACACTCGACATTAACAGAGTAACTTCTACCGCTCAACAGTAACACTCGACATTAACAGAGTAACTTCTACCGCTCAACTGTCGAATCTATCATTAGCATAGATAGGATCCGAAACTTGACCATTAAATACCGGAGGTCGAAGTCGGTGAAAACGCTCGCTCCCCATGGTTATGAGTTGCGCTTGAGCTAGAGTTGTCCTGTTCCTCTCTAGTAGCAACTAGTTGTTCAATCTGGTGGGCAATCGTGTTACTTTCTTCATTGGTTTACCTTTGTTGACCTCTCACCATCTTGGAAATCCTAACATAATATCATAAATAGTCTTAACTTTAAATGACATTACTAAAATCGTAAATACTTACAGTTGTTGGAGAGTACTCATGTGGTGATTTGTGCTGGAAGGCAGTCTACAGAATCAATTTTAGAACCTGGTTTCCGATGACGTCAGCCGGCTGACTCATTCATCCAGCATCCACCGCTCAACAGTAACACTCAACATCTACCGATGACGTCAGCCGGATGACTCATACATCCAGCATCCACCGCTCAATAGCAACCAACTTACATCCACCGCTACACTTCTACTGCCCATCTTCCGAATACATCTACCAGACAAATCCACCACTCAACAGTAACACTCAACATCTACCAATGACGTCAGCCGGGTGACTCATTCATCCAGCATCCACCGCTCAATAGTAACAAACTTACATCTACCGATGATATCAGCCGGATGACTCATACATCCAACATCCACTGATCAACAGTAACACTCGACATTAACAGAGTAACTTCTACCGCTCAATAATAACCAACTTACATCTACCGATGACGTCAGCCAGATGACTCATATATCCAGCATCCACCGATCAACAGTAACACTCGACATTAACAGAGTAACTTCTACCGCTCAACAGTAACCAACTTACATCCACCGCTACACTTCTACCACCCATCTTCTGAATACATCTACCAAACACATCCACCGCTCAAATCTACTTACTTCTTATCCTCTAAAGATTTCAAACTTCATTTCTAGAAATACTCATAAAACATTTAGTCTTATAATCCTCTTTAAAACACATAATACTGAACAAGTCAATAATTATCATCGTATAAAGAAAAGTTTTCTCCTACTTATTCCTCCATATCACTGTCTTATACCATAACAGACCAGGAACGCCATCCTCAGGTCAAATCGCCACCCAGCACAAAATCCACACCATGAGCACCATCCAGCAGCCCGACTTAAGCATTATCTTCAAGAGTGAAGTCCTCACCTGCTAGTTCGTCACCTACATCATAAGGTAAAACTATAAGCCTACTTGCTTAGTAAGGAGCGCAACAAATGCATGAATACTCATTAATGCATACTTAATATAATCATGTTCGTATCTTTCATTCAGCTTGGGAATCATGTTTATGTTCACATTCATATTCATATCGTGGGAATCATATACTTGTTCATCATTCTCATATCATGGATTAAGGAGGAGTTTGTGCCGAAGGGGGGTAGGCAGTGCGCGTGTACATGGTCCCCTTTCGGGCAAGAATCATGGTCCATCTCTGGACAGTGACATGGCCAAAATCGCCCCTAACTCTCACTTAATCAAGTTTCCATACGTTTCGTTTTCTTGTTTCATTCATAAAGAGTATGCGTGTAAAACATTTTGTATACTCGGTAAATAAATCATGAATGCATGAACATAAACATTTTCAAAACGTAAGACCATGGGAGGAGTCGTTCACCAGAAAACAGAGCATACACCAATCCAAATATTTTACTAAATCAGACAACTTCCCAAACATAATCGATCATTAGAAGCAAACTCAACCTACTACCCTTGTGATGTAGGGCCTTAATAGCTGGAAATCTTAACACACTCACTTACTTGGATTCCTTAGTAACAACGTCTTTCCTTCACTTGGAGCCCTTTCCACCTAAGACATTTCATGTATTAATGTAAAAAAACAAATCCTAAATAGTCTAAATTCAGGAATTGTAGTTTCCTAACTAAGTATATTTCCTAGAAGTCTAACTTATTTCATTTTGGCATTGCATCAATCACCTAGTGTGCATGGAAACCTCAGCTTACAATAATGGGATTCGGGTTCACCAACTACTCGAGCTCTGCCAACGTTCGTTATTTCTACTCATTATCAATCGAAATACTGTGTTATTAACCATTAATACTATGTTACTATAAATTCCTCAGCAACCCGAATCTCAAGCTCTTATCAAAAATCAACTCCTAAATAACTGATTAGCAAACACATTGTCCAAAACTTACCTCGAGCTTGGAGTATTGGAGGAAAACAGAAGGAAGCTGATCGCTGGAGGAAGAACAGAGAAAAGAGCTGAGGGGAGAGATTCGGCTGAAAGAAGAAAGTTGGCTGGTGGAGGTTTTTGTGAGGTTTTAGGATTTCCATTTTCTATTTATATACTTAATAAGGTAGGCTTAATTACAAGTTTGCCATTAGACCTAACTTCTATAAAGAGGACTGATTAACCTTGGCGCCTAGATTTTTGACCAAAGAATTATATGCATGGATGACAGTTAATTCTGTTTCGTAAAAAAAAGAATTCACCTGCCCGAAGTTGTCGGGTGTTACAAAAATAGAGTAAGATTTAAGTTGAACAAACTTCCATAGATTTTTTTTATACTTTTTCTAAAATATATTTATATTTTTAAAACTAATTCCATTAACTATTAGTGTGACAAGTATAAAGAACAGTAATACATACTATATCTCGCACCTATACAAAAAATAGTATCGCCAATGTTTTTTGTAAAAATATTTTTTCGTGAAAATAAGGTTTATTAAATCATAGACTAAGCTCAATGGTGCTCGAATGCCTGCAAGAAAGAGGAATGATTCTCTGGATACCAATCGAAACATAAACAAATGTTGTGACCAAGTTAGGGATTTAACCCAGGGGCACAATATCATAAACTGTCTCACTACTTATATCACACGTATCGTACTAACACTTTATTGTTTAATGAAAGGTCCATGTCACACAATGACCCAAATCATGGACACTAATACAACCAGAAATAGGGGTGGGTGAAATCGGTTTGATTCGTTTATAGGAAGAATCAAAACTGAACTGGTTGGTTCGGTTTTAAAAATGACAAACTGAAACAAATCATACCGGTGGGAGAACCGACCGCAAAAATCGAGACTCATTTTTCGGTTCGATTTCGATTTCAGTTTTGCTTCAGTTTTGGAAATTAGGAATTATTTTCGATTTTTGTGGTTTCGTAATCGGTTTTTTGTTTTTGGGCTCGATTTTTTCAGTTTTTTTGGTCTCGATTTTTTATTTTTTTTGGGCTTGGTTTCGGGCTCAGTTTGGGATTCAGATTGGGGTCGGTTTAAGGCTCTTTTTTGGGTTGGGTGTACTTTTTCAGTGAGATCTTTAGGAAAAAATGGTTGTGATGTGCATAATAATGCACATACAACATTACAATAAGAAAGTTTCAAAATAACATTAATACATGCAAAAGTTCCACGTATAGGCTATAGCCCTTGTTTCTAACACCCTATGGTCTCCATTTGAATACTAAGAAAGAAGTCTCAAATAACCACTACACATTTCTAATATTTATTTTCATAGAACTTGGAAAAATAAGAAAAAACCAAAGCAATTAACTCCAAACCTACACTAAAAAAAATGTGGCATCAACTTAAAACAAGGACCAGTTGACTCAAACAAAGAGTCACTGTTGACTCCAAACCAATGGCAGGTGACTAGACAACAAGACACCATAAATTGGGTTCGGTCACGACGTCAGTACACGATCAACTAATGATGTCAAACAGTCAAGTTGCTGAAATCATGTAGACAACCTCTCCAACTACAGGGTTTGGCTGAGAGGGACGCTAGATATTGTGGTGCAACTTCGGTCGACCAGACCATAGCCGTGATAGAGCAGAGGCGCATCAAAAAATCGATTCAAACGTGTTTTCATTGTCGGGTATGGCAAAAATTTTAATAAATTCATCAATTTTCATCTCTAATCGGTATTAAACACTGCATAACTCGCAAAGATTAACATAATCTAGAAACAACTAATGCTTTTGAAGTTTCCATACTCAAAATCGAATTTCGATGAAATTGACGAAAACTTAATGAAAAACTAAATAAAAAACATGAAGTTAGATTTCGATATACCCTTGATGATCATTGGTAAAAGTCGAACGCAAGATCTCCTCCCCAAACTCTCTCTCACTTTCTCCTGTCTTTTTCTAGTCTCTTTGAAGTGAAGGAAATTTTCCTTCCAATAATAAAAAGTTATTAGTATTTTACTATAAATATATATTTAGCAGAGGCGCATCAAAAATCGATTCAAACGTGTTTTCATTGTCGGGTATGGCAAAAATTTTAATAAATTCATCAATTTTCATCTCTAATCGGTATTAAACACTGCATAACTCGCAAAGATTAACATAATCTAGAAACAACTAATGCTTTTGAAGTTTCCATACTCAAAATCGAATTTCGATGAAATTGACGAAAACTTAATGAAAAACTAAAAAACATGAAGTTAGATTTCGATATACCCTTGATGATCATTGGTAAAAGTCGAACGCAAGATCTCCTCCCCAAACTCTCTCTCACTTTCTCCTGGTCTTTTTCTAGTCTCTTTGAAGTGAAGGAAATTTTCCTTCCAATAATAAAAGGTTTATTAGTATTTTACTATATAAAATATATATATATATATATGGAAATTCATCTATTATCCACAATTTTATAAATTCAAGGTAATTTTGATTTACCTAGCACCAACTTTGGCAAAATATTTCTCATTTGACACAAAAAATAGTTTAAGAAATTAGACTCAGATCACAAAATAGTTGGATTTTGATTATTGAGTGGGTGATTGCGCTAGTGAGATGACATGAAAGAATTTAACTAACAACAATGTGATGCTGACTAAATATTGTACTGCATTTTATCCTCTCAACAAATATGCAGCAAAGTAAAATATTTCTATTATGAGAGAATAAATAAGCATTTCAGAGTAGAATCAATTTGCGTTAAAGTCACACATAGATCAAACCAGAAAATCAGAAACAAATGAACACACTAGAATAATAAAGGACGAAGAAAAATGAACAATAGAAATCTAAAAGATTACTAAATAAATTATGTAGTTTACACAATAATGCCCAACAAAATTTCTACTAAACAATTAGTCTTACTGCTAATATTGATTCAAATTTTGTGGTTTATTCTTTCCAGTTTTGTAGCGGTTTATTTCCTTAATAATATTGTATTATTTATTAGTTTCGTCTTACTGCTAATATTGATTCAAATTTTGTGGTTTATTCTTTCCAGTTTTGTAGCGGTTTATTTCCTTAATAATATTGTATTATTTATTATTTCTATGTAAATGATTGAGTGATCTATAGAAAGAATAAGTGAACTATAAAGAAAACAAAAGAGAGAAACATAGAAAAAATGAGAGAATATAAGTGAGAGAGGGAGGATACTCTCAAAGTTGGCAGCGATTTTTATTTTATGGGCAATGCTGCAACATTGTAAAAAACTTATATTTTCTTGATTCAAGAAGACAATTCATTGCTGAAGTCTTGTGTCAGAAACGTACAGCGGTTTTATCCAAACAATGTAAATCTTTGTTCTTGATTTCTTGTCAACTTTTCTTGATTAATTCTCGCGGTGTGTTTTATTACAACACTTACAAATTCTATCTCATTGTAACTATGTTAGTCCTTACTAAGACTAAACTTTTTGTCCACACATCATCAGTAAATAAAATTTCTGCAACTAACCAATAAATACAGAAATTCTGGGCATCTTTGTTCTCATTCGTTCATTCATGATCTCTAGTAGATTAATTTAATTTGGAAGAAGTGATTTTCCCTGTTTTCAAAAGGAGTTTTCTAGAAGATTTAAGAGGATTGTGTATTTCTGGATTTGATTCTATATTTGGGGTTTTAGAATTAGGAAACTTTTTAAGAGAAAGTTGGCAAATGGTGCACAAAGTTAGATCTCCTTTTTACACGTCTTTATTCATCTCTCTTTTCATTGTTTTTTTTCAGTATAAAAGCTTGCCAAACCCTCTGTAATATCCGGCTCGTACGGATTTTGAGAATATTATTATTATATTTTCGGATGGCATTTTTGTAAATATGTCAAATCAGGTCCGTTTTACAAAAGAAATGTGGCATGACGATCCTAGCAATTAATAGGAATTTTAAAGAATTTACGAGAATTTTCGGAATAATAACGCTATATTCCGGGTAATTACGTTTCTCGTAATATAATTTTAGTAAAAATAGTAAACGAGGTCCGATTTGCGAACGGACAGTTTTAATAGAACCCAGATAATAAGTTGGATTTACTGGCGAGATAAGAAATTCGAAACGGTTGAAAACATGAGAGGTAGTGACGTTCAATAAAATAGAATATTAGGATTATTATTATTATTATTATTATTATTATTAATAATAATAATAATTAAAATCAACTGAATGGTTAAACCATTCAGTTGATTTCGACGAACCCGAGCCCGACGCTGAGAGAGAGAAGGGAGCGCAACCCTCCGACGAACGACGAACGCCGGTGACTTCCGCCCCTCTCCGGCAAGACGACGGCGGCGTGCGACCTCCGGCCATCTCCGCGCGCAACCCGAACGGTAAGCTCGACTTCGGCCCTGTTTTTGTTCGGTTTGGGGCTGGCGGTGGCGAGCTCGATTGAGCTCCGATCGCCGGCCGTTTTCGGTCACTTCCGGCGTGAGTTTGTCAACCCTAAGGACGGCTATTGTCGATTGGCTGTGGAGCGCCCGAATTCGGCGAAAAATCAGTGATGCCCGAATTAGGGCAATTCGGGTTTGTGCTTTGTAACTTCGATTTTAGGTTAGTTGTTGTTAATTGGATGTTAAAAGGATAGATTGGTGAAGAAATTGATGGAATTTGATGAAAAATCAAAAAGAGGAATTTTGGGAGAAAGGGGCAGTTCGGGTTTTTGATAAATTGACCTAGCTCCGGTCGTTTGTTTTTAAATTCCTTTTGGCATATTAAAATAGGTTATTAGAGGAGTACGTGGCCGCTGGAATCGTTCGATTCCGGTAACCGACGCGAAAGTTACGCGCGTTCAAAGTTTCGGGTCGGTTTTACCCAACCCGAATTAGTGGCCCGTTAAGTTAGGTTTTAATTGGATTAGACTAGAAATAGTAATTTGAGAGTAATTGGAGAATGTAGGCTTGATTTTAATGAAGTTTGAATGTTTGACATAGGTCGAGCCATATGTGACCGGATGTGCCAAAACCAGCAAGCTACGGACGACAGGTAAGTCTTCGTGACTTACTCTGACCAATCGGTCTACAACATACTTCGATGTCGCGTCGAGGATCCTTGAAGAGTTGTTTGCTTTAAATCGCTTTTGGTTGGGTAGTTAGGTTTAAATTGTTTATATGTTACTCTATTTCGGTTTTGATGGTATGCTCTGTCTATATGTGTATAGGTTGATTGTTGAGTTTTGATGGTATGCTTTGTCTACATGTTTACTGTTATATGAACTGTTCATGCATCACGTATTTCAAATGTCATGAAAACGAATTTCTGCACGTGTTTTAAGATAATGAATGAATGTCTGTAATGAATAAACGTAATCTGTCTCTATCTGGTTACGCGAGATGGGGCTCAGGCATGGCTGTAGGATTTGTGAGCATGTACCCCCCCTCTCTAGGTGGAAAGTGGTAGTTCGACCGCGGAATGTATCCTTTCCATTTAGTGGGTTGATATCTCGGTAACAATCTGTCTGCGACGTAATGAAAATGAATCTGTAATCTGAATCTGTATCTGTTTCTGTATCTGAATCTGAGCATGTTTTCTGAATAGCATCTGCACGCATGCATCTGCATTTACGTAGCTTACTGAGATTTAATTATCTCATAGGTGTCTGTATGGTGTAGGTGACGTATAGGTGACATCGAACCAGGTGAGGATGGCGTTCCTCCTCCTGACGTATGATGCAGCTGATGGATGATGGCCGTGGGAGTGCGCTGGGCAGTCGAGGCGCGTTTTGACCCGTGGGGAATGATGTAAAGGTATTTTGGGATGTATGTGAGTGTTTTGGAGGAGTTGGTATTTTGGGATGTATGTAAGTATTTTGGAGGAGTTAATGGTATTATGAAATGTATAGTTGATCATATTAGGATGCTTGGATCTGGTTAGGTGATAGATTTATGTTAATGGTATTATAAAATGTATAGTTGATCATATTAGGGTGTTTGGTTCTGTTTAGTTGATAGATTTGTTTTATAAAACGTTTGTTAAGGTTTTTGTTTGGATTTTTATGAACTGCTTGGTATTTTGTAAACAGGAGGATATGTTAAACTTTTAAACGGAATCATGCAGTTTGTTTTCGTGAAAATGTGTTTTGTTTAATTATATCTCGAGTCGTTCTGAGTGAGATTTCGGAGATATAGGAGTATCGGTGGTTTAAAGTTAAGTCGTATTGGGAAGTGTATGTTTGTGATGTAGTTATAATTCGTGGTATAGATAGAATTGCGTTAGTGAAATGGTGAGGTGTATTTTGTAGGTGTTTGTGCGCGTGTTAGTTTAAATAATAGTTTTGAAATTTTTTAAACGTTTTATTAAATCGTTTTCCACTTAAACGCTAAGTATAAAAAGAAAAAGAAGAATTTCGTACGGGAAATAGGGTACAGTGTCTGGGTCGTTACAAGTTATGGTATCAGAGCCCCCGGGTTTTAAAATCGGTTCTGTAGACTGCTCGACTGCACAGCCACTACGCGGACATCCTTCATCAACTGTAAGTCTGTTTATTGCTTTATTTGATTTTATTTCTTAGGATTATTGTTTTGATTTTTATAGGATTTATATGAAAATGGTTCGAGGAAAGGATCCTAGAGACGACGCGCTAGATCGACTTACGGAGATAATAGATCGCCAGTCCCAACATATAGACCAACAAGCTCAGCTCATAGACAGGCAATTTCTTCAGCTCGAGAGGTTGACAGACCGAGACGACCGAAGGACCCAAGGGGTGGTTGCTTGCAATAGCCAAGGTATGAAGAGGATGGGCAGGGAGGAAATCGAACAAGTTCGACGAAAGAAATTACGAGGAACTACTCAGGGACCCTGGTGTCTTAAATGCCAAAAGGAGCACTACGGCAGCTGTAGAGTAGGCACAGATAAATGCTTTCGATGTGAAGAGAATGGCCATTTCGTCAAGGATTGCCCGAAGCCGGGCCGAGATCAACCAGGTAGAGGCCAACGAGGCAAGAATCAGAAAAACGTTACCCTAAAGCTGCTTGCCTTGACTGGAGAAGAAGAAACTGCCCAACCCTCAGCTGTCTCAGGTAGAGTTTTATTTCAAAAATTAATAGAACGAATAATATTAAAATAGAGAAGTAAGAAAGTAATGGAAGGTGGGTTAGAGGAGTTCTTAAATGAACCCCAACTATAAGACGGTAGGTAGATGCGTGACCATACAAGCCTTGTAGAAAGAGAGTTATACGTTAATAAGATTAGCCTGACTTAACCATGAAGAGTTATGCACTTAGATTTTGTGCTATTAGAGAGATACGACTTACGAGGTGTAAGGATTTAAATTTATAGGAAATGAACCCTAGTTGATGAAACTCAAAACCCTTAGAGTCTTAAGGTGTAAAGAATTAAGTAGTAATTTAAGCTAAAATGTAAAATGCATTTGGAGATGTTTTAGGTTCTCGAGGTATACTAAGTGCAATTAAGCAAGTAGGAAGATTTAGTAAGAATTTGAATACCCCGGATCCATGAAAAAGATTGAAGTGTCTAGACAAAAGAATCATATTCCAGAGCTTACCTAGTGTTATTGTGGATTGGATACGAGGGTGACCATTATGGTTGTGGTGTAGAAAGATGTGACAGATCAATACAAGTCACGGACGTAAGATTTGAGTGATCGGATAGGAGTGGTTGTATCGACCAATATGGAGGCAAAGATAAGGAGATTTACTCCGAGTTGGAAAGTATTTAAATCCCTGAACCCTAGAGAATTGAAGTCATGTGCATGGTGATACTCTAGGTACCGAAATTGGCTGTTCTCTAGGAAATGAGTACCACCAAAGACACCTTAGAAGACTAATCCATAAAGGAAGATATTAATCTGTGAGAAGATTACAACCGACTTATTAGGTGGGAGGTCTAGCGAAGTTAAGAATAATCGACGAATTGTGGACATGTCAGGCAGTTAGAGTTGCTTGATTGGATTGTGAAACAAAAGATATAGGAGTTAAGTTGCGAACCTATAGTTGGTACAATTTAAGTTAGGAGCCACAACATGAGGCTGCCTCCAGGATGAAAGTAGAAGTATTAGTGTTCGAGGAACTAGAAAGGTTATCATTAATGAAGAGACGTTTCAAATTATTGGGGGATAAAAAGGGTAGGATTTAAGGACTTAAGGAGAATTGGAATGAAGGCGTAAACTTATCTACAACAAGTTCGCAAACAAGAAGATAGTTGGATGAATCGTAGCATGCGAGTCAAGTAGACAAGTAAAGTATTGAACCCGACTAGGAGGAACGAAAGATGATTGACTATTTCGAAACTTTGAAGAAATCCTCGTACGATGTTAGAGGTAAGTGCAGGTGATAGTTAGACTAAAAGGAAGAGTTAAGATTAGAAGCCTAGTTCGGTGGCTAATGTCGGGCGATTTGTGAAATTCGCAATATGTTGAATAGAGAATGTGAGTTTGCTCGCGAAACCATTTAAAGTAAACTTGGAGTGGGACAAGTTAGAAAAGCTCCGAAAGTCCGACGGTTAACAAGTCGAGACCGATGGATGCATTAGAGACTTAAGGTTATAATAAATAGTTAAAACAATTCTATGGTCAAAACTTGGGGATTCCCTTGTACATGGAGTTAATAAGAAAGTTGAGCTAAACAGATGAGCATAATGTGTATAGTATTTAGCAAAGGACATAACGATAGAATTCGTTGAGGTAGATTAGAACAAAATATGATATTCATAACGTCTTAGTTACAAAGGGATCGTAATCCTAAGCGAGTAGTAACTTTAGCCCCGGATGGACTCGTCGAGACCTCAGAGTAATCTCAACGAGATGGTTTGTGAGATTTAGAAATTGGAATTTTAGTGGAGAATGTTGTTAAGATCTGCGGGGTGCCCAAAGAAGTGTGCATTTGAATACTTTTGACAAATAAGTTTTAAGGGAACATTACTAGAGAAGCGTGGACTCGGGTGGTCGTAATGATGACCAAGATTTGGGCCAACGAACTCATAACCAAGTTCAGGTTACAGCTCCGATACATATATATATATGGCGGATGAGGTTGTAGTGTAATTGATATTTTAGCGTTGGAGTAAGTAAATTGAGAAGACCTAGAGGGCGTAAAATGGTTAGATACGTATTCGATAGACAAAAGATTTAGAAAGTTAGAAACTAAACCAAAGAAACTTAAGTCGATGAATTGAAGGTAAAATAGAGGGGAGTTAGATTACAACCTGTGTGTTGTCAGGAATCTTTGAACGATAGTCAACCCAAATGACGTCGGGAAGTGGAGGATATTTCGAGGATTTAGGAAAAGTGACAATCTTTAATGGAGACCAATTGAGAAGTTAGAGAGTTTAACGTTTTGGGTGATTAAATTTTGACCAACGCGTGCTCGGGATGTCAGGTGGCAAATACATAGTTAGTGATCGTCTGATTAAAGGCTTAGGAAACTTGGTAAGATTGGATGCGTAGGTGATGATTTGTTTAGGCCAATTGAAAGTAAGGAATGTGGTCATAAAGTTAATGTAGGAGTTCAGTTGGTGTGCATCCCGACTGTGGACAGAGTCGATGGAATTATGCTGAAGTTTGGGTCACAATCCAGAGATTTGATGAAGTGTGGGTATTTAATTTGGCAGGCGTTAGAAAGCTTGAACATAACTCTGATCTGAAGAAACGGCAGAGGAAAGACAAGGATAAAAGAAAACTTTAAAGTCAGTATTAATAGGAGGTTTAATATGTGAATTATTAAAAGATGATGCATGCGCAAATGTTAAGGTGGCAAATATGTCGCGGAGTTAATTAACTTGAGACTTAAAAATTTTAAATTGTGTTCAATGCTTTAGTGAGAAAGTGTACGATCAAGTCGAAAGTAGAGAATACAAATTTAAGGCCGATGATGGATAGTACAGTGAAGAATTTTGGTTTAGAACCCCGAAGAATGACCGTAGATACGGATGATAATCGAAGTATAAGGCCTGATGACATGAAACATTAATGTCAAAGACTATGAGTTAGAGCAAATTTTGAGGACAAAATTCTAAATAAGGAGGGTAGAATGTAATATCCGGCTCGTACGGATTTTGAGAATATTATTATTATATTTTCGGATGGCATTTTTATAAATATGTCAAATCAGGTCCGTTTTACAAAAGAAATGTGTCATGACGATCCTAGCAATTAATAGGAATTTTAAAGAATTTACGAGAATTTTCGGAATAATAACGCTATATTCCGGGTAATTACGTTTCTCGTAATATAATTTTAGTAAAAATAGTAAACGAGGTCCGATTTGCGAACAGACAGTTTTAATAGAACCCAGATAATAAGTTGGATTTACTGGCGAGATAAGAAATTCGAAACGGTTGAAAACACGAGAGGTAGTGACGTTCAATAAAATAGAATATTAGGATTATTATTATTATTATTATTATTATTATTAATAATAATAATAATTAAAATCAACTGAATGGTTAAACCATTCAGTTGATTTCGACGAACCCGAGCACGACGCCGAGAGAGAGAAGGGAGCGCGACCCTCCGACGAACGACGAACGCCGGTGACTTCCGCCCCTCTCCGGCCAGACGACGGCGGCGTGCGACCTCCGGCCATCTCCGCGCGCAACCCGAACGGTAAGCTCGACTTCGGCCCTGTTTTTGTTCGGTTTGGGGCTGGCGGTGGCGAGCTCGATTGAGCTCCGATCGTCGGCCGTTTTCGGTCACTTCCGGCGTGGGTTTGTCAACCCTAAGGCCGGCTATTGTCGATTGGCTGTGGAGCGCCCGAATTGGGCGAAAAATCAGTGATGCCCGAATTAGGGCAATTCGGGTTTGTGCTTTGTAACTTCGATTTTAGGTTAGTTGTTGTTAATTGGATGTTAAAAGGATAGATTGGTGAAGAAATTGATGGAATTTGATGAAAAATCAAAAAGAGGAATTTTGGGAGAAAGGGGCAGTTCGGGTTTTTGATAAATTGACCTAGCTCCGGTCGTTTGTTTTTAAATTCCTTTTGGCATATTAAAATAGGTTATTAGAGGAGTACGTGGCCGCTGGAATCGTTCGATTCCGGTAACCGACGCGAAAGTTACGCGCGTTCAAAGTTTCGGGTCGGTTTTACCCAACCCGAATTAGTGGCCCGTTAAGTTAGGTTTTAATTGGATTAGACTAGAAATAGTAATTTGAGAGTAATTGGAGAATGTAGGCTTGATTTTAATGAAGTTTGAATGTTTGACATAGGTCGAGCCATATGTGACCGGATGTGCCAAAACCAGCAAGCTACGGACGACAGGTAAGTCTTCGTGACTTACTCTGACCAATCGGTCTACACCATACTTCGATGTCGCGTCGAGGATCCTTGAAGAGTTGTTTGCTTTAAATCGCTTTTGGTTGGGTAGTTAGGTTTAAATTATTTATATGTTACTCTATTTCGGTTTTGATGGTATGCTCTGTCTATATGTGTATAGGTTGATTGTTGAGTTTTGATGGTATGCTTTGTCTACATGTTTACTGTTATATGAACTGTTCATGCATCACGTATTTCAAATGTCATGAAAACGAATTTCTGCACGTGTTTTAAGATAATGAATGAATGTCTGTAATGAATAAACGTAATCTGTCTGTATCTGGTTACGCGAGATGGAGCTCAGGCATGGCTGTAGGATTTGTGAGCATGTACCCCCCCTCTCTAGGTGGAAAGTGGTAGTTCGACCGCGGAATGTATCCTTTCCATTTAGTGGGTTGATATCTCGGTAACAATCTGTCTGCGACGTAATGAAAATGAATCTGTAATCTGAATCTGTATCTGTTTCTGTATCTGAATCTGAGCATGTTTTCTGAATAGCATCTGCACGCATGCATCTGCATTTACGTAGCTTACTGAGATTTAATTATCTCATAGGTGTCTGTATGGTGTAGGTGACGTATAGGTGACATCGAACCAGGTGAGGATGGCGTTCCTCCTCCTGACGTATGATGCAGCTGATGGATGATGGCCGTGGGAGTGCGCTGGGCAGTCGAGGCGCGTTTTGACCCGTGGGGAATGATGTAAAGGTATTTTGGGATGTATGTGAGTGTTTTGGAGGAGTTGGTATTTTGGGATGTATGTAAGTATTTTGGAGGAGTTAATGGTATTATGAAATGTATAGTTGATCATATTAGGATGCTTGGATCTGGTTAGGTGATAGATTTATGTTAATGGTATTATAAAATGTATAGTTGATCATATTAGGGTGTTTGGTTCTGTTTAGTTGATAGATTTGTTTTATAAAACGTTTGTTAAGGTTTTTGTTTGGATTTTTATGAACTGCTTGGTATTTTGTAAACAGGAGGATATGTTAAACTTTTAAACGGAACCATGCAGTTTGTTTTCGTGAAAATGTGTTTTGTTTAATTATATCTCGAGTCGTTCTGAGTGAGATTTCGGAGATGTAGGAGTATCGGTGGTTTAAAGTTAAGTCGTATTGGGAAGTGTATGTTTGTGATGTAGTTATAATTCGTGGTATAGATAGAATTGCGTTAGTGAAATGGTGAGGTGTATTTTGTAGGTGTTTGTGCGCGTGTTAGTTTAAATAATAGTTTTGAAATTTTTTAAACGTTTTATTAAATCGTTTTCCACTTAAACGCTAAGTATAAAAAGAAAAAGAAGAATTTCATACGGGAAATAGGGTACAGTGTCTGGGTCGTTACACCCTCACTGTTATTTCATCAAAAATAGAAGGAAAGACGACCTCTAAATCTTATGATTACATCGTCCATTGATTCAGCCCAACGTCATCAACACGCAGTTGAGAGATACATTACTCCGGACAAGGTAATTGTTACATTTTTCTTCGTTTAGAAGATAAATTACTCCTATGTTATAGACTTCATTTTGCCAGAGTTGTAAAATAATAATAATAAAGTACAACAAACAAAATATATTTGAAGTAAGCTACTCTAAATGCAAGAGTTATGTCCACTTTCTTTGAGTCTAGCTTCTCCAAAGTTGAGTGCGTTCATAGACTTCAAATAAATTTTGTGTTTGTTATGCATTAATTTGTATTTCTAATATCCTAATTCATGGTGAATGAATGCTAATTAATTTTTGTTATAATTGTTTAGGAGGGCAAGAAGTACGAATATAAACCCAAGGGACTAGAAATTATTTGGGGAAAGGACAAACACTATTGGAAGAAGTTGAGATTTTAGATGAGAAGAGATTTTCAGAAGAATGATGAAGAAGACGATAGAGAAGGAGAAGGAGCCAAAAAGGGAGAGTGGATTTTGTAATTATTCTATTTAAATTTTTTTATCAATCAATCTATTGAAATGTGCATATCACAGATATTTATACTAAAAAGATAAAACGTAATTAAAGGCTAATTAACAACAATTTATATTTGAGAATATATATAATACCTAACATCCCCCCTCAGGAGCAAGGCCGTAGGACGAAGTCTTGGATGTAAAATCTGAAAAACTCGAAGGAGGGAGAGGCTTTGTGAGAGCATCGGCCAGTTGATTCTCTGAAGAAGTAAACTTTACCATCAATGATTTTTGTGAGGACCTTATCTCGAACAAAATGAAAATCAATTTCAACATGCTTTGATTTGGAGTGGAGCACCGAGTTGGAAGCCAAATACGTGGCACTCAAATTATCACAAAAAAAAATAGGAATGTCGGTTGAGATAATACCAATTTCGTTTAGCAAGGATTGAAGCCAAATGATCTCTGCAGCGCCGTTAGTGATGCTCCTATATTCAAACTCAGTGCTAGAGCGAGATACAACCTTTTGTTTTGCAGGAGAACAAGAAATGAGATTTGGACAAAAAAAATATGCAATAACCACTAGTGCTTTTACAGTAATCCAAACGCGAGGCTCAATAAGCATCAGTATAACTAGTAAGGTTAAAGCATGATGAAGTGGAAAATGAAATACCGAGAGATAATGTCCCTTGAAATAGCGTAAAATTCTCTTGACGGACTGCCAGTGTACGTCAGAAGAGCATGCATAAATTGACAAACTTTGTTTACCGCAAAGACTATATCTGGTCTTGTAAGGCAGCAATATTGAAGACCTCTGACAATACTCCTATAAATGGAGCCATCAAGTAAGGGTGTGCTTGAATGTTATGAGAGAATTGAGCCCGAAACCATTGGTGTGGGAATGGGTTTGCATGAACCCATCTTAGCTTTATGTAACAGCTCAATTGTAAAACGAGATTGAGAGAAATGCATACCAATAGAAGTACGAGTAACCGATATACCGAGGAAAAATGAGAGAGGGCCTAGGTCACGAACCACAAACTGAAGGTGCAGATAAGCAAGAAACTTGTCCATAACGACGGAGAATTACCTGTAAGAATTATATTGTTGACTTATACTAGCATAATGATGATGGAAAAGTTTTTCCAACAGATGAACATGGAAGTTTCAGACTTTGATGCTGTGAAGCCCCATGTAAGAAGAACAGTGTACAACTTTGTGTACCAAGCTCTAGGAGATTGTTTGAGGCCATACAGTGATTTTCGTAAGAGACAGATATCAGATGGGTTTGATAGATCAACAAATCTAGGAGGTTGTTGCATAAATACTGTGTCCGTTAGATCACCATGGAGAAAAGTATTATTGATATCAAGCTGTCTGATAAACCAACCCAGTGAGAGGGCTAAGGCTAAAGTTGTACGGATAGTTGTCAGTTTGACTACCAGACTGAAGGTTTCATGGTAATCAATACATTCTATTTGATCATAGCTTTTTGCTACTGGTCGAGCCTTACAACGGCTTATGGAACCATTAGAGTTGAGTTTGACTTTGAAAATCCACTTGCAACCAATATGCTTCGCACCTCTTGGTAAGGAAACTAGCTGCCACATATTGTTCTTGTGAAAGGCTAAAATTTAATCTTTAATTGCAAGTAACCAATGTTGAGATTTGGAGGCTTGCTGAAAGGTTCTCGGTTCCAAGGGTCAATTGGATTGTGCAAGGAGAGCCTTTGTTTGTAAATACCATCCTTGGATCTGGTTGTCATAGAATGACGATTGATGGTAGGTGATCTAGTACTCATGTTAGATATGCTAGTAGGCAATGCATGAGGAGGACGAGGTTCCATTTGTAGCACCCGGTTCCATTGAATCAAAATTATTCTATCAACTCATGATGTACGTTTTAGGGATGAAATTGGGAGAAACTAGTGATTAGGTTAATGAGTGACTAAATAAAGGTAGAACTGTAATTTGGAGATTTAGTAGTGGATAACGTATTTAAGGAAGGGTTTAGTGAGGTTTAGCCGCCACTGTTTCTCATTTCCTCTTTCGATATTCAGTTCCAGCTTAGCAGAGCTCTCCAGGCAATTTTTTTCTTCGATTTCCATTCCTCAATCTAGGTGAGTTTTTCTTCGTTTTTCTTGAGTTTTAGTGACTAGATAGCAGAGAGAGTGCAATGTGTGTGTTTTGGGAACGCTATGAATGAGAATAGGTTCGGGTTTTGATGATAAACTGGGAATGCACGATTATTAGAGTTCCAAGTTAGCTACCTTAGGTTTCCGAATGGTTTAGAATGAGGTATAGTGAAGATTGAATTAATGCTCTGTTTATGACTTTAGGTGAGCAAACTCCCGAAGTAACTTACAACCCAACAATCCCCAGGAGACCAGGTAAGTGGAGTATGCATGTGCCTTCGGGCCTACATCACAAAATAGTAGGATTATGTATGTTTGAATTTGTCCGTATGTCATGCATCATATTTTGAAAGAATAAGAAAATGAATTTACATATATTGGCATGGTAAGAACTGAACACATTGCAACAGATAAATTATTAAGGGAACTAATCCGCCCCTTAACTTATGAAGGGATTTATAACTTTGGGAAAAATTGATCCGCTTCCCAATGGAATTTAGGATCAGATCAGCTGTTAAGGGAACTAATCCGCCCCTTAATTTATGAAGAGGAAGTATGACTTTGGGAAAATTAATCCAACTCCCAATGGAACCGAGGGATCAGATCAGTGAAAGAATGTAAATGCAACTGAGATGTGAAAGTAGAAACTGCATGATTAGGATTTATGTTTCAGCATTTCATTTCGTTATTGCTTTACTTATTTAGCATTAAGCTAATAGATGAGTTTTGTGATGTAGGTGAAGAAGCCTCAGAAGGTGTGTTCTCTGAGCATGTTGAGGAATAGGCTGGTTGGGGGAGCACATTCATGCCTCGACTTGGTGAACTGATGGAACGGTTTAACTATTGTCTATTTATGAAGTTTCAGTGGTTAAGTGTCTTGTAGAAGTATGCAAAGAGTTTTAATAACGTTAATAGTTCTGATGTTTTTAACAACTTTATGGTTTTCTTGTGCTGAGCATGAAAAACATGATTTGGTTTAGAGGTAGTTGCTTTGCTGGATATTTTTAGAAGGTTGTGGTCTTATGTTGTTTTAAACGATTTTTAGTAAAATGCTCCAGCTCTTTTGGTAGTCGGAGTTTTCTTTGTTTGGAGTGAAAATAGTTGTTATGCTGTTATGTTGAGTGTTTGTCTATCGATGGATGCAGTCCACCGGTGGATGTTGAGTGTTATCGTCTATCGGTGGATGTTGTCCATCGGTAGATGTGGGTATTAGATTTTGTCGTTTTGTGACCGGTGGATGTGAGCGTAAGAGTGAGTATTAGATTTTGTCGTTTTGTGACCAGTGGATGTGAGCGTAGGAGTGAGTATTAGATTTTGTCGTTTTGTGACCGGTGGATGTTAGTGTAGGAGTGAGTATTAGATTTTTGTCGTTTTGTGGTCGGTGGATGCTGAGGGTTACTGTCGTTCGAAGGATTCGATCGGTGGACGTGAGCGGTGGTTGTGGGTAGTCAACATGTCGTGCGACTGACACTGTTTAGTGGTGGATGCCTTCCATTTTAGTCTCTGCCGCTGAGACAATTTATTTCTGCTTCTGCCGCTGATACTGTTTAGCGGTGGATGCCTTTTGTTTCTATCTCTATCGCTGGAACTGTTCAGCGGTGGACGTGTTCTATTTTGTTTTGTTTTCTTCCAACCAATTGTCTTTAATATTTTAATTAAAATAATAAATGTTGTTTTATACAAATGAATTTTCGCTGCAAGTTTTAACGTTCATAAGGTCAAACTTTGACTGTTGAGTGAAAAGTTGAAATTTTCTCAGAATGTCATAGTATGGTGCAGTATATTGAGTAACGAACCGGGTTTATATAAGTCGGGGCGTTAAAGTATGATATCAGAGATATTTAGTTAAACCGTACAAAAGATTACTCATGAGTGCCGATTGTTGCATGGATGTACTCCAACAACTGTTAGTGTTTATGTTAACTTTAGAGATTAGATATTTATGAGATCAATTAACTTTGTACATGAATTTAGTAAAATGTCTAGACAACCAAGAAGACCAAGGGTACCAAGAGAGATACCAAATCTGGGACGTGAGGAAGATCCTAGCGTAATTAAGCAGCTGACCGATTTGGTGCGTCAGCAAACAGACTTAGTGCATCAGCAGTCCGACCAGTTAGGAGTGTTGTTGAATCGAGATGTACAAGGGATTGCCAACTCGAGTTCCAGCAGTGAGCATTCAGGAGACCGATTCAGGAGGCTATAGCCGCCCACATTTGATGGAAAGTCGTCCAATCCGATTATTGCTGAGGAGTGGCTTAGGAAAGTCGAGAGCTTGTTCAAATGTGCCAACGTCGGGGAAGGAGACAAAGTCACTCTGGCAACGTTCCATTTGGCTGGGGATGCTCAACTTTGGTGGGAAACCATAGAAACCACCACTGATGTTCTGGCCATGTCCTGGTCTCAGTTCAAGGAGGTTTTCTATAAGAAATATTTTAACAGCATAGTCCAGGCCGCAAAGAAAGTAGAGTTTCTGAACTTGAAGCATACAAGGTCTGTGGCAGAGTACAGTAGGCAATTCGAGTCCCTGTCTAGGTTTGTGGGACATTTTGTTCATAAGAATGATGATAAGGTGTCTTAGTTTGTGCATGGGCTGAAGCCGGAAGTTTATAGAGGAGTCAAATTTTGTGGTATTAAAGGGCTGTCATTCAGTGAAGTTGTGTCCACAGCATTGGAGGTGGAAGAAGCTGAAATGAAGTGTTCTAGCCAAAGGAAGTCCCGCAAAAGTTCATCCAGCCCCAACAACAGAGAGGAATAAAGAGGCCAAGTGAAGGCCAGAGTAACCAATGAACAGGAAGGAAAGTGCCGGATACCAGGAAGTTTCCCCAGTGCCCGAAATGTTTTAAGAGTCACCTGGGCGAGTGTAGGTTTGGGACGGGAAAGTGTTTCAACTGTGAAGGGGTTGGACACACGTACAGAGATTGCCCGAACCCTAGAATCACCCGATGCTTCAACTGTAACAAAGTCGACCATATCAACAGGGACTGTCCAGCCTTAAAGAATGGCCCTGCTATGTTGAAACCGAGGATATTCTCCATGATGGAGTCGGGTGATGAAGACCAGCCTGCTGTGGTGTTAGGTACCATATTGATCAACTCTGTGCTTGCTTTTACTTTAATATATTTTGGTGAGACATATTCCTTTATAGCATCTGCATTTGCTGTTAAGTTAGATATACAGTTTACCCATTCTATGCATGTGTTTAATGTTGCATTACCCTCTGGTGAACTCATGCACTTTAACCAAGTGATGCTTGACAGTGATGTGTTAGTAGGGAACGTGAGTCTACCTGCTGATCTTATTATTATGGATATAATAGGATTTGACGTAATCCTAGGAATGAATTGTTTGTTTAAGCATTATGCCACAATAGATTGTAGGACTGGAATAGTTAGCTTCCAACCCCCTGGTGGTTTAAAGCATACCTTTCAAGCCTCCAAGAAAAGTAAGGAAATGTCTGTTATGACCTCTGTCAACGCTAGACCTTCTCCATGTGGGGAGTATTTGTGCTTTTATGGTCAGTGTTTTAGACACACAACTAGTAGGAAAAGGAAGTCCTCAGAATGTCTTAGTTGTCCAAGATTTTTCAAAAGTATTTCTATATGACCTTCCTGGCTTGCCACCAGATAGGGAAATTGAGTTTGTTGTAGATGTTTACCCAGGCGCCGAGCCTGTATCTAAGAATCCTTATAGATTAGCACCCACGGAGCTTAAGGAATTAAAGATACAGTTAGAGGAACTATTGGAAAAAGGGTTCATACGACCAAGCTTTTCACCATGGGGTACACCAGTTCTTTTTGTCAAAAAGAAGGATGGATCAATGCGTATGTGCGTTGATTATCAGGAATTAAATAAGTTAACCATCAAGAACAAGTATCCATTGCCGAGGATTGATGATTTATTCGACCAGCTTAACGCTGCGTGAGTTTTCTCTAAGATTGACCTTAGGTCCGGTTATTACCAATTGAAAGTCAAATCTGAAGATATCCTTAAGACAGCCTTTTGCACGAGGTACGGACATTATGAGTTTTTGGTTATGTCCTTTTGTTTGACAAATGCACCAGCAGCCTTCATGGATCTTATGAATAGAGTGTTTCATGAATAGTTGGA
Source organism: Begonia masoniana (assembly GCA_022432975.1). NCBI lineage: Eukaryota > Viridiplantae > Streptophyta > Magnoliopsida > Cucurbitales > Begoniaceae > Begonia > Begonia masoniana. The sequence goes on from CM039502.1 coordinate 37,568,915, forward strand.
CAAATTTGTCATAGTGTTTATTAATGATATCTTAATTTATTCACGTACTAAGGAGGAGCATGCAAGACACCTGATCTTGGTATTGGGAGTATTAAGGCAGCACCAACTTTATGCTAAGTTTTCCAAGTGTGAGTTTTGGTTGGACAGAGTTCACTTTCTTGGTCATGTGATCTCGGGTGATGGGATATCTGTTGTTCCAGCCAAAGTTCAAGCAATTAAGGAGTGGCCCCAACCGAAGAATGCCACTGATATTCGTAGTTTTCTTGGATTAGCAGGATATTACAGATAATTTATTGAAGGGTTCTCAAAGGTTGCAACACCCCTCACTCGGTTAACAAGGAAAAACATTAAGTATGTGTGGACTGAGGAATGTGAATCCAGTTTCCAAACTTTGAAATAGAAGTTGACCAATGCTCCAATATTAACACTCCCTGTTAAACATGGAAAGTTAAGTATTTATTGTGACGCTTCCAAGGTTGGACTCGGTTGTGTGTTGATGCAAGATGGAAAAGTAATAGCCTATGATTCTAGGCAGTTGAAAACACACGAGAAGAATTACCCTACACACGACTTAGAATTAGCTGCAGTGGTTTTTACACTAAAGATTTGGAGGCATTACTTGTATGGACAGCCTTGTGAGATATTTTCAGACCATAAAAGTCTGAAGTATATTTTCACACAGAAAGAATTAAATATGAGGCAACATAGATGGTTGGAGTTTGTCAAGGACTATGATTTTGAGATTAAATACCACCCCGGCAGGGCGAATGTGGTGGCTGATGGTTTGAAGAGAGTGACAACATCGGCGTCTGCATTGATTCTTGACATACTATTAGCCTTAGAGGCTGAATTCCAAAGATTTAACCTGGAAGCTGTGTCCAGTGTGTCAGCTGATAGGCTACGGGCCTGCAAATGGGGGTTAGAAAATGCATGCGGAAGATAAACAAAACGAAACAGAGATCGGTGCTCAAAACACCCCAAAACAGACACTAAAAACATGCTGGAAAACAAAGATGAAAAGAGGAGGGGAGGCGAGGGACGTGGGTCGATTACCGAGAGGTGGGTGTTGCTTAGAATGATGCGGAATTGGTGGAGGAGGGAAATGAAAGGCCCCAAGCCGACCCAAAAACGACTCGGCGTTCTGGGTGACAGAAATCCTTCGTTGCCAGCGAAGGAGCTCTCGGCGGAAGGAGCAATGGATTTCGCCACCTTCTGCTACCCTCAAGTTCTAGCAAGAACGAGTAGTGGCAGAGACGACTAAGAGTACTGCCAAGCAATCCAAGACTCGCGGGACACTCTGGTGAAGCAATTAGGAGCAAAGCTCTGGCTGAACACCGACGACAAAATCGTTAAACGGAAGAGAACTCTTCTCTGATTTCCAAAAATGCGTAATACAAGCTAAACGTTTTACAGAGGTGGAAGAAAACTTAAATAGAAGAGAGAAATGGTGAAGTCGAAAGAGGAGAAGGAGAGAGGCGTCGGCAACGGCTATAAAAATAGCCGTTGGCAGTGAAGCAGAAAACTGCTCGGGCGGTTCGCTGGGCAGCGCCGGTTCAGCTTGGTTCAACCTTTGGTTTGGCTGGTTCAGGCTTTGTTCTCTTGGTTTGGCCTTGGTTCAGTCTGGTTCAGCTCTTGGTTCTCTCTTGGTTCACCATCCTTTGAAGACTATTACAAAAATATACATTTTAAAGGCTAAAGTTTGCCGATTAACGAGTTTGAAATAAAAATAAAGTATTTTTAAATTACAATAAAATAAAACGAAAGCTTGGTTACAAAAGTTGAATTTAAGGAAAACAAATTCCTTCTTCATTCCAAGCTTCAAAAAGTCAATTTACCTACATAAATCCACAAGTCCATTAGATAGATAAATACTTACCTTGGCTTGTGTTTTAACGGTTTGGACCGTAGGCACATTATGGTGGGTCTTTGGAACCCGGGGCATATCATCCCTTCCCGGTTCTTGAGGATTTGACCTCAAATCCAATGGTGAATATCATGGAGGATGTCACAACACTTAGGATAAACCTCAAATTCTTCGAAAAAGACTTGAGCACGATTCATAGTTGACACAGAACATAGTTATCCTAAAGTTAAAAAATCATTTTACCATCGACAATAGTCTCAAATAAATTTCAAGATTAAATTGTTCATTTCAACAATTTAGAAAACAAGCATTCAAGATAAAAGCAAGTTTGATGCAAGTATAATCGAACAATTTCATTTCTCATGCTAGACCAATAAGAAAGTATTGAACCAAATGATAATCAACATTTCAAAGAAAACACAATTGGCTTCAAGCAATTCAAATTTACCTAAAAGAATAAGAGTTTAAAATCAAGCTTAGCATAAGTTCAATTGAAATCCAAAACTCATTGAAAACAATTTTCACTAAAAATTAGAGTTAGGATCCGTCAATTAAAATAGGCAACATATTTGCAACAAAAACTCTTTCTTCCTAATTCTATCTATCAAGATAACCATAGGCAAGAATTTAAACATAACATTCAAAATAATAAGAACTATCAAAGAGAGTTTTTCCTCAAGCAATTCAAATCATCCAATGAACCCAATATTCAATCAATCCAAAATAATCAATAAGAGGCATTGGAACATACCTTGTTGCCGAAAGACTTTTCCAACTCCATGGTTCTTCACAACCAATGCTCAAAATTGGAGTAGAAAGCTAAATAATCCTCAAAAGATAAAACAATATGCATATATTTTGATTTAATCTTTACCTTGGTCAACAACAATTAAACTAATTGACCAAGCACTAGACTCTAAAGTGAGACTCTAAAAAATAACAAGCATTGTAAAACATTTATATAACATTTTAGATGCTTAGAAAACAAAGACACACAACCTAAGAAAGATCCTAATCATTTAATCAAATAGCAAAACATATCAAGCAAGTTAATCAAAGAAAATAAACTTGTAATTAATATCAATGACATGCTATTGGGTCTAGACAACCCCCCTCTAAAACTTTTGTTGGAAATGACACATTATCCAACACCCTTTAAGCTGACTGCCTCTTACGGCGTTCGGTCACAATCGCTTAAAGGCGACTGCCTCATCCGGCGAATCTGTCAGGCCCCTCGGGCCAGTCGTAAACCTCGGACATTACCAACGGCCCACAGAGGAAAGCTCTTGGCCACAAACACAGATCACTCGACGATACAAGCGAATCCTAAGTGACTAACAAGATAGTATAAGACATGCTTTTGTTAAAAATATCGGACCTCAAGTTAACATAGTCCTAAACAAAATAAAAACACTCAAGTTAAAAACAAATGCCAAATCTGTAACACCCGAGTTTTTCGGGTTTCCGCTCGAAGGCTATTTTTGTAAATAAGTAAATTAGGTCCGTTTTGTGAGCTGATAGTTTTATTAGGACCCTAGAAATTTATGGGGATTTGTAGAAGGATAAGTGAAATTTTAGAAACCCAAATCGAGAAGAGTAATGCTAAAGTTCCCGTTTTAGCCTTTTAATATATTAATTTGTAAAAATGGTAAATCAAGTCCGTTTTACGAAAAGAAAGTGTTATTAGGGTCCTAACGATTAATGTGAATTTGTGGAGATATACGGGATTTACGGAAGGCAAAACGGTATGTTAATGTTTAGTATAAATTAATATTAGGATTATTATTATTATTATTATTATTATTATTAAAAACAAAACAAACAACAGAAACGATTCTGTTGTTTGTCGAGGCCCGAACGCCGAAGGCCGAGAGCGAAGAACAGGGGAGAACGGCGACTCTCCTCCTCCGATGCCGGCGATTTCTCGCCGTTTTTAAGCCAGACGACGGCGGCGCTTCCAGGGCCGCCATTTCCGACCGTCTTCGCGCGCAACCCGACCGGTATGCTTGTTTTCCTCCTCTGTTTTTGTTCGGTTGGTGGCTGTGCGTGGTGAGCTCGATTGAGCTCCGATCACCGGCCAAAATGGGCTGCTTCCGGCGTGGGTTTGTCAACCCTAGGGTCGGCTATTGTTGATTGGCAGTGGAGCGCTCAATTTGAGCGAAAATCAGTGAAGCCCGATTTAGGGCACTCGGGTTTTGCTTATTGGAACTTCGATTTTAGGTTAGTTTATGTTAATTGGATGTTAGGAGGATAGATTGGTGAAGAAATTGATGGAATTTAATGAAAAATCAAAAAGGGGGATTTTTCGGGTAAAGGGCAGTTTCGGGTTTTTGATAAATTGACCTAGCTCCGGTCATTTGTTTTAAAATTCCTTTTGGCAGATTAAAATAGGTTATTAGAGGAGTACGTGGCCGCTGGAATCGTTCGATTCCGATAACCGACGCAAAAGTTATGCACGTTTGAGTTTTGGGTCGGTTTTTACCAAACCCAAATTAGTGGCCGTTTAATTAGGTTTTAGTTAGAAATCGATAGTATTATGCTTTTTATGCTTATTAGTGAATACACTTGTCGTTATTTAGGTAGATTAAATGAATTGATGATTATTGGTGAATTTAGGTTAAAGTTTGAATATTGGAGATTATTGGAAAACCATTAATGGAGGTTGAGTAAATTGTGAGCACCACGTGCTCGATGAAATGCCGAAGGGAGAAAATGGAAGTTTTAGGAGAAGTTGCTTTAGCTTGGAGCTTAGTTTAAATTTGGGATTCGTTTAATTAGGATCGATTTTAATGTCCTTTATTTATGAAATGCCTTAGGTGGACACGGCTTTTGGACGGTGCTCGGCTTGCTACGGACGCCAAGTAAGTAGATGTTAGGTTTCCGGCCCTTAAGGCCCTACATCGTATCAACGTTAGGTTTTTATATTCTGATGATGATTTTCTGACTGTGGGTTTAATGATTCGGGTAGCTTAGAATGTTAGTTATTAGTGGTTTGTTAAGTTTGCTATGAGTATAGTATGTCCATGTGCGTTGTGAATGGTTGATGATATGTCCATGTATGTCTATGAATTGCTCATGCATCATGTTTTATAAAAGGTGCATACGAACTATTTACGAGCATGTTTTTAAGATGAATTGAACGGTAATGATTTAAAGATGATATGTGAAACGTTGAATTAAAGAACGATTGTGAATTATGAACGATAAATGTTACTACGGGGCAAGTTATGAATGTTACTACGGGGCAAGTCATGAATGTTACTACGGGGCAAGTCATGAATGTTACTACGGGGCAAGTCATGAATATTACTACGGGGCAAGTTATGATTATCATGGGGCAAGAAAATGGTTTAACAAAACGAAACGAAATAAACATGTTTTATGAAAAGTCACGCATTCATGCATATGTCATCCATAGAGCATCCCTTTACTAAGCATTAGGCTTACTGTTTATGTTGTATGATGTAGGTGACAGGTGTGAACTCGATGACAAAGAATAGGTGGTCGACGGATGGTGCTCGTGGCGACGGGGTGCTTGTTTTGGCCTGGATTGATGATTTGATGGTGTGCCCGAACTGTTTTGATGACAAATGATGTGAGTTAGTTTTGTTGGTTAGTAGGTCTACATGTAGGTTTAATTTGTGAAAGTATCAAAGTGTTTAAGTATGTAGAATAGATGTTTTGATAGAAAATGTACGAAAAGTCAAGTTTTGATGTATATGTAGTGGCACTAGATTGTTTAGAATGATGTAAATGTAGTGGTAGTAGATTGTTTAGAATGTAAAGTCTTTATTTTGGAGAATATACTGGAACTGTTTGGGTATTTTGAAATGTTTGGTTATTTTAAAACAGGTAAGGATACGCTCGATTTTTAGAGCGATCCACACAGTTTGTTTTCTTGAGTATAGGTTATATTAGTGTTTTGTTTTAATTGATCTTACTTTAAGTGTTAATTGTTTTAAATTAGTAATGGTTTTAGTCTAGTTCTAAATGTTTTAAAAGTCAAAATGTTTTACGCTCAAAATGTTTAAGTCAAATGTTTAAGTCAAAGTTAGACCCTAAAGGTCGTTAGAGGTGGGTCAATTGTCTGAGTTAGTTTTCTTTTAAAGTGTTAAGTAAAAATGAAAAAGTTTATGAGAAAATACGAGGGCTTAGGTAATGGTTATGTCACGGCTAGTCCGTGGCGGCCCTGATCGGGTTGGGGTCGTCACAGTTATGGTATCAGAGAGACGGAGTTTTAAAAGCGAGTTCTGTGATATGTCTGCCAAAAACACACCGCCGCACGAGGACTCTCCATCGACTGTAAGTGTTTAAGTTTATGTATGATTCTAAATTGTTTATTTTGCATGTGTTTCTTAATGTGTCTAGGAACAAGAAAATGCCGAAAGCACCTAGAAAACTCGAGGAGAAATCCATTAGTCAGCTTATGGACATAATGCACCAATGGTCAGAACAAGTAGAGATCTTACTCGACCGAGATGGAAATGGTAATAGACAAGATAGTATTTCATGGAACCAGGTTAGTGAATGAACTAGGCAGTTCGACCTCCGATATTTGATGGATGTGCTATAGATCCGATACAGGCCGAGGAGTAGGTTCGAGCAACGGAAAGATTGTTTAACATTATTAAGGTGAAGGAGGTAGATAAGGTTTCTTATGCGATGTGTCATCTGGTGGGAGTGCAAGTTGCATTCCGGTCGATGTTTTCGGTGTGACAAGGTGGGGCACCAGGTCAAAGATTGTCTAGGACCGAATAAGATGCCACCGTGTTGTCCTTCGAGGATGTCTGCCATGATCGAAGAAGAGGGAGTTGTTCAACCATCGGTTATTCCAGGTATATTCATATAGTGGTAATTAATAAGATGAGGAGTGTTAGAGCAGAAGTGTGTTTAGAGTAGGGGTTTAAAACGTGACTTTTGTATATTAGATAGAAGGAGGATAGTGAATAGAGAAAGTTACGCGTTGAGATGAATAACCTGGGATAATTGTGCAAGTGTGCACATACTTAGAATTTATTACCATTGGAGGGATACGACTTAAGAGATCTAACGGTTTGACGAATCCCCTAAGTATTTAAATGAAGGTAATAACCAAAAGTCTATCTTAGGTGAATTGTCGAATAGGAGCATTTGACTTAGTAAATATCAGTGAAGAGAACAAAAATATTGAGGTGAAGTTGGTAGATTAACGAATTTAGAGACAATAAAGGATCAAGGTTATACGATGGATGATACTCAAGTTATATAATTTGGACGTTCTCTAGGAGATAGGTACCATCTTAGAGAACTAAGCAACGAAGGACAAGTATTGATACGTGAAAAGATTATGACCGCCACTAAATAGAAAAGAAGACTTAGTAAAGTTAAGAGTGACCAATAAATAGAAGATGCGTTAGGCAATTAGATGTTGCTTAACCTGGGGACATAAGGCAAAGTATGAGAGTTAGAAATTATTGGAAACGCCTAAGAAGTAACAAAATTTTGAAGAAGGGCTTAACACCTTAGATTGGAAGTCATGTTTACGGGTTTATTGTATCCCGTGCAATGTTAGAAGGATGATAAATCGACGAGAGTAAGTGCTAATTATAGAAATTGTAGTAAGGATAAAAGATTTCAGATTCTTGGAGTTATGAACACCGAAGTTAAGAAATGAGTCTATAGTTGATATAGTTTAAGTTGAGAACCCCAGACATGAGACTTACTTCTAAGATGGAAGTGGGAACTTTAGTGTTTAAAGGACCCGAGAGGTGGATCGTAATGAAGAGTTTAGGTGGTGACCAATCAAATTAGGTGGGTTAGAAAGCTTAGCCTATAAGGAATTAAGTGAAGGCTGATTCATGTGAGAATTAAGGATATTAATTTGGTCGCTTTGTTATTTTGGAGACTTAGGGAATTGGCAGGGCTTGTGGTATAAGCCATAGCACGTTTGGTTTCATTAAAAGTAAGGAATGCTTCTAAGTTTTGGGAAAATAGAAGGATAAGATTTAAGAACTTTAGAAGATCTAGATTAAGGTTGTAGGTCTACCTACAACAAGTTTGCTAACAAGAAAATTGTTAGACAAATTATTGTGAAGAAGCTAAGGAGAATATTTAGAACCTGACTAGAAGAAATGACCAAGTAGTAGATTAGTTCGTAACTTTCGAGGAAGTCTTAGTGTGATATTAAGAATAAGTATGGGACATTGTCTAAGTTAAACTTGAATATAAATTCGTGCGAGTTGAGGGATTTGTGGATTATCAGATGAGGAAAGCAAGGTCTTAGGAATAAGACTAAATTAGGAAATTTCAAAGGCTCGACCCTTATGTACTGAAGTCGGAGCCAATGATTTTGTAAGTGGCTAAGGTTAAGAATGATAAGCTTAAGTGTGCGAAGAAGATCGCAGCTTGAAGATTTAGGAGCATATTGGACGGAAGGAAGGAAGAGTTACACGAGGACTGTACGAGTGGGCTTTGAAGTGAGGTTAGATCAGGAGGGGTAGAAAATGTTCCGACTCGTAAGTTACAGTCGATTCGTTAGTATACCCTATAAGGTGTTGGGTGAATGATGTAAAGAATTAGTTTAGACTTAAGATTTGTTTGTGATCGATAAAGACCGATGTAAGAATTAGATGAAACGATCATAGTGGGAAATAATTATAGAAACCCGGTGGATACCGTGAAAGCGTAAAGAAATAGATTTAATAATTACAGCCCTGTATACAGGAATGGCATTAGAGTAGCTAAGGAAATGCTGTGATTGCCCAAGGTAAGTAGGTTTAGAAAATGAGATTGATAATTTGGAAAAGAGATAGCAGTGTAAAGAAGAGTTCGAAACAGAGGATTAGGATGAGAGATCTAAGTATCAGGTTCTTAGTGTTATAGAATTGACGAAGCTTAAGGGTTTGAAGTGATTAGGTACGAATTGTTGTCGCAAAATCTGAAGAGTTGGAAATTGAATGAACTTAGCTTGAGGGACAAACTAGAGTTGAAGTTAAGTTAAATGAAATTTGAAGGTCTAGGCGACGAAGGGTTAAGTTGAAGTTGATGGATGTATGAGTAATTGACTTACGAAGTGCGAAGTTAGATGGATTGAAAATTTCGGAGATATAGAAAACTATGAAGACCCGAAGGGTGAGTAAGACCATAGGGGTGTCGAGGTTAGTATTTCAAGCATTGTACTTAGATAATGTGAGGGTGAGTAATTAGAAGGTTAACCAAGCAACAATTTTGAGGACAAAATTCCAATTAAGGAGGGAAGGATGTAACACCCGAGTTTTTCGGGTTTCCGCTCCAAGGCTATTTTTGTAAATAAGTAAATTAGGTCCGTTTTGCGAGCGGATAGTTTTATTAGGACCCTAGAAATTTATGGGGATTTGTAGAAGGATAAGTGAAATTTTAGAAACCTAAATCGAGAAGAGTAATGCTAAAGTTCCCGTTTTAGCCTTTTAATATATTAATTCGTAAAAATGGTAAATCAAGTCCGTTTTACGAAAAGAAAGTGTTATTAGGGTCCTAACGATTAATGTGAATTTGTGGAGATATACGGGATTTAACGGGATTTACGGAAGGCAAAACGGTATGTTAATGTTTAGTATAAATTAATATTAGGATTATTATTATTATTATTATTAATAATAAAAACAAAACAAACAACAGAAACGATTCTGTTGTTTGTCGAGGCCCGAACGCCGAAGGCCGAGAGCGAAGAACAGGGGAGAACGGCGACTCTCCTCCTCCGACGCCGGCGATTTCTCGCCGTTTTCAGGCCAGACGACGGCGGCGCTTCCAGGGCCGCCATTTTCGACCGTCTTCGTGCGCAACCCGACCGGTATGCTTGTTTTCCTCCTCTATTTTGGTTCGGTTGGTGGCTGTGCGTGGTGAGCTCGATTGAGCTCCGATCACCGGCCAAAATGGGCTGCTTCCGGCGTGGGTTTGTCAACCCTAGGGCCAGCTATTGTTGATTGGCGGTAAAGCGCTCAATTTGAGCGAAAATCAGTGAAGCCCGATTTAGCGCACTCGGGTTTTGCTTATTGGAACTTCGATTTTAGGTTAGTTTATGTTAATTGGATGTTAGGAGGATAGATTGGTGAAGAAATTGATGGAATTTGATGAAAAATCAAAAAGGGGGATTTTTCGGGTAAAGGGCAGTTTCGGGTTTTTGATAAATTGACCTAGCTCCGGTCATTTGTTTTAAAATTCCTTCTAGCAGATTAAAATAGGTTATTAGAGGAGTACGTGGCCGCTGGAATCGTTCGATTCCGATAACCGACGCAAAAGTTATGCACGTTTGAGTTTTGGGTCGGTTTTTACCAAACCCAAATTAGTGGCCGTTTAATTAGGTTTTAGTTAGAAATCGATAGTATTATGCTTTTTATGCTTATTAGTGAATACACTTGTCGTTATTTAGGTAGATTAACATGATGATGATGATTATTGGTGAATTTAGGTTAAAGTTTGAATATTGGAGATTATTGGAAAACCATTAATGGAGATTGAGTAAATTGTGAGCACCACGTGCTCGATGAAATGCCGAAGGGAGAAAATGGAAGTTTTAGGAGAAGTTGCTTTAGCTTGGAGCTTAGTTTAAATTTGGGATTCGTTTAATTAGGATCGATTTTAATGTCCTTTATTTATGAAATGCCTTAGGTGGACACGGCTTTTGGACGGTGCTCGGCTTGCTACGGACGCCAAGTAAGTGGATGTTAGGTTTCCGGCCCTTAAGGCCCTACATCGTATCAACGTTAGGTTTTAATGATGATTTTCTGACTGTGGGTTTAATGAGTCGGGTAGCTTAGAATGTTAGTTTATTGGGCAAGTTATGAATGTTACTACGGGGCAAGTCATGAATGTTACTACGGGGCAAGTTATGAATGTTACTACGGGGCAAGTTATGAATGTTACTACGGGGCAAGTCATGAATGTTACTACGGGGCAAGTTATGAATGTTACTACGGGGCAAGTCATGAATGTTACTACGGGGCAAGTTATGAATGTTACTACGGGGCAAGTCATGAATGTTACTACGGGGCAAGTTATGAATGTTACTACGGGGCAAGTTATGAATGTTACTACGGGGCAAGTTATGAATGTTACTACGGGGCAAGTTATGAATGTTACTACGGGGCAAGTTATGAATGTTACTACGGGGCAAGTTATGAATGTTACTACGGGGCAAGTTATGAATGTTACTACGGGGCAAGTTATGAATGTTACTACGGGGCAAGTCATGAATGTTACTACGGGGCAAGTTATGAATGTTACTACGGGGCAAGTTATGAATGTTACTACGGGGCAAGTTATGAATGTTACTACGGGGCAAGTTATGAATGTTACTACGGGGCAAGTTATGAATGTTACTACGGGGCAAGTTATGAATGTTACTACGGGGCAAGTTATGAATGTTACTACGGGGCAAGTTATGAATGTTACTACGGGGCAAGTCATGAATGTTACTACGGGGCAAGTTATGAATGTTACTACGGGGCAAGTTATGAATGTTACTACGGGGCAAGTTATGAATGTTACTACGGGGCAAGTTATGAATGTTACTACGGGGCAAGTTATGAATGTTACTACGGGGCAAGTTATGAATGTTACTACGGGGCAAGTTATGAATGTTACTACGGGGCAAGTTATGAATGTTACTACGGGGCAAGTTATGAATGTTACTACGGGGCAAGTCATGAATGTTACTACGGGGCAAGTTATGAATGTTACTACGGGGCAAGTTATGAATGTTACTACGGGGCAAGTCATGAATGTTACTACGGGGCAAGTCATGAATGTTACTACGGGGCAAGTTATGAATGTTACTACGGGGCAAGTTATGAATGTTACTACGGGGCAAGTTATGAATGTTACTACGGGGCAAGTTATGAATGTTACTACGGGGCAAGTTATGAATGTTACTACGGGGCAAGTTATGAATGTTACTACGGGGCAAGTTATGAATGTTACTACGGGGCAAGTTATGAATGTTACTACGGGGCAAGTTATGAATGTTACTACGGGGCAAGTTATGAATGTTACTACGGGGCAAGTTATGAATGTTACTACGGGGCAAGTTATGAATGTTACTACGGGGCAAGTTATGAATGTTACTACGGGGCAAGTTATGAATGTTACTACGGGGCAAGTTATGAATGTTACTACGGGGCAAGTCATGAATGTTACTACGGGGCAAGTTATGAATGTTACTACGGGGCAAGTTATGAATGTTACTACGGGGCAAGTTATGAATGTTACTACGGGGCAAGTTATGAATGTTACTACGGGGCAAGTTATGAATGTTACTACGGGGCAAGTTATGAATGTTACTACGGGGCAAGTTATGAATGTTACTACGGGGCAAGTTATGAATGTTACTACGGGGCAAGTTATGAATGTTACTACGGGGCAAGTTATGAATGTTACTACGGGGCAAGTTATGAATGTTACTACGGGGCAAGTTATGAATGTTACTACGGGGCAAGTTATGAATGTTACTACGGGGCAAGTTATGAATGTTACTACGGGGCAAGTTATGAATGTTACTACGGGGCAAGTTATGAATGTTACTACGGGGCAAGTTATGAATGTTACTACGGGGCAAGTTATGAATGTTACTACGGGGCAAGTCATGAATGTTACTACGGGGCAAGTCATGAATGTTACTACGGGGCAAGTTATGAATGTTACTACGGGGCAAGTTATGAATGTTACTACGGGGCAAGTTATGAATGTTACTACGGGGCAAGTTATGAATGTTACTACGGGGCAAGTTATGAATGTTACTACGGGGCAAGTTATGAATGTTACTACGGGGCAAGTTATGAATGTTACTACGGGGCAAGTTATGAATGTTACTACGGGGCAAGTTATGAATGTTACTACGGGGCAAGTTATGAATGTTACTACGGGGCAAGTTATGAATGTTACTACGGGGCAAGTCATGAATGTTACTACGGGGCAAGTCATGAATGTTACTACGGGGCAAGTTATGAATGTTACTACGGGGCCGACAAGTAATGATGTAAATGTAGTGGTAGTAGATTGTTTAGAATGATGTAAATGTAGTGGTAGTAGATTGTTTAGAATGATGTAAATGTAGTGGTAGTAGATTGTTTAGAATGATGTAAATGTAGTGGTAGTAGATTGTTTAGAATGATGTAAATGTAGTGGTAGTAGATTGTTTAGAATGATGTAAATGTAGTGGTAGTAGATTGTTTAGAATGATGTAAATGTAGTGGTAGTAGATTGTTTAGAATGATGTAAATGTAGTGGTAGTAGATTGTTTAGAATGATGTAAATGTAGTGGTAGTAGATTGTTTGGCCTGGATGATGATTTTATGGTGTGCCCGAACTGTTTTGATGACAAATGAGGTGAGTTAGTTTTGTTGGTTAGTAGGTCTACGTGTAGGTTTAATTTGTGAAAAGTATCAAAGTGTTTAAGTATGTAGAATAGATGTTTTGATAGAAAATGTACGAAAAGTCAAGTTTGATGTATATGTAGTGGCACTAGATTGTTAGATTGTTTAGAATGATGTAAATGTAGTGGTAGTAGATTGTTTAGAATGATGTAAATGTAGTGGTAGTAGATTGTTTAGAATGATGTAAATGTAGTGGTAGTAGATTGTTTAGAATGATGTAAATGTAGTGGTAGTAGATTGTTTAGAATGATGTAAATGTAGTGGTAGTAGATTGTTTAGAATGATGTAAATGTAGTGGTAGTAGATTGTTTAGAATGATGTAAATGTAGTGGTAGTAGATTGTTTAGAATGATGTAAATGTAGTGGTAGTAGATTGTTTAGAATGATGTAAATGTAGTGGTAGTAGATTGTTTAGAATGATGTAAATGTAGTGGTAGTAGATTGTTTAGAATGATGTAAATGTAGTGGTAGTAGATTGTTTAGAATGATGTAAATGTAGTGGTAGTAGATTGTTTAGAATGATGTAAATGTAGTGGTAGTAGATTGTTTAGAATGATGTAAATGTAGTGGTAGTAGATTGTTTAGAATGATGTAAATGATGTAAATGTAGTGGTAGTAGATTGTTTAGAATGTAAAGTCTTTATTTTGGAGATTATACTGGAACTGTTTGGGTATTTTGAAATGTTTGGTTATTTTAAAACAGGTAAGGATACGCTCGATTTTTAGAGCGATCCACGCAGTTTGTTTTCTTGAGTATAGGTTATATTAGTGTTTTGTTTTAATTGATCTTACTTTAAGTGTTAATTGTTTTAAGTTAGTAATGGTTTTAGTCTAGTTCTAAATGTTTTAAAAGTCAAAATGTTTTACGCTCAAAATGTTTAAGTCAAATGTTTAAGTCAAAGTTAGACCCTAAAGGTCGTTAGAGGTGGGTCAATTGTCTGAGTTAGTTTTCTTTTAAAGTGTTAAGTAAAAATGAAAAAGTTTATGAGAAAATACGAGGGCTTAGGTAATGGTTATGTCACGGCTAGTCCGTGGCGGCCCTGATCGGGTTGGGGTCGTCACAAAATCAATTTGGAAAAACACCAAACATAAAATTTCAATAAAAACAATCCTAAAGGTACTAAACAGAAAATTTACACAATTCTCATCCAATTAACATGAAATTTTAACAGAGGATAGTTAACATTATGAGTGACATGCTATCAAAATTTCAGGTTCAAATTCATTATGAGCAAGGAATTATGCAAGTGCAAAGTTGTAACAAAAAAAAAAACCCTAAAAACAGCTTCTAAACAACCTAGATTCCTAAACAGAAAGTAGCACAATTCAACTCCAAATAACCTAAAATTTTAACAGGGGTTAGTCCACAATATGATGAACATGCTGTAAAAATTTCAAATCAAAATTCATTACGAGCAGAAAATTATGCAAGTCCAAAGTAGTAACAAAAACTAGAAAAACTAGAAATCCTAAACCAGAATTTTAATCTAAACATCCTAGAAAAGTCTAAACAAAACAATGTCAATTTGGACAACAAATTAGCACATCAAACTCTCCTAAACATGGAACATGTAAAAAGATTAAACAAAACAAAACGCATACTAAAACACATTTGGAAAACACCAAAACAACACAATAATTTCAGCAAATATAAACTAACATGAGAACTCAATTTTAGCATTCATTTTCAAATCCATTCTCTATGTAAATTAATTTTGCCAACACAACCTAAACAACAAAACATGGTTATAAAAAAAGAAACAAATATCTATCAACATTCACCTAAACGAAATCGAAATTATGACTCAAAACACAACATTAGAACATGCTTTTATTCAAGAATAGCATCCCGAAATTAAACAAATATGGGCCATGGTTAGTTCATGCTTGCTTACTAGAAACATGAGGTTAAGATGGTAAAGTCATATCATATAATTTCACAGTAATGATATCCAAATAAACAGCAAATTCAAACACAAACAAAAGAACATGTTTTTTTCAAGAAAACATTCTGAAAATTAAACAGATACGGACCATGGTTAATTCATGCTAGCTAATCAGTAACATGAGGTTAATATGGAAAAATCATGTCAGGTAATTATCATAACAATGTAATCCAAAGAAACAAGTTCAGACACAGACAAACATAAAACACAAGCTGCTCTCGGTCAACAGTTCCGAAGAGTCTCCCAACACATCAGAAAATAAACTAAAAGTGGACAGGAAAATACCTTTTAAGCAAAACAATTGTCACTCCAAATTTGCCAATTAAGGAGGCCTCTTGCCTTGGGAGATGGGTACAAAAACTGCACAACAAATGTTACGAAAAACACATACAAACAGAGTCTAAAATATGCAAAAACAACAATCTAAAACTAAACAATAAAGTGGGGTTCAAATACTAGACCTCTTAGTAATTTGAACAACAAACAAACACTAAACATGCTCCTAAAACAGGAAACAATCCACAAAAATAAACCAGCAAAAATAACAACAAAATAGAAGAGAAAACATGCTTAGAAAACAGAAAGAACATCCATAAAAACTAAACAATAAACATGGATTAAATGATGAGTGACTTTAAGCATTCAGCAAACATGGATTAAAGGTGTATGGTTTGGCAAGTGCACTTCAGAATATGCAAATCAATAATGGGAAAAGTACAACACAACAAAAGTGGAAAGTGTTTTCAAAATAGGTTGTACTTTCATGCCTGGTTTGGCTATTTTTAGGCAAAAACAGCTTAGTGTACTTTATAAACTAAGATAATGGTTCGAATTTTTGAACTAAATGTATGCTTAAGCTGGAAAATTAAGTTCGTAACCTCTAGATGGGGATAGTCCTTGTGATGGTGCAGGAAAAGAAAAACAAAACTCAATAAATGTTCAAGATATTTCAAGCTTCTTGGTTTTGTGCAAAACAGAAAGTTCTTATACTTTAATCACCAAAACAGCAAATCAAGTGCAATAACCATGATGTTAAACTTTTATGCTCAAGCCTTAACATGATAATAAGTGTGCTGGAACAGTATTTAAGCAATGTAATAGCACAAGCATTAACATAACAGCAAGCTAAAACAATGAGCAAAAAAAGAAACTTCCAAACTTGTAACAATGATAATCGATTTGAGATATAGGTTGCAATTATGTAAACCAACATGAACAGCAAGTTAATCACAAGAATATGAAGCTAAACTTCCATGTTTAAGAGCTGAACATGCTAAATTTTGTGCTGGAACAAGAATGGAACAGCAACCAAACACAACAGAACCAAAAATAGAAAACAACACAGCTTCTTTCAGTGAGCAACAAAATGGACAACTAATTTTGGGAAGTAAGTTGCAGCCATGAAGAAGATGACACTTGATTGTTATGCTTCCATGCTCAGGTATTTAACAACTCAAATAACATGCTGTAAGTGATTTTAAGTCAAGTAAACTGATCATGTCATCAACAAAACAGCAACCACACAGCAAATTATAGAGCAGACTTTTTTGACAAGCAACACACCCTAAATCTAAGTAAAAACTATCACTCAAATCATCACGTATGCTGGTAAATGTGAGGCATTAAAGTTCAGCAATTTATCATGGTGAACGAATACTAAACAGAAGCAAAATAATGCAGAAAAACTGATTCAAATAACTTAGAAAAAGAAACAGAAAACAGCACAATAAAAGCAGAATCATCATGCTATTCAATCAGAAAATAAAACACACAACTAAACAAAAACAAGAAAACAAATGCCTAAACATGCTGACTCTAACATGCTAACATTATCATTTAAAACAGAAACCAGAAGAGAAAAGAGACTAGGAGAACAGAATATGCATGAAACAGAAAAGGAACACTCAGCAGAAACAGATCACGAATCTGAATATTCAAACAACAAACAGATTATGAAACAGGATGAAGGTTAAACATGCTATGTCATTTCAGAACATAATCCATACAAACAGGTTTTAATCTATCGGCTGATAAACAGAAACACAACAACAAAAATTACTAGCAACAGCAAAACAGGATGGAAACAATCCTAAACAGAACAAACTAAACAATCTATCCTACGCTATGCTAATACAAAAGCAAGCCAATTGCTTCACTTAACAGAGCACTAACTGTGCTTGGACAGAAAAATGAAACAAAGAAACAAAACAGAACACAAAAATAAAACAGCAGAAACAGGGACTGAAAAAAAAAAAAGAACCCGAATTGCAAACAAGAGCACTAGGCTTTGATACCAAATGATAGGCTACGGGCCTGCAAATGGGGGTTAGAAAATGTATGCGGAAGACAAACAAAACGAAACAGAGATCGGTGCTCAAAACACCCCAAAACAGACACTAAAAACATGCTGGAAAACAGAGATGAAAAGAGGAGGGGAGGCGAGGGACGTGAGTCGATTACCGAGAGGTGGGTGTTGCTCAGAATGATGCGGAATTGGTGGAGGAGGGAAATGAAAGGCCCCAAGCCGACCTAGAAACGACTCGGTGTTCTGGGTGACAGAAATCCTTCGTTGCCAGCGAAGGAGCTCTCGGCGGAAGGAGCAATGGATTTCGCCACCTTCTGCTACCCTCAAGTTCTAGCAAGAACGAGTAGTGGCAGAGACGACTAAGAGTACCGCCAAGCAATCCAGGGCTCGCGGGACACTCTGGTGAAGCCATCAGAAGTGAAGATCCGGCTGAACACCGACGACAGAATCGTTAAACGGAAGAGAACTCTTCTCTGATTTCCAAAAATGCGTAATACAAGCTAAACGTTTTACAGAGGTGGAAGAAAACTTAAATAGAAGAGAGAAATGGTGAAGTCGAAGGAGGAGAAGGAGAGAGGCGTCGGCAACGGCTATAAAAATAGCCGTTGGCAGTGAAGCAGAAAACTGCTCGGGTGGTTCGCTGGGCAGCGCCGGTTTAGCTTGGTTCAACCTTTGGTTTGGCTGGTTCAGGCTTTGTTCTCTTGGTTTGGCCTTGGTTCAGTCCGGTTCAGCCCTTTGTCTCTTGGATTGGCCGGTTCAGCTCTTGGTTCTCTCTTGGTTCACCATCCTTTGAAGACTATTACAAAAATATACATTTTAAAGGCTAAAGTTTGCCGATTAACGAGTTTGAAATAAAAATAAAGTATTTTTAAATTACAATAAAATAAAACGAAAGCTTGGTTACAAAAGTTGAATTTAAGGAAAACAAATTCCTTCTTCATTCCAAGCTTCGAAAAGTCAATTTACCTACATAAATCCATAAGTCCATTAGATAGATAAATTAGATAAATACTTACCTTGGCTTGTGTTTTAACGGTTTGGACCGTAGGTACATTATGGTGGGTCTTTGGAACCCGGGGCATATCATCAGCTATGCTCTCTGCCATAACCTTGAAGTCTACTATTTTGGAAAGAATAAAGGAAGCACAGGCGATTGATGCTGAGTGCAACAAGTATAAGTCATGTATGGATTCTACCGATAAGTTGGATTTCAACTATTTTGTTGATGGAATTCTCAAGTTTCGGAATAGATGGTTTGTTCCATCAGATAAAGAACTTCGAAAAGAGATCCTTTCGAAAGCTCATTCTTCTAGATTCTCTATTCATCCTGGGAGTACAAAAATTTATAGAGACCTTAAACAACACTATTGGTGGCCAAATATGAAAAGAAGTGTGGCAGAGTACGTAGGATTGTGTTTAGTTTGTCAAAAAGTTAAAGCTGAACATCAGAGACCTGCAGGAGCATTGCAACCATTACCAGTTCCTGAATAGAAATGGGAGCAAATAACGATGAACTTTGTTGTGAGATTGCCTAGAACAACAAAGGGACATGATGCAATCTGGGTAATAGTTGATCGATTAACCAAATCTGCCCACTTTCTACCTATGAGGATGACATACTCGATGGATCAGCTTGCTGAGTTGTATGTGCGAGAGATTGTTAGATTGCATGGAGTTCTAAGCACTATAATTTCAGACCGAGACTCTAGATTTACATCTAAGTTCTGGAAGAGTTTACACAAGGCTATGGGTACGCAGATTAATTTTAGTACAGCTTTTCACCCTCAAACAGATGGACAATCCGAGAGAACTATTCAGACCTTAGAAGATATGCTTTGTGCATGCATATTAGATTTTCAAGGATCTTGGAGTAAATATTTATCATTGGTGGAGTTTTCTTGTAATAACAATTTTTAGGCAACTATTGGTATGGCACCGTATGAAGCATTGTATGGACGAAAATGCAGATATCCTTTGTATTGGGATGAAGTTGGTGAAGCACAGTTGCTTGGTCCTGACATTGTGCAACAAACAGTTGTGAAGGTTGCTATTATTCGACAGAGAATCTTGACAGCTCAGAGCCGACAGAAAAGTTATGCTGACTGCAGACGTAGAGAATTGGAGTTCGAAGTAGGTGATGAAGTTTTTCTTAAGGTATCACCATTCAAAGGAGTCGTGAGATTTGGAAAGAGAAGCAAGTTGAATCCCAGATTTATTGGACTTTTTGCAATCCTGAAGAGGATTGGGAAAACAGCATATCAGTTAGAGTTATCAGTCTCTATGGAAAGGATTCACAATGTGTTCCATGTCTCTATGCTGAATAAGTGCTTGAGGGATCCATCTCAAGTGGTGGAACAGCAGAGTATTGAAGTTCATCCCCCTCTTACTTATGAGGAGAAACCAGTAAGGATCCTAGACTATACTGTGAAGGTGTTCCGCAACAAAGAAGTCCCACTGGTGAAAGTCATATGGCATAACAAGAACGTAGAGGAGACAACGTGGGAGTGCCAGCAGGACATGATAAACCAATATCTAGAATTATTCAGGTATTTAATTTTGAGGACAAAATTCTTTTAAGGAGGGTAGATTGTAGCACCCGGTTCTGTTGAATAAAAATTATTCTATCAACTCATGATGTACGTTTTAGGGATGAAATTGAGAAAAACTAGTGATTAGGTTAATGAGTGACTAAATAAGGGTAGAACTGTAATTTAGAGATTTAGTAGTGGATAACGTATTTAAGGAAGGGTTTAGTGAGGTTTAGCCGCCACTGTTTCTCATTTCCTCTTTCGGTATTCAGCTCAAGCTCAACAGAGCTCTCCAGGCGGTTTTCTCTCCGATTTCCATTCCTCAATCTAGGTGAGTTTTCCTTCGTTTTCCTTGAGTTTTAGTGACTAGATAGCAGAGAGAGTGCAATGTGTGTGTTTTGGGAACGCTATGAATGAGAATAGGTTCGGGTTTTGAAGATAAACTGGGAATGCACGATTATTAGAGTTCCAAGTTAGCTACCTTAGGTTTCCGAATGGTTTAGAATGAGGTATAGTGAAGATTGAATTAATGCTCTGTTTATGACTTTAGGTGAGCAAACTCTCGAAGTAACTTACAACCCAACAATCCCTAGGAGACCAGGTAAGTGGAGTATGCATGTGCCTTCGAGCCTACATCACAAAATAGTAGGATTATGTATGTTTGAATTTGTCCGTATGTCATGCATCATATTTTGAAAGAATAAGAAAATAAATTTACATATATTGGCATGGTAAGAAATGAACAGATTGCAACAGATAAATTATCAAGGGAACTAATCTGCCCCTTAACTTATGAAGGGATTTATAACTTTGGAAAAAATTGATCCGCTTCCCAATGGAATTTAGTATCAGATCAGCTGTTAAGAGAACTAATCCGCCCCTTAATTTATGAAGAGGAAGTATGACTTTGGAAAAATTAATCCAACTCCCAATGGAACCGAGGGATCAGATCAGTGAAAGAATGTAAATGCAACTGAGATGTGAAAGTAGAAACTGCATGATTAGGATTTATGTTTCAGCATTTCATTTCGTTATTGCTTCACTTATTTAGCATTAGGCTAATAGATGAGTTTTGTGATGTAGGTGAAGAAGCCTCAGAAGGTGTGTTCTTTGAGCATGTTGAGGAATAGGCTGGTTGGGGGAGCACATTCATGCCTCGACTTGGTGAACTGATGGAACGGTTTAACTATTGTCTATTTATGAAGTTTCAGTGGTTAAGTGTCTTGTGGAAGTATGCAGAGAGTTTTAATAACATTAATAGTTCCGATGTTTTTAACAACTTTATGGTTTTCTTGTTTTGAGCATGAAAAACATAATTTGGTTTAGAGGTAGTTGCTTTGCTGGATATTTTTAGAAGGTTGTAGTCTTATGTTGTTTTGAACGATTTTTAGTAAAATGCTCAAGCTCTTTTGGTAGTCGGAGTTTTCTTTGTTTAGAGTGAAAATGGTTGTTATGCTGTTATGTTGAGTGTTTGTCTATCAGTGGATGTAGTCCACCGGTGGATATTGAGTGTTATCGTCTATCGGTGGATGTTGTCCATCGGTAGATGTGGGTATTAGATTTTGTTGTTTTGTGATCGGTGAATGTGAACGTAGGAGTGAGTATTAGATTTTGTCGTTTTGTGACCGGTGGATGTGAGCGTAGGAGTAAGTATTAGATTTTGTCGTATTGTGACCGGTGGATGTGAGCGTAGGAGTGAGTATTAGATTTTTGTCGTTTTGTGATCGGTGGATGCTGAGGGTTACTGTCGTTCGAAGGATTCGATCGGTGGACGTGAGTGGTGGTTGTGGGTAGTCCACATGTCGTGCGACTGACACTGTTTAGCGGTGGATGCCTTCCATTTTTGTCTCTGCCGCTGAGACTATTTTATTTCTGCTTCTGCCGCTGATACTGTTTAGTGGTGGATGCCTTTTGTTTCTATCTCTATCGCTGGAACTGTTCAGCAGTGGACGTGTTCTATTTTGTTTTGTTTTCTTCCAACCAATTGTCTTTAATATTTTAATTAAAATAATAAATATTATTTTATACAAATGAATTTCCGCTGCAAGTTTTAACGTTCATAAGGTCAAACTTTGACAGTTGAGTGAAAAGTTGAAATTTTCTCAGAATGTCATAGTATGGTGCAGTATATTGAGTAGCGAACCGAGTTTATATAAGTCGGGGCATTACACTATTTGGATGGGAGGTGAAGTGGAAGGGAGAGATTAATGGGAGGTTCAAGTAATTTGGTATGTGGAGATGGAAAAGGGAGGAAAGGTAAGGTTGTAATAGGAAGAGAAAGGGGAGTTGATGTTGTTGGCTGAGGAGAGTGAGAGGAAAAAAGGGAAGGAGGACTCATCAGATGTGACGTGGTGAGTGATATAAACTTTATTAGACATGTGGTTGAGACATAAATATCCTTTATGATTGGGGCTATACCTTAAGAAAACACATGAAGTGGAGCAGGTAACTTGTGATCATTGAAAGGACGGAGGAAAGGAAAACAAAGATAGCCAAAGACACGTAGAGATGAATAGAGAGGAACCGAATTAAAAAGACATTCATAAGGTGATTTGTTTTCTAGGACCAGAGTGGGCAAAAAGTTTATCAGAGTAGTGGCAGTAGTAAAGGCATAAGGCCCTAATTATTGTGGAACTGAAGAATGGAAGAGTAGAGCTAAACTGGTTTCAATCACATGACAGTTTTTGGTTTCTACACGTCCATTTTGATTAGGAGTGTACGTGTAATGATCCCAGTTGGAGTCGTCACGTAATTCATGACTTTCTTAATCAGTTAATTCTTACTTTCTGTACCTTGTCCATTATTAGTATTATTTTTTTTATACTTAGAACTTAAAACTTGACTCGCAGACCACAGATCATTTGACCAAACTAAACCATCCAAAACTCCACTCTTTCACTAATCTAACAACTCATTAGTTCATAGAATCGAGCGACTATGCTCGGTTATCAGATCCATGACATAATTGGGCAAAGAAGAAATGCCCTCAGATCACTCGACGTGATTCTGCTCGAACTACATGGGTTTGCATGCAACGGCTGATAGGGTACACATCATCCGATCTATCACGTGCACTTCGCGTGACTCATTAAACAACACACGACATTAGAAATACACTACATCGCCTGGTCGCTAGACGACAAAATAACGTTTACATCATCTGGTGACTCAAATACACTACATCTACCGGTCACTAGACGACAAAATAACGTTATCATCATTCATCCGGTGAGTAAAATACTCGAAATCATCCGGTGAGTAAAATACTCAACATCATCCGGTGACGTCAGCCGGATGATACACTCATCCAGCTCCTATCATTCAGCAGTAAAACACAACAATCATCAAACAACTACAACCATCGACTCTCACAAATTTCAACTTGATAGACATAAACCTTAAACGAATAAATGTCATAGACTTGTTCAGGATACGTAAGCGGAAGACTCATATAAAACAGAATATCCTAGGTTCTTACAATCATCCTCAAACTCAGAAGTTGAATCAGACAATTTCAGGTCCAAATTAAAATATGGTCCTATCCTACTTAGGCATCAGTTTTCTCATAAGTCTTACTGACATAAAATGAACATATTCACGGGTCATAATCGCCATCCAGCCACATGATTGCACCCTGAACACCTTTCAGCAACCAAACTCGACATCCTCATTAACTTTGGAATCCTCACCTGATATCTCGTCATCTACATCATAAGATTTAAACTATAAGCCTAATGCTTAGTAAGGAATGCAACTAACATGTATTCGTGGATGCACAGTTGAGAGAAAATCATAATCATATTCTTTTCATGCTCTTTTCTTGTTCCTTATTCGTATTCTTGTTCATCACTTTCATCATATGGATTAAGGGAGGATTTGTGTCGTGAAAGAGGGATTGACAGTGATTTTGATCATATTCCCTTTCGGGTCATTTTCATGGTCCCTCTTTGGACTGTGGCTTGCGTCAATCCGCCCCCAACCCTCGCTTAATCCGGTTGCATAAGTTTCATTTTCATTCTCATATCTTGTTCATGGGAAATACATGCTCAAAAATCATTTTCATATGCTTGAGAAATAAATCATGATGCATGCCACGAGTGTTCTTAAATCATCAGACTATGGAAATATCATACTAGACAGTTGACTTCATAGACTTTATCAGAACATCACATAATATGGTTTTCAAACATCCGTAAATCATCTAAGTACAAACCATCTTACTAACTTAAAACAAACATCAAACACATAACTAATTTAGTACCCTTAAGATGTAGGGCCCTAATGGCCGGGAATCTTAATACATTCACTTACCTGGCTTCCTTAGCAAAGTCGTGCACTACACTTCAAACCACTTCACCTAATATCATTTCACATCTCAGAGTCAATATAGATCCTAAATATTTTGAAATCAAAGCTAGAACAGTCCAAACTAAATGTTATCCTAGAATCTGTAGTTAAAGTCATTCCCGAATCCCTTAGTCTAGTTCTCTATGTGCAGTATGAAATCCTAAAACTGAAACAGCTAGGTTCAACTAACGATTAATCTGAGTCGGTGTGATAAATGTCTAGAATCGATTCGGAATGACATTGCTAAATCCAGAATATAAATGGTACTAATGTTACTCGGCCATTGAAGAACCAAACTCCAACACCAAGCTGGAAACAGAGCCTAACAAATAACTGACAACTACATTGTCTAACCCATACCTTGAGCGTAGAGTAGCTGAGAAAAGGCAAAGGAATCGGTCGTCGGAGGAAGGATGACTGGCAGGCAGAGAGCGAGAGCTCGGGAGAGAAAAGTTGCTGAACGGAGAATGTCGGCTACAGTGAGGTTTAAGGTTTCCATTTCAAATTTATATCAACTAAGTTCTTCATTAATTACCACACTGCCATTACACAAATAGAATCCAATAAGCTTTGACATTAAAAATTAACTAAATAAAAGGTCGAGTAAAGAGGTGACCGTTGATTCCGTTAAGAAAATCACCTGGCTGAAAATGTCGGGTGTTACAGTATGGGCACAAGATGCGGTGGTGAATTCTAAGTGATTTAAAAACATTTGTGAAAGAACAAAATTCACCACCCCAATCAGATTTGTAACGGCTTGGACCCCGTTCCAGCAGGCCCAAGTCGTGCAGGTCCGACCGATGGGGTCCCTGAGGTCCTGGGTTCGAGTGGGGGGGGGGAGGCAAAAACCCTCTTCAAGGGGAGGGAAGATCGTGAGTACACGTGGCGGGCCTGTGTTGCTACCACGTGGCAGCAGCCCATCGGTGGGACCTGCACGACTTGGGCCTGTGGGAATGAGGTCCAGGCCGTTATAAAAAAGGCACATTTTTTGTAACGACCTAGACCCCGTTCCCGCAAGCCCAAGTCGTGCAGTTCCCACCGATGGGCTGCTGCCATGTGGGTCCCCGAAGGGCGGTACACGTGTACTCACGATCTTCCCTCCCCCTGAAGAGGGTTTTTGCCTTCCCCACTACTCGAACCCAGTACCTCAGGGAATAGTACCTGGGGTACAAGTGAGGAGTACCACTGAGCTAAGTAACGACCCGAACCCCGTTCCCGCAGGCCCAAGCCGCGCAGTTCCCACCGATGGGCTGCTGCCACGTGGGTGCGCGAAGGGCGGTACACGTGTACTCACGATCTTCCCTCCCCCTGAAGAGGGTTTTTGCCTTCCCCCCCACTCGAACCCAATACCTCAGGGAGAAGTCCCTGGGCTACGAATAAGGAGTACCACTGAGCTAGGCTTGGGCCTGCAGGAACGGGGTCCGGGTCGTTACCTAGCTCAGTGGTACTCCTCACTTGTACCCCAGGTACTAGTCCCTGAGGTCCTGGGTTTGAGTGGGGGGGAAGACAAAAACCCTCTTTGGGGGGAGGGAAGATCGTGAGTACACGTGTACCGCCCTTAGGGGACCCACGTGGCAGCAGCCCATCGGTGGGAACTGCACCACTTGTGCCTGCGAGAACGGGGTCCAGGTCGTTACAAAAAAAGGCGCCTTTTTTGTAACTACTCGCCGGGCTCCCCCGACAGGCCGTCTAGTCCGGCCAGCTAGCCATCTGACACTACCACGTGGTTTCCCTCAGGCCGTCCCACGTGTACTCACGATCTTCCCCCACCACCTGGTAAATGGGGGTTTTTGCCTTCCTTGGGATTAGAACCCTGGCCCCCAGGTCTACATAACCAAGGGTTCACCATCCCAAGTACCACTTGAGCTAGTGGTTTTTGCCTTCCTTGAGATTAGAACTCTGGCCTCCATGTCTATATAACCAAGGGTTCACCATCCCAAATACCACTTGAGCTAGTAGCTCAAGTGGTACCTGGGATGGTGAACCCTTGGTTATGTAGACCTGGGGGCCAGGGTTCTAATCCGAGGGAAGGCAAAAACCTTCATTTACCAGGTGGTGGGGGAAGATCGTAAGTACACGTGGGACGGCTTGAGGGAAACCACGTGGCAGTGTCGGATGGCTAGCTGGCCGGACTGCACGGCCTGTCAGGGGAGCCCAGCGGGTCGTTACAAGATTGGATAGATTTAATGCTAAAACCAAATTGATTTTGAACCATTTTATAAAATTCCAGGAAGAAATTGTGAACCTCACTCTTTAGTTTTAAACAGTAAAGCCACGTGAATCTTGTGCAGTCATCAACAAACAAAAGGAAATAACGTGCACCAGTGAAAGAATTAACAGGAGAAGAGCCCCAAACATCAGTATGTACTAAATCAAATGGAAGTAACGCATGAGAATTTAATATTGAAAACAATAAATGGTGATTCTTACTTAATTGGCAAGCAGTACATAGTTTGGAAAGAAAAAACTATAAAATTGAAACATTACAAGAGTGCAAAACAGAATTTAAAACGGAGTGGGATGGATGTCCTAAACGTAGGTGCCACAACTTGGACAGTAGGCTTGTTTGATGAGAGGCTGAGGGAGAAACTTGTGCAAATAGTGGTTGAGGGATAGACAGAGTTTTGTAGAGCCCGTAAATGAAAGAGCCCTGGAGTAGGATCTAGTGGGAACTCCGATCCTTGATAAAAAAAATAGTTTGAGTGAAATTCTACGAAAACTGGACTGTCACGACAAAGCTGATTTATGCTAAGAAGATTATGAGAAATTTTAGGAATATGGAAAACATGTCCTAGATGGAGATTACGGGTTGGAGTGGGCAATAAGGCAGAACCAAATTTTTTAATGGAGAGAGACTTACCATCGGCTGTCAAGACTTGGTTAAGTCCCTGGTAGGGGTTGGATTGAGCAGGTTGGAGGAGTCTTGTGTGAAGTGATGTGTTGCTCCAGAGTCGAGCATCCACGGAGCAACAGAGGCCTAGGTGGTCGGAGATGGGAGGGGCAACAATCCGACGGTGTTAGCTTGAGGATGACCGGAGCTGAAAGAACCGGAGCTGAAATTATGATTCTGCTGGTGGTGGTTGTGACGACCCCAAACCCGATCAGGGCCGCCACGGACTTGCCGTGACATAATCATTTCCTAAGCTCTCGTATTTTTCGCATAAACTTTTTCATTTTTACTTTAAACATAACCCAAAACCCTTAAACAAACTAACCCTAACGTAACCTTAACTTTAAACTCTCGTAACCACGTAAATTTTTCTTTTTATATCACTCATAACGTTTCGACTTCTAAACCATTAAATCGAAGTCTCGGATTGTTGAAATCCCTTAAAATCACTCATTCCTCAATCATCAAAACAGTACACTAATCTAACCTACAATTTCGGACAAATTCAAGAAATCGAACTGCGTGGATCGCTCTAAAAATCGAGCGTATCCTTACCTGTTTTAAAATAACTAAACAGTTCAAAATACCCAAACAGTTCCAGTATATTCTCCAAAATAAAGACTTCACATTCTAAACAATCTACTACCACTACATATACATCAAAACTCAACCTTTCATACGTTTTTCTATCAATTCATCCGATCCACATACTTAAGCATTTTCATACTCTTACTCAAACAAAACCGAATCAAATCCTCAAACAAACATTAATGATAAAAGTAGAATTTCTTTAAAGCATCACCAAAACGAACACGTCACCAAAACATTCAAAGCGACTCAACTTCAAGCCTACATCCTATTTACGATTCATAAACATCAAACTTCTCCACATATTCTAAAATCCCTCACATTTTTAACTTTAAAACAAGTTTACATCAATTACCCAAAATTGCCCGGAGCACAACCGTGGTCATCGAACCTTGCCAAAACACACCCCGTCCCCACGAGCACCATCCATCGACCGCCTACTCTTTGTCATCGAGTTCACACCTGTCACCTACATCATTCAACATATACATTAAGCCTAAGGCTTAGTAAGGGGATGCACTATATGAATTTAAAATATTTTGCTTAACATATGCAGTTTCTACAGTTTCATCGTACATAATCATTTCGTTTCGTTTCATCATTCATATTCATTTCATTTCGTTTCATCATTCATATTCATTTCGTTTCGTTTCATCATTCATATTCGTTTCGTTTCTATCATACATACATGTAATCCTCTACCAATGGAGGGCGGATTAGTTTCTCCATCTCTAGACGTTCCACATATAAATCTTTATCTGAAGGGTGAACCACTTCCTTCAGATATCATACATTTTCTGGACGTTCCACAATCTACATCTGAAGGGTGAACCACTTCCCTCAGACACTTTACATTTTCGTTTTACATCGTTGTCGTTTCTACGTTTAAATCGTGAAATCATATGCTAAAACATTTTCGTGCTTTTTCTAAAACATGATGCATGAGAAATCTATGTACGACATATCATCAAACAATTCACTACATACATGGACATATACTATTCTTAACTAACTTCACAAACAACTAACATTCTAAGCTACCCGACTCATTAATCCCCACAATCAAAAAATCATCATCAAAGTAGTAAAGCCTAACGTTGCCACGATGTAGGGCCTTAAGGGCCGGAAACCTAACATCCACTTACCTGGCGTCCGTAGTAAGCCGAGCACCGTCCAAAAGCCGTCTCCACCTAAAGCATTTCACAATTAAAGCATTAAAATCAATCCTAAATAAACGAACTCTAAACTTAAACTAAGTCTCTAGCCAAATCCAACTAAAACCTAATTAAATGGGTCACTAATTTGGGTTTGGTAAAAACCGACTCGAAACTCAAACGCGCGTAACTTTTGCGTCGGTTATCGGAATCGAACGATTCCAGCGGCCACGTACTCCTCTAATAACCTACTTTAATCTGCCAAAAGGAATTTCAAAACTAACGACCGGAGCTAGGTCAATTTATCAAAAACCCGAACTGCCCCTTTTTACCCAAAATTTCACTTTTTCATCAAAACTCTCTCAATTCCTCACTAATCTATCCTCCTAACATCCAATTAACATGAACTAACCTAAAATCGGAGTTCCAATTCAGAAAACCCGAAATCCCAAAACCTAGCCCCACGGTTTTTCCCCAAATCCGAGTTCCTCATTGCTCGGCAATCCATGCCAGCACCGAGCTCGGCCAATTGACGCTAAAAGCAACCAAAAAGGGCCGGTGGACGGAGCTCAATCGAGCTCGCCACAGTCGGCCATGAACAGAACGAAAACAAGGAAGAACTCTACCTGTTTTCGGTCGGGTCTGGCGCGGAGAAGGCCGAACCGAGCTCTGGTTCAGCACGCCGGCGTCTGCACGTCAGAATGGTGGTCGGAAACGCCTGGTCGCCGGAGAAGAGTCGTCGCGCTCTTCGTCTCTCTCGGCGTCGGGAGCTCAACTTCGAACGACAGAATGGCCTTCGGGCCATTCTGTCGTTTTAGTTTTATTTTTATAAAACTAATAATAATAATTATTATTATTATAAAACTAAAACTATTTCTTTAATTTAAACTAGTTAATTACCGCTTTACTCTCTCATTTTCAACCATTTCGAATTTCATTAAATCTCATTATTAATTTATGACCCACGGCTTAATTTCACTGGAAGTGCCCGAATCTAAATTAATTAACCAATTAGGTTAACCAAAATTATTCACTTTTATTTTAAATTACTTAAAATAATTATTTTATTATTCTTTTATTTTCTCTCTAATTTTTCCTTTTAAAAATTTCCGGGCGTTACAGTGGTATTGATGCTGAAAGGTCGATGGATTAAAGGTACGTGGCTGAAGGGCTTGGGCTGGCATGTAAGACCCATTCCATTTGTGGTAACAGATCGAAGCAACATGGCTCACCTTGTTGCAGATTCGGCACCTGGGTTTGGAGTGGGAGTTGGGCCGATTTGAACGCCAGCCTTGTTGATTACCTAATCCAAAGGAACCTTGAAAATGTGCTAAAGGGGGCGCAAACCTAGGTTTGTACTGAGGGTTGCTGAACGGCCGGGGAGGACGATGAATGCTCTTGACGACAACATTAGCTTAAAAGGAGCTCGAATTTTGGAACGGAGCAGTAGGATTTTGTTTTTCCAGCCAAAAATCGTAACTCTTGAGCAAACTGTAGATCTCTTCTAGAGGGGGTTTGTTGGCATGATTCGTGATAGAAGTCACGAACGGGTTGTAATTGCTCCCGAGTCTGGTGAGAAAATAGATTACCTGATCTCGGCCAATAGAGTATTGCACAGCGAGGTGAGTTTTTTGATATATGTATTTGCTGACAAACCATCTTTTAAAGAGTATGAAGCTAGCTTCGGAGGTCTGTGATCCTGGCGAGTGAAGAGGATGCATAGATTCGGCCAAGAGCAAGCCATATTTCACTGGCTATGTTGAAGCTGATAATTTGTGGCAATATAGTTTCCGAGAGGGAGCTGAAGATCCAGCTCATAATGAGCCATTTATAATGTTGCCAAAGAGTAAAATTGGGATTGAGCTAGAGGGAGAGGGAATACAAGAATTGAGGGGGAACAGGAAAAGAGCCATCGAGTATGTTGTCAATACTATTTGATACTACGATGTTGAGAATTTGTCCTTGCTAGATTAAATAATTTGTGGAGTCTAGTTTTATGGTTAATGTTTTGTTCATTGAAGGGAATGGTGGGAGAGAGGTGGTCAAAGGGGTAAAGGGAATTGTAGAACTTGAGGATGTCATAAGCTTTGATACCAAGTTGAGATTTGAGATGAGAAGAAATTTTTAGAAGAATGATGGAGAAGACGACAAATAAGGAAAAGGAGCCGAAAAGGGAGAGAGGATTTTGTAATTGTTCTGTTTCTATTTTTGTATCAATCAATCTATTGAAATGTACATATCACAGATATTTGTAGTAAAAGGATAAAACGTAATAAAAGGCTGATTAACTACAATTTATATTTGAGAATATATATAACAGCTAATAGAAAATTGTTGATGAGTAATTAATGCTTCTTCTTTTTTAGTAATTTAATTTTAGGTTTATACTTCATAAAATAAATTCAAATAACAAGTTTTTTCTATTTTTTCTTCTTATATTGTGAATTATAAAATAAATCTTTGCAAATATTGAAACTAAGTTATTATTTTTTTTTTCAAAAAATTTAAATGAAGAGAAAAATACATGTTTTAAGAACTAGGAACTTTATTGTCAAGTATTTCTTGTAGAAAAGGAATACATGTTGTAGAAAGAGGTAATAGTAAATGAACATGGGAACATAATTTTTAATTTTTATTTTCAAAATTCTCTTCAACATGGAATATACAACATTCCTGTTAATCATGAAAAGATGGAGGAACTTATTTTACAAATATTATAAATAAAGTTAATAACATATTTAACCTACGATCTGTTGAAGTTTTAGTGTTAAGAAAATCTAATTCTTGTGAGGATTTATTTTTAGAGCTGCAGAACTATTGCAAGTGAGTTGGCTTGAAGTAACAGGCATATTAAAGGAAAAATTAAAGCCTGGAAAAACATACAAGATTCGATTTGTAATCTCAGTTGAACCTCATGCATTGGATGGGAGGGAATCCAAATTTATGTGATGGCTAAGGTTGGTAAACAAGGAAAATACAGCAGGCAATCCTTCTCTCCCGACAAAGAAAATAATACTGAATTTTCTCTCAAAGTCCAGACAGAGAATTCTAATGACCTGACGCTCTATTTTGGGCTCTATGAAGTTTTCAGTGGGGTTTGGAAGGGAGGTTTGAAGATTTATAAAGCAATTGTTGAGGAAGTTTGAGAGAAGAACTAGCAAATTCAGAATTAGGGTTTGAAAGAAATATGTTTGCTTCAAATCCTCTTTTTCATTTTTTTCGAATCTCAGATCTTATTGTATGATCTGTTGTGTTTATGTTTGCCTTATATGTAATGAAAATAAGTGTCACTCTTTATATTTATGTGATGGTAAGTGATAATAACAGTGAAGATCAATCTGATTTTATGCCCATCAATTTCAACAACGTCATTACTCATGATCCATAGGCCTAAGTTCACATTGGCAATGATATAATAACTAGTGAAATTGCAAGAGTAAAATTTTTTATTTTAAATAAATGATGAAAAATAAACACTCCTCATTAAAATAAAAATTAAAAAATGGGGATAAAACTCCAAGTTGGTGGTCTAATCCTCTCTCGCACTTTTGGCTCCTCCCTTTTTATTCCTTGAAAATAATTTGGATTTCGGGGTGAACAAATTCCTATTAAAAAGAATTTTTATTATTATGTGCCACACATTATGCAATTATTTTATTATTTTTAATTAGTGTTCCAATTAAAATAATTAAAAAAAACAGTTTTTAAGAAACTCTAATGACATTTTATTACGAAAACAATTCAACATAATACAAGTATATCTCGTAGAATATACCGCTACAGCTACATTCCTATTGAAAACAATTCATTTGGAAAACGTTATAATTTAGGATCAATAAAAAATCGGAAGGCATACAAACCAAACCAACAACCTCACGGGACAAGTTGGTGAAACATAAAGCTCTGCTCAGATTTAGTAACTCTCGCCCAAGGACACATCATTAGAAGCTGCCCCAAATATTGAACGCACAACAGACAAACATCCATATACCTTAAAAGGATGATGATCCTATTTTATTTAATCATTAAATTAATTCAAAATTTAATTTGTCAAATCATGCATTCTAAAATCTCAAATCAAATCAATATAATTCATTTAGTTTTAACATTTGGTTTATATCCATATTCAGATTCATATACCTTCAACCGAAGATGAAACTAATTTACTTGCAACGATTAAACAAATTAAAAAAAAATTAATTTGTCAAATCATGCATTCTAATATCTCAAATCAAATTAAATCAAATTTAGTTTTAACATTTTTTTTTTTCATATGCATCATGCATTGGACGGAAGGTCAAACTCATTGGCTTGCAACGGTTAAACAAATTATAAAAAAAATTGATGAATGAAATCTCCAATCTGTCATTCCATTTATCCATATATATCTTATACCTTCCTATTTCTTTAAAGGACATTCACGAGAATTCAAATCATATCAATTTAATTAATCAATTAATTCCTATACTTTAATAGGACATTTAAAGGATTCAGATCATTTCAATATAATTAATCAATTAATTATTCCAAGAGTAGATGTGTTTTGTCAAATCATTTCAAATTTTTGGCCTTTCTAATTTTATTTGTCGGGTTATTTCCCGTAATCACCAAGCATTTGACCAAGAGAATAGGAAGAACTTTGTGTTCCATCAAGAACTTCATCTCCAAGGTAGTATCGAAGTCATTCATTTGTGCGACGACATAGTCGATTAGCCCTGTCCATGAGTTGAGCTCTTCTCACTACTCCAACTATTAGCATTACTTTTGCATTGACGGTTTTCATTTGCCAGCATTCCTTTCAAGCTTTAGGCCTAGTCGGCGAACTTCTTTTTCGGTAATGAAATTGTGTGTAGCCCCCAAGTCTATCATGGTGCTTTTGATAGCTTTATTGTTGACAAGAGATTCTACATACATGAGACATTTGTCTAGGGTCTTCTTCAGCTCTTCCATTTGTAGTTGTACTGCTGATAAAAATATCATAGTAACTACTTTAGTGACCGTTGTGGGCTCTTCTTTGGCAATTTCTTTGGCAACTTCTTCAGTTGGGTTGTCGTTATGAATCGACGCTTGTAGGGCTGTTAGCATCGACCTGTGAGGGCATTCAACCACTTGATGAAGCCCTTTGCACAAGAAACATGACATTGGTCTATTCATCGGTCGTTGATTGTTGGTCACTCAAGAAGTTTCTTGACATTCTCTCGGGACAAATGATTTTTTTATAACGACCCCTACTTTTAAACTTTTTTATTCTAAATAGAAACTTTATAATATACTTTAAAATATTGGCCATCATTAAAAGGACCAAAAACATGTAAACATTGTTCATAAAACTTCGTGAAAAACGTTTGTAAATTTCCTTAAAATCCTAACCTTAATTTTTCCAAAACACTTAACTCTTTTCTTCATTTAATCCACCACTTATACACCCAATTGACAATTCAACTGTAAAACTATCCTAACATGTATAACCATATCGTTTTAAATTAACTCTTAAAGAAACAATATCTTTTTTATCATGCATAGCGGAAGACTTAAAAATTAGGTTAAACACATCATTTCAAACGTAATTAAATCCAAGTTAGATTTAAATAAAACGTTTTAACTAACAAATCTTTAAAACAAAATGTTTAAGACTAAACAAATAGTTTAAAACTAAATATACATATTTAGTACCAAAAATATGTGAGTAGCCCACAGGTCAAAATCACTTCACAGCCACAAGCCCACGCCATGGACACCCCCCATCAACTACCTCTTCAACCTAATCAAGAGTCGAAGTCCTCACCTGTGAACTCTTCACCTCACCACAAAGTTCATCTAATGAGTCTAAAGCTTAGCAAGTGCTGTAAGTAAAAATGTATGTTCATGAATATGCATGCAGTTCATAAATCATGTCGTCTCTGTCTTTTTATTCTTTTCTTTCAATAACTCTGAGTTATCGGCGTCATGAACTCTAGAGGGAGAAGCCAAACTCTTGGTCCACCTAGCGGGACGACTAAACTCACTTTAGGGGGAAATGGAATGACACACCTTGTAGTCCACCTAACGGGACGACCAAATTCAATCCTTTTACCCACAAATAACTATTTACATATTTTACTTTCATATCGTTCTTTTCATCTTTCTTATATGAAAACATATGCATAAATTCATTTTCTATGCTTTTGTAAAACATGATGCATGATACGTGCGTAATGCATATAAACAGATCCTTAATGCCATAAAATAAACATATACTATCTAACAAATCCATTAATCAACCGTAAGCATTCAATCTAAACATAATCTACCCAACCAGATAACCAACAATTCACATAATTCTAACATTCTACACACATCATCAATTTACATCATTCTAGCCATCAACTTCCTAGCACTTTGTGGTGTAAGTCATTCGGCCAAACACATATAATATACACTTACTAGGAGTCCTTAGCAATAAAATGAAGTCTGATCACTTTCCTTGGTGATTTGCAAATTTATAGCATGTGAATCAAAACATCAATATCACATTGAAATTCCATAACTCAATCATGCATAACATTTATCACACTTATCCAATTCAAGAAACTCCAAATCAAATGGCTCAAGCATCCAAATCAAAATAGCCTTAAACATTAAGCAACCAAAATCAACTATTTCATCTTTAAATCTCGGAATATAACCCAAAAATTGGCTGAACTTCAAAAATTCATAATGTGTGATACACTTATCCAAAATGCTTCACTTCTAAGGCCAAAAGTTCCCTCAAGGTATCTATTTTCTCATACCAAAATTATTTACTAAGTGGAAATCCTTAGGTTGAACCAACATATCAAAACCGAAACATGTCCAATTTATATCTTTGAACGCTAATCCAACATTAAAAATTCATAACTTTCACCATACTTATTCAATTCATGTAATTCCAATGCCCATGCTTCCATTAAAGTGTCTATTATATTATAATAAAGCAGTTTAGATAAAATCATGAAGTTAAGAGCACCAAAATCGAAACATGCCCTAAAAACTCATTACAGTTTCTGCCTCAACTTTGAAAAATCATAACTTTAAATATACTTATCTGATTGCATAAATTCTAATTCCCATGGATCACTCAAAGAGTCTACTTTAATATGCCAAATGCATTTAATAATGGAAAATCGTTTGTTTGAACCAGATGCATCAATCCCAAAAGTGCCCTACCTTTTCCCAATTTTGAACATTCTTGAACAACTTATTGATTTCTTCCATTTCAAACCACAAATAGGCATCACAATCAAATCAAACATCAATAAGCTAACAAAGGGAGAAATGAAAACTCAAATTCGTGCACCATACCCATAGTTCATCAACATCAATTAAACTCAACAAAACCTCAACTCTTAAGCATTAAATCCATACGAAAGCATAAACCATAACCCAAATCATCTTACCTTGAAGTGCTTGAGAGAAAGGAGAAGAGAAAATCGTGGGAGAGCGAGGATATAATTCTTCTTTTCCTTCAAATTGCTTAATATAAACTTCTTGGAGAAGCCTTACCCATTAATGAGGTGGCAAGGTAGGAACCCTTGGATAAAGAGTGAGGTGTCCTTCTTAGATTTAAAGTAAGCTTTTCCATTTAAAACCTAACTAATGGTTAGGTTACCCTAACTAATTAATTAATCCATTTAGTTTCTTTCTTTTGTGATGACCCAGAACCCATTGGGCTGGCACACGGGACGGGAACAAACGTTCACTTTGACTTAGACATTTTGGAGGTAAAATTTTTTGGCTTTTTTAAAAAAAAAAAACTCTAAATCGGATAGGAAAACATAAATGGACGACAGGAATGGAGGATAGGAATGGACGATGATAGGATTGGACGACAGGAATGGACGATGACAGGAATGGACGACAGGAATGTTTGAAAGACATAAACACCTCACAACATTACTACTAAACTTCTTCCCACCCTCTTTAGTCACCAAATGATTCATAATACCAAAAACCCGATTCAAAACAAGAATTTAAACATGTTAGAAAACATGACGGAAGTTCAAGAAATCTAACTGCATGGATAGCTCTAAAACTCGAAACAATCCATGCACAACCTAAAAGAAAATCCCAAACGATTCCAGTATATTTCAAAGGAAAACTATCAAAACAAAGGTTTTAAAATGACGACACAAAACCTATACATCATCTAAATTCAAAAAAAACTAATACAAACATGACGTACACTTCAAAACATCACCCCACAAGTTAAAATGCGCCTGACTGCCGCAACCAACCCCACGAGCTCGTCCCGCCAACTGCACTTACTCGTTGGCCTGAGGCACAAAGTCCTCATCTGGTTCGTACCTACAACAGGGAGTTCAACTATGAGCCTAGAGCTCAGTAAGAACATACAATGCAGTGATGCATATGCTATGTATGAACTTTTGAAATACATGAACATTACTTTACATTACATTCAAGTGGACAGGAGGTATAAGTGGTGCTTATAGAGGAACTGGCACACATACTTACATGACATAACAAGAGTTAGTAATTTTGTCGGGTCCCAAGGAGGGATAAAAGACATATTGTCCGTGGCGAGGACAGTTTTATAGGAGTCCTAGGGAAGGACAAGAACAGGATGCCAGCCCCCGTCCCACATTTAACCGTACATTACATTCACATTTTATCCTTCTTAACTTCAAATCTCGTGCATAAAATATTTACATGACTTTCGAGAAAACGTGTATACATGAACATATATAGTGCGTAAACGTAACATATAAAAAGACAGGTCAGAGCATACATGAACCACGGGTCATCGAACTATACACAGAGCATTACACTTAACTTAGGATGTATTCTACAACTTAACTGCCCAACAACAACCCGACAAAAATCAAAAACCTAGTACCTCCGTGATGTAGGGCCTTAAGGGCCAAACCTATACGTATGAACTTTCCTGATGTCCATAGAGTTGCAAGCACGCACGCACGTACGTCCTCGGTGATTCACGAACCCATATTATGCATAACCGGACCATTAACCCTAAACTTCAACAAAACTAAGGAATAACTAACCTAAACTCGTTAACTAATGTAAATGGTTACCTTCAACGGAGAAAATGGGAGAAAACAGGAGAAGACGAAGTTTGGAAATCGTCGTACGTCGTTGGGAAGAGAGAAAACAGAGAGGAGAAATAGCAGAGAAGAGAAGGAAATGGGAGGGTTTCACGTTGAAGAGAATGAGGAGGGAGTTCTAGCTTCTCCCACAAACTTGGACAAGTGTCAAGCATGCATTGACTCCCTTCCAACCACCTTAATTGCCTTCCAAAATTGTCCCTCCATTGGTTCATAACTAATGGTTTTGCTTTGGTTACTCTTTAGTTTGGTTTTTCCACTAAACATTCCAACAATTCCAATAAAATTTACATTATATTAATAGCAAATTAATCCCGTTCAATAATTTAAGGGATAATTACATGGCCAAAAATGTCGAGTGTTACATCCCACCCACCTTAATGGAAATTTGGTCCCAAAAATTTGTTTAAATAAATAGCTCCAGGTATTGGTCCCTATTGTCCCATCGTCTTTCCCAAGTGGCTTCCTCCACGTTATGATTGCACCACAAAACCTTCATCAATGGGATCACCTTGTTGCGCAACACTATGATTGAAGAATCCAAAAACTTTACGGGCTTTTCTTCATACGTCAGTGTCAGCTAGATATCTATGTCTACCGGTTCCACGATTTGAGTAGGATCTCGCACACATTTTCTGAACATCAAAACGTGGAAAATGTTGTGAACTCCATACATAGACGATAGCAGCTGCAGTCTATAAGCTATGCTTCCTACTCTCTTTAATATGGGAAATGGCCCAACGAACCTTGGACTGAGTGTAACACCCGGCATTTTAGCCATGTAATTATTCCTTGAACTATTAAATGGGATATACATATATTGGCCATTAATGAAGTGCGTATTTCATTGGAGTTTTGTGATACCCCAAGTGGATGTCTAGAGAAAACGGATCGGTGAATTTAACTAATAATTCAATTAGAAAACCAAATTAAAAATCAACCAAAACAGAACACCTTGATTAAAAACCAATGGGAGGGAAAATTAGGTAAACCAATTAAGGTTGGTGGGAGGAAGCCAATGGTTGAGTGACACTTGGAAACTTGTTGAAGAAGCCATGTTCTTTTCTCTTCCCTCCTACGTGAAACCCTCATTTCTCACCTGCTTCTTTCCACTGCTCTCTGTTTTCTCTCCTCCAGGAGACTGCAACCTTTCCAAAAGACTTCCATTCTTCTATTTTCTCTAGTGAAGGTAATCATCTGCTAAAGTTAACGAGTTTGGATAAGTTAAAATGTGAGTTTTGTGGAAGTTTAAGGTTACGATATTTTGAGAAAACTCACTGTTTTTGGATGAAAACACGTCAGTCTGTTTTCTAAAGGTTTGAATGGAGTTTGCTGCATTTTCTACTAAGTTATTAGTTAGCATTTGCAGCTTGTTGATTTCCCTTTTGATGCACGTCATAGGTTCGTGCATCACCGAGGCAACACGTTCAAGACTCTTAACTCTACAGCAAACAGGTAAGTTCATATCTGTAGGTTGGCCCTTAAGGCCCTACATCACGGAGACTCTAGGTTTTACTTCTGTCGGGAGGTTTCAGGTAGAGAAAGTTAGAGTTAAGTTCTGAGTTATCTGTGTCTCTCATTATGTTCTGTTGTATTATTTATGTTGCCTGCCGTTTTATGTTTAAGCACTGTGAAAGTTCATGCATACACGTTTTTCCCGAAAGCTCATGCAAAAATGTCTTCTACACACGTTTTGAAGTTAAGAAAGATTAAATCTGACTAAAATGTATTGGTTAAGTGCGGGACGGGGACTGGCCTACTGTTTCTGTTATGTTCTGTTTCTGTTCTGTAAATCTGTTATGTGCCTGTTGTGCACTTGCAAGTTTCCCCTATAAGCCCCACTTATACCCCTCTGCCAGTGAAACGTAATGTACTGTATTGTCACCGTATTCTGAAAGTTCATGCATAGCATATGCATCACTGCATTTTTATATATTCTTACTGAGTTTTAGACTCATAGGTTAACTCCCTGATGTAGGTACTGAACCCGTGAATGAGGACTTTGTGCCTCAAGATGATGATTTGATGTAGTTGGAGGATCGAGCTCATGGGATTTGGTTGTGGCAGCTAGACATATTCCTGACCAGAGAGAAAGAGGTTTTAAAGTTTTATGTTATGTTTTAAAAACTTCTGTTATGGTGAATTCTGGAAATGCATGCCCATCTGTACTTATGTTTAAAACCTTTGTGTTTGACAGTTGAGTTTCTTTTTTGAAGTATTCTGGAATTGATTGGAATATTTTCTCTTTTAGGGTGTGCATGGATTATCTCTGATTTTAGAGCCATCCATGCAATATGCTTTCCTTAAATTTCTGTCGTGTTTTCCTGATTTGTCCAAAATCATATTTTGAATCGTTTTCTGAAATTTGAAGTTTTCATACTTTCTGTCTTCACGACTTCTGTTTTTATGTAATCCAGTTAAAAGTTGTCAACTTTGTCTTTAAACTCTACATCCACTGCTGCCACTGTTCACTTTTGTTTTATTCACATCCACCGTTCTCTTTTGTTTATTCACATCCACCGCTGCCAATGTTCACTTCTGTCTTATTCACATCCACCGCTGTCATTGTTCACTTTTGTTTTATTCACATCCACTGCTGCCATTGTTCACTTTTGTCTTATTCACATCCACCGCTAGTCTATATCACCCGCCCAGTTTACTTACATTTTCTACCTACATCTTCCGCCCCATTTTATTTACTCCTTCGGCCACAGATCACCCAATTCCGGTATTCATTGTAGCCTTTCTTTCAATATGTCTTTCAGTTTATATTTCTCAATTATTTTCACTGTATGTATTGTATCACGTCGTTCTCTGCATGCCCGTTGTCCACCCAGCCTTTTATTTAAACGTTCAAAGTGTTCTGTCTCCCAGTTTTCTTCAGTCTTTTATTTCTGTGGTTCAAAAATTAATATGTTTTCTGATTCTGTTCCAAGTATTCTGATTCCCTTCTGTTGTTTATTTTGCAGTTCAGTTTTAGGGTTTTTTGTTTAAAGGTTCATTCTGTTTAAAGTTAAAAAAAATAGTCCCCGTTTTGAATGTCCTGGAGTGATGGCTCCTCGGACCCCGATCGGGTCGGGGGCTGTCACATTGAGCTTCCCTCTCTTACCAAACCTCATCACACCCTTGAAAGGCAACACCTTCAGGAATACTCCATCACCCTCAGCGAATTCTAAATCTCTTATCCTCTTATCCGCATAACTTTTCTCTTCACTCTGAGCAGTACCAATTCGTTGTCTGATAGTAGCCACTATTTCAGACATCTGTTGTAATAACTAAGGGCTGACAAGCCTGCTTTCAAGCCTGGCTTCTCCAACTTCATCCCAGCACAAGGGAGACCTGCACTTTTTACCGTAAAGAGCCTTATACGGAGCCATATCGATCGTAGCTTGGTAGCTATTTGTAACACCCAGAAAATTTTCCTTAGCATACGTAGCCCTAGACTAGGTTACATTATGAGTGTTTAATACTCATTTAGAGTTTTCCTAAGTTATGGAAATGAAAACAAGAATTGGAGGAGAAATTTGAGTGAAAACCTTAAAGTAGGAGAGGGTAGTAATTGTTGTGATTTAAGTTAATGAAAGTGAATTTAATAAATGAAAGAAAATTGAGTGAAGGAATGGATGAGATGCTTTACATGTTGAAGAGAAGAAAAGGGGGAAAGGTGAGGCCATTTTATAAAATAAAAAGCTAGGTGGAAAAATTCAAAAGAGAAAAGAAATGTTAGGTTAAATTAGAAGTCTTCTTCTTCTTCCTCACTACCTCCACGATTCCAGCCACCATTGAAGCTTCTCTCTTCCTTCTCTTCATCAAAATTTCCAAGGGTTTGAAGGTAAGATTGAGTGGGTTTTGAGTTTAATGCATCTAGGAGGTAGATTTTGGTGGTTTTATGGTGTTTTAGTGAAGTTTAGTTAGGGTTTGGAAAACCCTAAATGTGGATTCCGAAAATCTCATGCCTTGGCTAGTTTCCTTTCTAAATTTGATGGTTTAACCCTTAATTATGTTAGTTAGGTTGTTTTTTGGAAGAGATTTAAGATTGGAAGTGAGTTATGGAAAAACTAATTTTTGAGAAATTGTACACTGATTCTGTTTCAATGATTTCGAGTTGTTGGCCATTGTGTTTGGTTGGTTAATTTGTTTGTTTCAATGGATAGTGGACGTGTAGAGGTTTACGGAATGGCGTGGCACGTCCAAATCTGTTGAAAAATGACTAAGTTATGGCCGTTTGAAGTTGGATGTTGTAATTTGTTAGAAAATCAGGTTTAGGTTTTTCCTCGTAGATTTGTTAAGTGTGTTTGTTAGTTTTAGGTTAGATAATTTCTTAGAAATCCTTAAAGCGTTACTAAGAGCTTTTCCCTCTTTGTTAGGTTGTCGAGTGAGTAAGTTAGCTGGACGAAATGAACAATCAAGTGTCGTGCAATCAGGTAAGTAGAGGAGCGTTTTGTTGCCTTTGGGCCTACACCATAGAACGGTAGGGGTGGTGGTTGTTTGTTTTGGTTTGAGCATTTTTTTTTCATGCATCATTACGAAATAAGAGTGTTAACATGTGTTAGCATGTTTTGCGTTTTGGTTATGAAAAGTAAGAAAATAAGATAATGGATATGCAACTCGGTAGAATAGCCTTATCGGGCAAGTGGCTTGTGTGTAGCACCCCGAGAGGGATTCTACGATTGATGCTGTGCTGAAACTATGTAATGTGTCGTGAATATGAGCACCTCGATATGCTCTTGCTAGAAGGCACACTGAGGGCTCTATGATCGATGTGGGAGGAGGTCTGGTATGGCCGTCCCGAATTGTGTTAGGACGTGTGCCTCTGATCTTGCTCGGTGGGTCAAGGTATGACCATCCTAGATTGTGTTGGGATGTGTGCCTACTTGATTCACATGTAAAAGTGAAACATAAATGCAACGAAAAGGATACGAAAATAACAGAGTGTGTAGAAACTGCATTTAGGGGTTGAGTTGATCATGCATTGTTTTGATTTGCATTCCTCCCTACTTACTAAGCATTAGGCTTACTTTTTGTGTTATGTGCTGTAGGTGACGACATTTATTCAAGTGAGCTAGACGAGGGAGCACAGGACTAGGCAGCAGTCAGTGGCGCACGGAGCATGCCGGTGCAGGCAGTTGTCGGGGGTTCTCGGCCATAGTTTTTTGAGGGATGTGTGGGGGAGTCGGTCTTTTGGGATTGTGTATAATTTTGGATTTTTTTGGCTTGAAGAAAAATGGAGAAAAGTGGGATGAGGTCGTTGGTGGTCGAGGCAGGGTTCGCGCAGGGCACTGAAGGCGCGCGCAGCGCCCAGCGCCGATCGATCGGCAGCATTCTCTGTAGCTGGATCGCGCACCAGAGAG
Source organism: Begonia masoniana (assembly GCA_022432975.1). Classification (NCBI taxonomy): domain Eukaryota; kingdom Viridiplantae; phylum Streptophyta; class Magnoliopsida; order Cucurbitales; family Begoniaceae; genus Begonia; species Begonia masoniana. Next base: position 37,612,373 of record CM039502.1, read on the forward strand.
GGTGCCGATCGATCGGCGCTTGGCCCCGATCGATTGGCACCAGCACGCACGGCCAAACATACCAAACTTTTAATTTTTTTTAAATTTTTCTATTTCTACTATGTTTTAACCCGATCTTTTTCGGCACATTTTGCACGTATTTGGGGCACGTTTTCCAACAAATTTTGAGGGTTCAAAAAATCCAAAAATCGAGTCCAAATTTTATCGAAAAGTATTTTAAAGTACGTTTTAAATGCGGGATTGTTATGCAAAGTAGCGCACCAAGCCGGTGCGGGTTCGGAGGCTTTACAAGTTGGTATTGGAGCAAACTGGTCGAGTAGTTCAAAGGATAGCTGACAATGCCGGCCGCCATGTAACATGCTTCACCGACTGTAAGTATTTATTTCCTTTAGTTAGTTTATATATATATCTAAGATTAGATTATTTTATCCATTGGACAGGATTAAATTAAATTGCCGAGGAACCCAGGACGACTCGGGCGACCTAGAAACCCACTTGAGGAGTCAGTTAAACAGCTTGCAGATTTGGTTATGAGGCAAGTGGAGTTGTTTGGATCGCTGATAGGTCAGAGGGGACCGAGAAATGTGGGAGCTAGTTCGAGTGGGGATAAGTTCTGGAGGTTGAAGCCTCCAGCGTTTGAAGGCCAGTTGACTGACCCAACAGTAGCTAAGAGATGGATATACACTATCGAGAATATGTTCAAGCATGATGATGTGGAAGAAGGGAATAAGGTGAAGTATGCCACTTTCCATCTGACTAACGACGCCCAAAGCTGGTGGGAGACGGTGGAGGCAACCACGGGTCCTCAGGGCCTGACGTGGAAGGAGTTTAAAGATTTATTTTTTGACAAATACTACAACCGGACAGTCCAAGTAACAAAACGACTGGAGTTCCTACAGCTAAAGCAGACCGGGTCAATTGGAGAATACATCAGATAGTTCGAGAGTCTCTCACGGTTTGCCAGTCATATGATGAGCAGGGAAGAAAATAAGGTACTGCAGTTTGTACAGGCCCTGAAACCGGAAATTTACAAGTTAGTAAAGACTTTTGGAATTGAAGGAGTATCCTTTGCGAGGGTGGTGGCTAAAGCATTGGAAGTCGAGGAGGCCGATGAAAAATGTGTAAAGCTAGTTGAAGCCCCGAAGAGAATGTTTAAAGAGATTACAGGCCAGCTGAGTAGAGGCGGATCGTCTTCTCAGTTTCAGGGAACCAAGAGGCAGGGTGGCAATCTAACTGATCAGAGAGGAGGGAAGAAACCGCAACAGCAACTGAAGAGATTGTTTCCACAGTGTCCGAAGTGTTTGAAGTCTCACTCGGGAGAATATGGACAGTATGCCAGCAAGTGTTTTAATTGCTTCGAGTCAGGCCAACTTTTTCAAGACTGCCTAAAGCCCAAAGTTAATCGATGTTTTACGTGCAACGAGTCTGGTCATATAGGAAAGGATTGCCCTGCAGCAGCAAAGAAGGGACTTGTCAAGGCAACACCCAGGATTTTGGCTATGATCGAGCCTAAGGGAGAGGACCGTTCTGCTGTGATTTCAAGTACTGTGTTTGTTAATTCAGTGCCTGCCTTTACGTTGATAGATTCGGGTGCATCCTATTCGTTTGTGGCAACAGCTTTTGTGGTGAAATTAAACTTAGAAGTGAAGCCTACTGGGTGTATGTTTGATGTGACTTTACCGTCAGGCAAGTGTCTACATTATGATCAGGTAGTGCAGGATGGTCTGAGATCGGTTGGAAGTAGGCAATTGGGAGCTACCTTGATTGTGATGGGGATAACCGAGTATGATGTGATACTCGGTATGGATTGGTTGTTCCGTCATCATGCTACAATTGATTGCCGAGCAGGGACAGTTAACTTTCAACCTCCGAACGATGAGAAGCTTTCACTACAGTCTTTGAGGAGTGTGCAGAAGCTTTCCGTTATGGCGCCAATGGATGCTCGAGTGTCTATTATGGGTGAGTTCGTCTGTTTTCTTGCAGCTATAGTAGATTCTCAGTCTTTGGTAGAAGTTAAACCTCAGGATGTTTTAGTTGTTCGTGAGTTTCCCGAGGTGTTTCTGGATTATTTTCCTAGTCTACCTCCGGACCGAAAAATTGAGTTTGCAATTGACACCTATCTTGGAGTAGAGCCGGTGTCGAAGAACCCTTACAGGTTGGCTCTGCCAGAATTAAAGGAACTGAATAAACAGTTGGAAGAGTTGGTAGATAAGGGGTTTATACTCCCTAGTTTTTCACCGTGGGGAGCACCCGTTTTGTTTGTGAAGAAGAAGGACGAGACACTCAGAATGCGTATCGACTACCAAGAGTTGAACAAGCTGATTGTTAAGAACAAGTATTCGTTACGTAGAATTGATGATTTGTTCGATCAACTTAAAAGAGCCCGGATATTTTCTAAGATTGATCTGAGATTGGGGTATTTCCAGCTGAATGTTAGATCTCAAGATAACCCGAAGACAGCTTTTCGGACGCGGTATGGACATTATGAGTTTTTGGTTATGTCGTTCGGACTGACAAATGCTCCAGCTGCGTTCATGGACTTGATGAACCGGATATTTCGGGAGTATCTTGATAGATTTGTAATTGTGTTTATCGATGATTTTCTAGTATATTCCCGGGATGAAGACGAGCACAAAAAGCATTTAAGAATTGTTTCTGGAGACTTTGAAGCGGCATCAGCTGTATGCAAAGTTCTCAAAGTGCGAGTTTTGGCTGAAAAAGGTGCACTTTCTAGGGCATGTTATTTCCAGTGGATGGATATCAGTAGATCCAGCCAAGATTCAGTCAATTAATGAATGGCCTCAGCCAAGAAATGTCAGTGAGATTCGAAGTTTTCTAGGGTTAGCTGGTTATTACATGAAGTTTATTGAGGGCTTTTCTAAGATAGCAGCGCCCATGACTCGGCTGACAAGAAAAGATGCGAAGTATGATTGGTTTGAGGACTGTGAGCTGAGTTTTCAGATGTTGAAGAAGAAGTTAACTACAGCTCCGGTGTTGACTTTGCTGATAGCAGAGGAGAAATTCAGTATTTATTGTGATGCCTCTCGGATTGGGTTGGGTTATGTGCTCATGCAAAAGGATAAAGTGATTGCCTATGCTTCCAGGCAATTGAAGTCTTATGAAAAGAATTATCCAACCCATGACTTGGAGTTAGCAGCAGTGATTTTTGCTCTGAAGATCTGAAGGCATTACCTGTATGGTCAGCAGTGTGAGGTATATTCAGATCACAAAAGTCTGAAGTATATCTTCACTCAGAAGGAGCTGAATATGAGGCAGCGGCGGTGGTTAGAGTTCGTTAAGGACTATGATTTGGAAATTAAATACAACTCTTGTAAGGCCAATGTGGTAGCAGATGCATTAAGCTGTGTGTCGACTTCGGTGTCTGCGATGAAGGTTGAGATGTCACAGAGGTTGAGAACGGAGTTTCAGAGACTTGATTTGGAGTTGGTTTCAAATGTGACAGCAGTTTTATCAGCTTTATCTCGGAAGCCTTCTATTTTTGGAGAAAATCAGGGAAGCTCAGCAGGATGATCCCGACTGCAATAAGTTTAAGCTGAGTATGGTGTCAGATGACAGGACTGAGTTCAGCTATTCAGAGGATGCTATTCTGAAGTTTCGTAATCGGTGGTACGTTTCAAGTAATGAGAAGCTTCAGAATGAAATTTTAGCTAAAGCTCATTCTTCGAGGTTTTCTGTTCACCCTGGCAGTACGAAGATGTTCAGAGACCTCAAGCAGCATTATTGGTGGCCTGGCATGAAGAAATCTGTAGCGGAGTGCGTGGAAACATGCTTGGTCTGTCAGTTGGTGAAAGCAGAACATCAGAAACCTGTCAGGAAGTTACAGCCACTACTGGTTCCAGAGTGAAAATTGGACCAAATCTCGAAGGATTTCATTGTCGGCTTGCCTAGGATGACGATAGGATTTGATGGCATATGGGTAATTGTAGATCGCTTAACCAAATCAGCCCATTTTCTGCCAGTGAAGATGACGTATAGCATGGATCAGTTTGCTGAGCTGTACATTCAGGAGATTTTGAGGATTACACGGTGTGCTAACTTCTATTGTATCAAACAGGGACCCGAGGTTCACCTCGAAGTTTTGGAAGAGTCTACATAAGGCGATAGGGACTCGGTTAAACTTCAGTACTGCGTTTCATCCTCAGACGGACGGACAATCGGAGCAAACTATTCAGATTCTTGAGGATATGCTTCATACTTGTGTGCTGGAGTTTCAGGGGTCTTCGAGCAAGTATCTGCCTTTGGTAAGTTCTCGTATAATAACAGTTACCAGGATATGATTGGGATGGCTCCATACGAGGCTCTATACAGAAGGAAATGTAGATCACCACTGTATTGGGATGAAGTCGGGGAAGTCAGTCTAATTGGCCCGGAGATCGTGCAGCAAACAACTGATAAAATCAAATTTATTCGGCAGATCATTTTGACAGCTCAGAGTCGCCAGAAGAGTTATGCCGATGGAAGAAGGCGCGAGCTGGAATTTGAAGTGGGAGACGAAGTTTTCCTGAAGATTTCATCATTTAAGGGTGTAATAGGGTTCAGGAAGCGGGGAAAGTTAAATTCGATGTATATTAGTCTGTTCCCGATCATGAAGAGATTTGGGAAGACATCATATCAGTTAGAGCTACCAGCTTCGATGGAGAAAGTGCATAATTGTAACACCCCGAGTCTCCCAAACCCGATTTGTTACCCATGACATAGGACTGGACTAAGAAATTTACGGAAAATTTTAAATTTTCTCTCAACAATAAAAATTCTATATTTAATCCTCGATTATACAGCGGGAAACTCAATAAGTAAACAATATTCATAAATAGACAAAACGTTAAGACATTTGGCTGAGGGAATTGAAAATCAAAGAACATCTACCGATCGCAAATGACAAAACATAATACTCACTTCTACCGATAGTGGAAAATCCACATCTTCCGATTGACATGTGCATCCCACGTGACTCATTAAACATTACCCGACAGAATACTTCTATCGATTGTCATGTGCATCCCACGTGACTCATTAAATATTACCCGACAGAAGACTTCTACCGATAATAATAAACGTCATCTGTCGATTAAAAAACGACAAGACATAATACTCACTTCTACCGATGGTGGAAAATCTACATCTTCCGATTGACATGTGCATCCGACGTGACTCATTGAACATTACCCGACAGAAGACTTCTACCGATAATAATAAATGCCATCTGCCGATTACAAAACGACAAAACATAATACTCACTTCTACCGATGGTGGAAAATCTACATCTTTCGATTGACATGTGCATCCCACGTGACTCATCAAACATTACCCGACACAAGACTTCTACCGATGAACGGGGACACCTAACATAATAGATAAATTTCTACCGGTAGAAAACATCTACCGATTGTGTAACACCTGGTTCTATCAAACCAATTCTATATTTTTTTAATTAATGGCACACTTTTTGGCAATAATGAAAGTAGGGTTAATGGATGACTAGGCAAGGGCATTAGGGTAATTGAAAAATTTAAAAGTGGATAACATATTTAAGGAAAGGGATTTTGGATTTAATGCACTGTAGCCGCCACTCTTTCCCTACTCTCCCCTCTCGGTATTCAGCTCAAGCAGTAGAGCTCTCTAGGCGATTCTTCCATCCGATTTTCTCCAAACTAGGTGAGTTCTATTTCGATTCTTTGTTGCATTGGTAACTATCGATGATTTGGGGAGTGGATAAATGTGAGTTTCAGAATGCTGTGAGCGAACTAGTTCGGATTTTGTGGTAATCGGAGATGTATAATGAACTAAGCTCCTAAACAAGTTTCCTTAGGCTTCAGGATAGTGTAGAAAGAGGTTTAGTAAAATATAATCAATAATCTGTCCATGGTTTTAGGTTGAGTAAGCTCACAAAGTTGTTTGCAACACCGAGCATTTCTAGGAGAGCCAGGTAAGTTAAAAGTGCTTGTGCCTTCGGGTCTACATCACAAAACAGTAGGTTTTCTGCAAGTTGAATGTTTTCAGTTTGGTCATGCATCATGTTTTGAAAGAATACAAAATGAATTTACATGGATTGTATGGTAAGGCATGAACAGAACGTATCATGATAGCTGTTAAGGGAATTAATCCGCCCCTTAATTGTAGTGGATTTATAACATTGGCAGAGTTGATCCCACTTCCAAGGGAACCTGGGGATCATGAAAGCTGTTAAGGGAATTAATCCGCCCCTTAATTGATGAAGTGGATTTATAACATTGGGAGAGTTGATCCCACTCCCAAGGGAACCTGGGGATCATGATAGCTGTTAAGTGAATTAATCCGCCCCTTAATTGATGAAGAAGATTTATGAGTTTGGGAGAGTTTATCTCACTCCCAATGGAATATTGAGATCAGATTACGTTGAATGTGAATGTGGGAGAGTTTATCTCACTCCCAATGGAATATTGAGATCAGATTACGTTGAATGTGAATGCAACTGAGCTGAGAAAGTAGAAACTGCATGATTAAGATTTGCATTTCAGCATTTCATTTCATGATTGCTTCACTTATTTAGCATTAGGTTAATAGATGAGTTTTGTGATGTAGGTGAAGAAAAGACAGCAGGTGTGTTCTCTGAGTTTGTTGAGAGTTAGGCAGGTTGGAGGGGTGCATTCATGCATCGAACTGGCAGCTGACGGGGCGGTTTAACTGATATCAGTAGTTGTGAAGGTTTAGTTGACAATGTTTCAATTTAAGTACGTTGAGTTTTTATGACAGTAGTAGTTTTAATGTTTTTAGAATACATCTTGACGCTTTTCTGTTAATGATACTCTGTCAGTTTAATAGTGGTTTTACCATATTTCGGAGTAATGCACTGATTTAAATAGTTTTGAATGGTTTTTAGTAAAATGTTCATGTTCTACTGGTAGTAGGAGTTTTCTTGTTAGAGTACAATTGTTGCTATGCTGTTTTCGTCGTGTATTTTTGATCTATCGGTAGATATGTCTATTGGCAGACGTAGTAGAGTTGTTATTCTGTTTTCATCGGATGATGTAGTAGAAGTTTTGTCGTTTGGTGATCGGCGGATGTCGTGTATTAAACCTATTGAATGATGTAGTAGAAGTTTTGTCGTTTAGTGATCGGCGGATGTCGTGTATTAAACTTATCGGATGATGTAGTAGAAGTTTTGTCGTTTAGTGATCGGCGGATGTCGTGTATTAAACTTATCGGATGATGTAGTAGAAGTTTTGTCGTTTAGTGATCGGCGGATGTCGTGTATTAAACCTATCGGATGATGTAGTAGAAGTTTTGTCGTTTAGTGATCGGCGGATGTCGTGTATTAAACTTATCGGATGATGTAGTAGAAGTTTTGTCGTTTAGTGATCGGCGGATGTCGTGTATTAAACTTATCGGATGATGTAGTAGAAGTTTTGTCGTTTAGTGATCGGCGGATGTCGTGTATTAAACCTATCGGATGATGTAGTAGAAGTTTTGTCGTTTAGTGATCGGCGGATGTCGTGTATTAAACTTATCGGATGATGTAGTAGAAGTTTTGTCGTTTAGTGATCGGCGGATGTCGTGTATTAAACCTATCGGATGATGTAGTAGAAGTTTTGTCGTTTAGTGATCGGCGGATGTCGTGTATTAAACCTATCGGATGATGTAGTAGAAGTTTTGTCGTTTAGTGATCGGCGGATGTCGTGTATTAAACCTATCGGATGATGTAGTAGAAGTTTTGTCGTTTAGTGATCGGCGGATGTCGTGTATTAAACCTATCGGATGATGTAGTAGAAGTTTTGTCGTTTGGTGATCGGCGGATGTCGTGTATTAAACCTATTGAATGATGTAGTAGAAGTTTTGTCATTTAGTGATCGGCGGATGTCGTGTATTAAACCTATCGGATGATGTAGTAGAAGTTTTGTCGTTTAGTGATCGGCGGATGTCGTGTATTAAACTTATCGGATGATGTAGTAGAAGTTTGTCGTTTTGTGATCGGTATATATAGTTTGTTCTATCGGAAGAGGTGAGTAAGGGTCTTTTGTCATTTTGTGATCGGTATATGTAGCTTGTTCTATTGGAAGACGTGAGTAAAAGTTTTGTCGACTTGTAGTCGGCAGAGGCTGGATGAACGAATCATCCGACTGACGTCATCGGTAGATGCGAGTAGCAAAACTTTTCGTTTTGCAGTTGGCAGAAGTTGGATGAATGATTCATCCGGCTGACGTCATCGGTGGAAGCCTTCGGTTTTGTTTATGCCCCTTTTTGTTGACTTTGTTTAGCGGATGATACGTTTGACTTTTATGAACTTTAAGTATTTCACACTTAAACCTTCGTCTCTCCTGGTCGAATTCCCTTCTTATTATTTTTAACTGAATATTCGAACACTGTTTTATAGTTTTGCTTAACTTCGCTTTGCTCAAAGATTTTCCGCTGCAAGTATTTGTGTTTTTAGCAAACGTTCAAATTTGACTTTCGAGCGAAGTTGTAAATTTGGTCCAAAATTTTCTAGTTATGTTCGTGTTTATGAGTAACAAACTGAGTTTAGAAAACTCGGGGCGTTGCAGTATGGTATCAGAGACATTTAGTTAAACCGTTCAAAAGATTACTCATCAGTGTCAATCGTTGCATGGGAGTACTCCAACAACTGTAAGTGTTTATGTTAGCTTTAGCTATAATATGTTTTTGAGAGTAGTTAACCCTGTGTAGGAATTTAGTATTATGGCCAGACGCCCAGGAAGACCTAGAGTACCAAGAGAAATGCCGAATGTGAGAGGTGAAGAGGAGCCTAGTGTGATTAGGCAGCTGACAGATTTAGTGCGTCAGTAAACTGATTTAGTGCGCCAACAGTCCGATCAGTTGGGTGTGTTGTTGAACCGAGATGTACAAGGAAGTGCTAACTCGAGTTCTAGCGGTGATCACTCTGGAGACAGATTTCAGAGACTTCCGCTGCCCATATTTGATGGGAAATCAACTAATCCCACTGTTGTTGAAGAGTGGCTCAGAAAGGTTGAGAGTATGTTTAGGTACGCCAATATCGAGGAAGGAGACAAGTCACTCTGGCAACATTCCATCTGGTTGGCGAAGCTCAACTCTGGTGGGAGTCGATGGAAACCGCTGCTGATGCCCTGGCTATGTCTTGGACACAATTCAGAGAAGTTTTCTATGAGAAGTATTTCAACAGCACTGTCCAGGCCGCTAAGAAAGTTGAATTTTTGAGCTTGAAACAGATGGGGTCAGTGGCCGAGTACAGCAGACAATTCGAGTCCCTGTCAAGATTTGCCGGACATCTCGTCCATAGGAATGAGGATAAAGTGTTTCAGTTTATGAATGGACTATAGCCAGAGATTTTCAGAGGAGTCAAGTTTACTGGCATCAAAGGCTTGTCCTTCAGCGAGGTTGTGTCCACTGCGTTGGAAGTGGAGAATGCAAAAATGAAGTGTACTAGAGCAAGAGAAACCCCACAGAAGGTTATCCAACCACATCAACAGAGTGGAACAAAAAGGCCTAGTGAAAGCCAGAACAGTCAAGGAACGGGAAAGAAGGTACAGGACACCAAGAAGTATCCTAGTGCCCGAATTGTCTGAAAAGTAACCTTGGTGAATGTAGGTTCAGATCGGGAAAGTGTTTCAACTGTGAAGAGGTTGGACACTCGTTCAAGGATTGCCCAAAGCCCAGGATCATTCGATGTTTCCATTGTAACAAAGTCGGCCATATCAACGGGGACTGCCCAGCCTTGAAGAGTGGCCCTGCCAAAGTAAAGCCAAGGATATTCTCCATGATGGAGACGGGCGATGATGAACAATCTGCCGTGGTGTCAGGTACCATATTGTTCAACTCTACCCCTGCTTTTACTTTAATAGATTCAGGTGCAACACATTCTTTTATAGCCTCTGCATTTGCTGATAAACTAGATGTACAATTTACCCCCACTGAGCATGTGGTTAACGTAGCATTACCCTCTGGTGAGCGCATGTACTCTAACCAAGTGATACTGGATAGTGTTGTATTAGTGGAAAATATGAATCTGCTTGCTGATCTCATTATTATGGATATAACGAAATTTGATGTAATCCTAGGAATGGATTGGTTGTTCAAGCATTATGCCACGATCGACTATAGGACTGGAGTAGTTAGTTTTCAGCCCCCTGGTAGTTTGAAACATACTTTCCAAGCTCTAAAGAAGAGTAAGGAAATGTCTGTGATGACTTCTATAAATTGTAGACCCTCTCCATGCAGAGAGTACTTAAGCTTCTTGACCTGTGTTTTGGATACACAACTAGTAGGGAAAGCAACTCCCCAAAATATTTTAGTTGTCCAAGATTTTTCAGAAGTGTTTCTAGACGATCTTCCTGGCTTGCCGCCAGATAGGGAAATCGAGTTTGTTGTAGATGTTTACCCAGACGCGGAGCCTGTATCTAAGAATCCCTATAGACTTGCACCTACGGAGCTTAAGGAATTAAGGAAACAATTGGAAGAGCTATTAGATAAAGGGTTCATACGTCCAAGCTTTTCACCGTGGGGTGCGCCTGTCCTTTTTGTCAAAAAGAAGGATGGATCAATACGTATGTGCATTGATTATAGGGAATTGAACAAGTTACCGCTGCCTAGAATCGACGATTTATTTGATCAGCTTAATGGTGCCCGTGTTTTCTCTAAGATTGACCTAAGGTCAGGCTACTATCAACTAAAGGTCAAAACCGAAGATATCCCAAAGACTGCCTTTCGCACAAGGTATGGACATTACGAGTTCTTGGTAATGTCTTTTGGATTGACAAATGCACCAGCAGCCTTTATAGATCTTATGAATAGAGTGTTTCATGAATATTTAGATAAATTTTTTATAGTGTTTATTGATGATATCCTAATCTATTTACGTACTAAGGATGAGCACGCAAGACATTTGAGTAAAGTGTTAGGAGTACTTAGACAGCATCAACTTTATGCCAAGTTTTCCAAGTGTGAGTTTTGGTTGGACAGAGTTCACTTTTTAGGTCATGTCATCTCTGGAGATGGCATATCTGTTGATCCAGCAACGGTTCAAGCAGTTAAGGAATGGCCCCAACCGAAGAACGCCACTGATATTCGAAGTTTCCTTGGATTGGCCAGATATTACAGAAATTTTATTGAAGGATTCTCAAAGATTGCTACACCTCTCACTCGGTTAACTAGGAAAAACATCAAGTATGCATGGACAGAGGAATGTGAATCCAGCTTCCAGACCTTGAAACAGAAACTGACTAATGCCCCAATATTAACCCTTCCCGTTGAAAATGGTAAATTTAGCATTTATTGTGATGCTTCCAAAATTGGTCTTGGATGCGTGTTGATGCAAGACGGTAAGGTAATAGCTTATGCCTCTAGACAGTTGAAAACACATTAGAAGAATTACCCTACACACGACTTAGAACTAGCTGCAGTGGTTTTTGCACTTAAGATTTGGAGGCATTACTTGTATGGTCAAACTTGTGATATATTTTCGAACCATAAAAGTCTGAAATATATCTTCTCACAGAAGGAATTAAATATGAGGCAACGACGATGGTTGGAATTTGTGAAGGATTATGATTTTGAGATTAAATACCATCCCGGCAAAGCAAACGTTGTAGCAGATGCTCTGAGTAGAGTGACAACCTCAGCCTCTGCATTGATTCTGGATATACCGATAGCCTTAGAGACAGAATTTCGAAGATTTAATTTAGAAGCAGTATCCAGTATATCAGCTATGCTTTCGACCATATCCCTGAGACCTACCATTCTGGAAAGGATAAAGGAAGCTTAGATAAATGATGTGGAGTGCAACAAGTACAAACTGAGCATGGAATCTACTGACAAGTCGGATTTCAACAATTCTGTTGATGGAATCCTTAAGTTTAGGAATAGATGGTTTGTTCCGACTAATGATGAACTTCGAAGAGAGATCCTTTCAGAAGCACATTCTTCTAGATTTTCTGTCCACCCTGGAAGTACAAAGATGTACAAAGATCTTAGACAGCATTATTGGTGGCCAGGTATGAAAAGGAGTGTGGTAGAATATGTAGGATCATGCTTGTGTTGTCAGCAGATTAAAGCTGAGCATCAGAGACCCTCAGGAACATTGCAACCTTTACCAGTTCCTAAATGGAAATGGGAACAAATAGCGATGGACTTTGTTGTGGGATTGCCTAGAACAGCAAAGGGACATGATGCAATCTGGGTGATAGTTGATCGATTAACCGAATCTGCCCACTTCCTACCAATAAGGATGACTTACTCGATGGATCAACTTGCTGAATTGTACATGCAGAAGATTGTACGCTTGCATGAAGTTCCAAGCGCTATAGTTTCTGACCGAGATTCTAGATTTACGTCTAAGTTTTAGAAAAGTTTGCATAAAGCTATGGGAACACAACTTAACTTTAGCACAGCCTTCCATCCATAAACAGATGGACAATCCGAAAGAACTATTCAAACATTGGAGGATATGCTCCGTGCGTGTGTATTAGAAGTTCAGAGCTCTTGGAGTAAGTACTTATCATTGGTGGAGTTTTCCTATAATAACAGCTTTCAGGCAACAATAGGGATTGCACGTATGAAGCATTATATGGACATAAATGCAGATCTCCTATATATTGGGACGAAGTTGATGAAGCACAGTTGCTTGGTCTTGACATTGTGCAACAAACTGTTGAGAAGGTTGCCCTCATCCGCCAGCGGATTCTGACAGCTCAAAGTCGACAGAAAAGTTATGCTGATAAGAGACGTAGAGAATTGGAGTTTGAGGTAAGTGATGAAGTTTTCCTCAAGGTATCACAATTTAAAGGAGTTGTGAGATTCGGGAAGAGAGGCAAGTTGAACCCCAGATTTATTGGACCGTTCACTATCCTGAAGAGAGTTGGGAGAGCAACCTATCAGTTGCAGCTACCGGCTTCTATGGAAGGAATCCATAATGTGTTCCATGTATCCATGTTGAAGAAGTGTGTACGAGATCCATCACAGATTGTGGAACAGCAGAGTATTGAAGTTCTTCCTACTCTTACATATGAGGAGAAACCAGTAAGGATCCTAGACTATGCTGTGAAAGTGTTGCGCAACAAAGAAGTTCCACTGGTGAAAGTCTTATGGCATAACCAGAACATTGAGGAGACAAATTGGGAGCGCCAGCAAGACATGATGAACCAACATCCAGATTTATTCAGGTACTGAATTTTGAGGGCAAAATTCTTTTAAGGAGGGTTGATTGTAACACCTGGTTCTATCAAACCAATTCTATATTTTTTTTAATTAATGGTACACTTTTTGGCAATAATGAAAGTAGGGTGAATGGATGACTAGGCAAGGGCATTTGGGTAATTGGAAATTTTAAAAAAGGATAACGTATTTAAGGAAAGGGATTTTGGATTTAATGCGTTGTAGCCGCCACTCTTTCCCTACTCTCCCCTCTCGGTATTCAATTCAAGTAGCAGAGCTCTCTAGGCGATTCTTCCATCCGATTTTCTCCAAACTAGGTGAGTTCTATTTCGATTTCTAGCTACAATGGTAACTATCGATGATTTGGGGAGTGAATAAACGTGAGTTTCATGAATGCTGAGCGAACTAGTTCGGGTTGTGGTAATCAGAGATGTATAACGAACTAAGCTCCTAAACTAGTTTCCTTAGGCTTCTGGATAGTGTAGAATGAGGTTTAGTAAAATCTAATCGATAATCTGTCCATGGTTTTAGGTTGAGTAAGCTCCCAAAGTTGTTTGCAACACCGAGCATTTCCAGGAGAGCCAGGTAAGTGAAGTGTGCTTGTGCCCTCGGGCCTACATCACAAAACAGTAGGTTTTCTAAATGTTGAATGTTTTAAGTTTGGTCATGCATCATGTTTTGAAAGAATACGAAAATGAATTTACATGGATTGTATGGTAAGGCATGAACAGAACGTATCATGATAACTGTTAAGGGAATTAATCCGCCCCTTAATTGATGTAGTGGATTTATAACATTGGGAGAGTTGATCCCACTCCCAAGGGAACCTGGGGATCATGATAGCTGTTAAGGGAATTAATCCGCCTCTTAATTGATGAAGTGGATTTATAACATTGGGAGAGTTGATCCCACTCCCAAGGGAACCTGGGGATCATGATAGCTGTTAAGTGAATTAATCTGTCCCTAAATTGATGAAGATAATTTATGATTTTGGGAGAGTTGATCTCACTCCCAATGGAATATTGAGATCAGATTACAATGAATGTGAATGCAACTGAGCTGAGAAAGTAGAAACTGCATGATTAAGATTTACATTTCAGCATTTCATTTCATGATTGCTTCACTTATTTAGCATTAGGTTAATAGATGAGTTTTGTGATGTAGGTGAAGAAAAGACAGCAGGTGTGTTCTCTGAGTTTGTTGAGAGCTAGGCAGGTTGGCGGGGTGCATTCATGCATCGAACTGGCTGCTGACGGGGCGGTTTAGCTGATGTCAGTAGTTGTGAAGGTTTAGTTGACAATGTTTCAATTTAAGTACGTTGAGTTTTTATGACAGTAGTAGTTTTAATGTTTTTGGAATACAACTTGAGGCTTTTCTGTTAATGATACTATGTCAGTTTAATAGTGGTTTTACCATATTTCGGAGTAATGCACTGATTTAAATAGTTTTGAATGGTTTTTAGTAAAATGTTCATGTTCTACTGGTAGTAGGAGTTTTCTTGTTAGAGTGGAATTGTTGCTATGCTGTTTTCGTCGAGTATTTTTGATCTATCGGTAGATGATGTCTATCGACAGACGTATAGTTGTTATTCTGTTGTCATCGGATGATGTAGTAGAAGTTTTGTCGTTTAGTGATCGGCGGATGTTGTGTATTAAACCTATCAGATGATGTAGTAGAAGTTTTGTTGTTTAGTGATCGGCGGATGTCGTGTATTAAACTTATCAGATGATGTAGTAGAAGTTTGTCGTTTTGTGATCGATATATGTAGTTTGTTCTATCGGAAGAGGTGAGTAAGGGTTTTTTGTCGTTTTGTGATCGGTATATGTCGCTTGTTCTATTAGAAGACGTGAGTAAAAGTTTTGTCGACTTGTAGTCAGCAGAGGCTAGATGAACGAATCATCCGGCTGACGTCATCGGTAGATGCGAGTAGCAAAACTTGTTGTTTTGCAGTCGGCAGAAGTTGGATGAATGATTCATCCGGCTGACGTCATCAGTGGAAGCCTTCGGTTTTGTTTCTGCCCCTTTTTGTTGACTTTTTTCAGCGGATGATACGTTTGACTTTTATGAACTTTAAGTATTTCACACTTAAACCTTCGTCTCTCCCGGCCGAATTCCCTTCTTATTATTTTTGACTGAATATTCGAACACTGTTTTATAGTTTTGCTTAACTTCGCTTTGCTCAAAGATTTTTCGCTGCAAGTTTTTATGTTTTTAGCAAACGTTCAAATTTGAATTTCGAGCGAAGTTTTAAATTTGGTGCGAAATTTTCTAGTTATGTTCGGGTTTATGAGTAACGAATTGAGTTTAGAAAACTCAGGGCGTTACAGATGGACAAGCACTTTTAACATCTTCTGATAGGAAACATTCAAACTTTCACAGGCTTCAACATGACCATGATAAACTAACACATAGTTGAACCATAGACTCATCCAAAGTACGTGTAGCGGAAGACTTAAATAAAACAGATCATCCTATATCTCATAATTATCCTCAAACTTAGGAATTGAATCAGACAATTTCCAAAATCGGACGTTATAAGAAAAATCTCATCCTACTTAGTCATACGTATTCATAATCTTTACTAACATCTTAAGAGCATTAACCAGGGGTTGAAATCGCCTTCCAGCCACAAATTGTCACCCTGAGCACCATCCAGCAACCAGTCCTAGACATCTTTATTGGGTTTGAAATCCTCACCTGATAATTCGTCACCTACATCATAAAGTTTAAACTATAAGTCTAATGCTTAGTAAGGGGTGCAATACTAACATGTATGAAGGAATGCACAGTTGAAAGGAACACATTTTCATAATCATTTCTCGTCATATTCTTGTTCATATTCTTGTTCACATTCTTGTTCATATTCTTGTTCATCGTTTACATCATGTGGATTAAGGGAGGATTTGTGCCGAAAAGGGGGTTGACAGTGAAAGTGTACATAATCCCTTACGGGCCGTATTCATGGTCCTTCTTTTGGGCAGTGACATACGCCAAACCGCCCCCAACCTCTCTTAATCCTTGTTACATCAGTTTCATGTTCATATCTTGATCGTGAAGGAAAAACATGCACCTAAAACATTTTCATATGCTTGAAAAGGAAACAATCGTGAAGCATGAGTATGAGCACTCTTATTTCATCGGACTAGAAGGACAGATCAATCATTCAACAATAAATCATGTTGCTAACTCACATATCATAACCATACAGACAATAACACAAATAGCTTTCGGACATCATAATCAACTTTAACTTAGTACCCTTGTGATGTAAGGCCCTAATGGCCGGGAATCCTACTCACTCACTTACCTGGTTTCCTTAGCAAACTTGAGCACTTTTTTTCAGACTTCTTCACCTAAACATTTCACATTACAGAGTTAAACAAATCCTAAAAGTTCTAACCAAAAGTCATCCTAGAATCTAACATATATATTTCTAAATCTTCTTAGTCGAGCACCTTGTGTGCGTAGATTAACTTCTAGAACCTAAAAATAACCAGATTTAGCCCAGTAATTAACTACAGATTACAAATGTCACTATTATTACTCAGCCATTGATGAATCTGAAACTACCAGTCATAGCTGAAAACGGAGCTCTAAGTAACTAACCAGCAACTACATTGTCTAAGTCTTACCTAGAGCGTGGATTGTCGGGGTGGAGACTGAAGAATCGATCGTCGATGGAGCAGTAACTAGCCGAGAGAGAGAGAGAGAGAGAGAGAGAGAGAGAGAGAGAGAGAGAGAGAGAGCTCTGGAGAAAAATGGAAATCACCGAGAGAGGAAATGTCGGCTACAGTGGGGTTTTAATGAGGTTTAAGGATTTCCATTTGCCATTTATACTAATTAAAATCCATCTTGATTACAATTGTGCCACCCAATCTAGTTTCACACTGCTTGGAATTCAATAAATCAGGCTTTAATTTAAAAGTAAAAAGGTCGATAAAAAGGTGACAGTTAAATCAGTTAAGAAAATCACCTGGCCGAAATTGTCAGGTGTTACAATAATATTTTTCATGTTTTGATGTTGAGAAAGTGTCTAAGAGATCCATCACAGGTCGTAGTGTAGCAGGACATTGAGGTGCAGCCTACGTTGTCGTACGAGAAGAAACCAGTGGAGATTTTGGACTATGCAGTGAAGAAGTTGCGCAACAAGGACATTCCACTGGTGAAAGTGCTGTTGCGTAACCACAACGTTGAAGAAGCGACGTGGGAGCGACAACATGATATAATTAAGCGCTATCCTGAGCTCTTCAGGTACGCAAATTTTGAGGACAAAATTTTTGTAAGGAGGGTGGATTGTAACATCCGAAAAATTTTCCTTCGCATACATAGCCCTAGACTAGGTTACATTATGAGTGTTTAATACTCATTTAGAGTTTTCCTAAGTTATGGAAAGGAAAACAAGAATTGGAAGAGAAATTTGAGTGAAAAACTTAAAGTAGGAGAGGGTAGTAATTGTTGTGATTTAAGTTAATGAAAGTGAATTTAATAAATGAAAGAAAATTGAGTGAAGGAATGGATGAGATGCTTTACACGTTGAAGAGAAGAAAAGGGGGAAAGGTGAGGCCATTTTATAAAATTAAAAAGCTAGGTGGAAAAATTCAAAAGAGAAAAGAAATGTTAGGTTAAATTAGAAGTCTTCTTCTTCTTCCTCACTACCTCCACGATTCCAGCCACCATTGAAGCTTCTCTCCTTCTCTTCATCAAGATTTCCAAGGGTTTGAAGGTAAGATTGAGTGGGTTTTGAGTTTAATGCATCTAGGAGGTAGATTTTGTTGGTTTTATGGTGTTTTAGTGAAGTTGAGTTATGGTTTGGAAAACCCTAAATGTGGATTCCGAAAATTTTATGCCTTGGCTAGTTTCCTTTCTAAATTTGATGGTTTAACCCTTAATTATGTTAGTTTAGGTTGTTTTTGGGAAGAGCTTTAAGATTGGAAGTGAGTTATGGAAAAATCGATTTTTGAGACATTGTACACCGATTCTGTTTCAGTGATTTCGAGTTAGCCATTTTGTTTAGTTGGTTAATTTGTTTGTTTCAATGGATAGTGGACGTGTAGAGGTTTACGGAATAGAGTGGCACATCCAAATCCGTTGACAAACGCCTAAGTTATGGCCGTTTGAAGTTGGATGTTATAATTTGTTAGAAAATCGGGTTTAGGTTTTCCCTTGTAGATTTGTTAAGTGTGTTTGTTAGTTTTAGGTTAGATAATTTCTTAGAAATCCTAAGAGCATTACTAAGAGCTTTTCCCTCTTTGTTAGGTTGTCGAGCGAGTAAGTTAGCTGGACGAAGTGAACAATCAAGTGCCGAGCAATCAGGTAAGTAGAGGAGCGTTTTGCTTCCTTTGGGCCTAAACCATAGAACAGTAGGGGTGGTGGTTGTTTGTTTTGGTTTGAGCATTTTGTTTTCATGCATCATTACGAAATAAGAGTGTTAGTATGTGTTAGCATGCTTTGCGTTTTGGTTATGAAAAGTAAGAAAATAAGATATAGGATATGCAAATCGGTAGAATAGCCTTATCGGGCAAGTGGCTTGTGTGTAGCACCTCGAGAGGGATTCTACGATTGATGCTGTGCTGAAACTATGTAATGTGTCATGAATATGAATGCCTCGATATGCTCATGCTAGAAGGCACACTGAGGGTTCTATGATCGATGTGGGAGGAGGTCTCGTATGGCCATCCCGAATTGTGTTAGGACGTATGCCTCTGATCTTGCTCGGTGGGTCAAGGTGTAGCCGTCCTAGATTGTGTTGGGACGTTTGCCTACCTGATTCACATGTAAAAGTGAAACATAAATGCGACGAAAAGGAAACGAAAACAACAGAGTGTGTAGAAACTGCATTTAGGGATTAAGTTGATCATGCATTGTTTTGATTTGCATTCCTCCTTACTTACTAAGCATTAGACTTACTTTTTGTGTTATGTGGTGTATGTGACGATATTTATTCAAGCAAGCTAGACGAGGGAGCTCAGGACTAGGCAGTAGTCGGCGACGCACGGAGCATGCCGGTGCAGGCAGTTGTCGGGGATTCTCAGCCATAGATTTTCGAGGGATGTGTGGGGGAGTCGGTATTTTGGGATTGTGTATAGTTTTGGATTGTTTTGTTGGTTTGATTTTGTAAATGTGGTTCGTGACTTGTTTTGGAATCTCTTTGATCGTATTTTAGGAAAGTTTGAATTTCAGGATTTTGGTTTTCAGAATATTAAGTCGTTATGTTGCTCGGGCTTTTGTTATATAGCAAACAACGTCGGGGTCATTTGTTTTCACGTTTTCGTTGATGTTTTGGAGCCAGTTTTGTGAGATTTTCACGTGTTAAGGAGTCGAGAATGTTTGGTAAAAATTTTGGGTTATTTGAGTATGAGTGGCTTGAAGAAAAATGGAGAAAAGTGGGATGAAGTCGCTGGTGGCCGAGGCAGGGTGCGCGCAGGGCGCTTGAGGCGCGCGTGGGGCGCCGGCTGGGCCCGCGCAGCGCCCAAAGCCGATCGATCTGCGCGCAGCGCTGATTGATAGGCAGCGTTCCTTGTAGCTGGATCGCGCACCCGAGAGGGTACCGATCGATCGGCACTAGCAAGCGCTATGGCGCGCGTGGTGCGCGCGCGCGCCGCCCAGCATACCAAAATTTTAATTTTTTTTAAATTTTCCTATTTCTACTATGTTTTAACCCGATCTTTTCTGACACATTTTGCACGTATTTTGGGCACGTTTTCCAATAAATTTTGATGGTTCGAAAAACTCAAAAATCGAGTTGAAATTTTATATAAAAGTATTTTAAATTACGTTTTGAAAGCGAGATTGTTATGCAAAGTAGCGCACCGAGCCGGGGCGGGTTCCGGGGCGTTACACTATTGTTATAAGAGAACTCCACTAACGGCAAAAACTTGCTTCAAGAAGCTTTAAACTCCAGCACACTCAACCTTAACATATCTTCTAATATCTGAATCATTCTCTCGGATTGTCTGTCAGTTTGTGGATGAAATGCCGTGCTGAAATTTAACTTCGTACCTAAGGAGCTTTGCAAGTTTTTCCAAAACCTCGACCTAAATCTAGGGTCCCGGTCAGAAACAATTGACACCGGTATTCCATGCAGCTTGATAATCTTGCCAATATATAACTCAGCATATTGGTCCATAGAGAAGGTCGTCTTCACATGTAGAAAATAGGTCGATTTCGTTAGTCTTTCCACAATGACTCATATGCTATTATGGCCTCTAGCCGTCCTTGGTTGTGTTTTCCCATTTCCATTCGGGGATCGGGAGAGGCTAAAGTGTTCCATATGGTCATTGATGTACATCCTTCACTTGCTGACATACCATACAAGACTCCACATATTTGGCAACCTCGTTCTTCATATTTGGCCACCAGAAGTGTAGTTGCAAGTCTCGTTACATCTTCGTGCTTCCCAGGTGTACTGAGAAAGAAGACAAGTGGGATTCTGATAAAATGTCCTTTCGTAGCTCTTCATCTCTTGGAATGTACCACCGGTCCTTGAACTTCAAAATACCATCACCCGAATGACTGAACTCGGAAGAGACCATAGGCAACTTGCTTACTATATCGGCCATTTCCTTCGAATCGATCTTCTGGGCTTCCTTAATTTAGTCCAGGATGGTTGGCCGTATTGTTAGATCTGCTAGTAAGGCCGATAACTCTGAAACTATCTCCATATCGAACTTCTGAATTTCTGTCCTCAGAGGCATTGATACGGCTGACATAGCTGGTTGCATAGTAGCCGGCTTCCTGCTCAACGTATCTTCTACCACGTTAGATTTTCCCGTGTGGTATTTAGTCTCGATATCATAAACTTTCACAAATTCTAACCACCGCCTCTGCCTCATATTTAACTCCTTCTGAGTAAAGATGTATTTCAGGCTTTTATGATATAAAAATACTTCACATGGTTGTCCATATAAATAGTGTCTCCATACCTTCAGCGCATAAACAACTGCCGCTAACTCTAGATCGTGAGTAGGGTAGTTTTGGTCGTAACTCTTCAATTGTCTGGACGCATACGCCACCACTTTTCCTTCTTGCATTCATACACATCCAAAACCAATCTTTGACGCATCGCAGTATACACTAAATTTGTCGTCTTCGACCGACAATACTAACAAAGGAGCGGTGGTTAATTTTTGCTTAAGAGTCTGAAAACTCTCTTCACAAGTTTCAGACCACTTGAACTTGATGTCTTTCCTCGATAAGCTGGTCATAGGCTTTGCTAACATAGAAAATCCCTTGATAAAATTCATGTAATAACCAGCTACCCCAATAAAACTCCGTACCTCACTGGCATTCCTCGGCCACGACCATTCCTTCACCGCCTGAATCTTGGTCGGATCCACGGAAATTCCTTCTGCAGACACCACGTGACCTAGGAAATTGATCCTGCTCAACCAGAATTTACACTTCGACAATTTGGCGTACAATTGGTGTTGTCTCAACGTCGATAGCACAATCGCCAAATGCTCTTCGTGCTCTTTTTTATTCCGAGAATAAACCAGGATGTCATCGATGAAGACGATCACAAATTTGCCTAGGAAATCTTGGAATATCCTATTCATCAGGTCCATAAATGCCGTTGGGGTATTAGTTAACCCGAACGATATCACCAAGAATTCGTAGTGTTCATACCAGGTCTTGAATGCGGTCTTTGGAATATCCCCGATGTAACGACCCGTAATTCGGTCGTTACTAACTTGACTTAACGTACAATTCTATAAAAAAAATTTATTAAAAATACTAAACGTCTGTAAATTTTCCCCAAAAAGAGTGAACTTCATTTACAAAACTTCATATAAAATGTGTGTAAATTTTCAATTTTTTTTTTCTCGGTGAACAGTACCCCGTGAACAATGTTTTTCCGATCGATCGGCTAAATTAGCTGATCGATCGGCTACCTCTCGGCCAACACTATAAAAAAACATCAACTTGGCCGATCGATCGGCCAAACCGGCGACCGATCGGCTCTGAATCTTGTTTTTTCCTCCAAACGCACCGAATTAACACCTTTCTCCCTTTTTCCCCCATTTCTTCACCACATACCTAAAGTTTCTTCATGAAACATCATAACTTCAATCCATTATCATTCAACTTATAAACATTATCAAAATCTTAAAATCATACCTCAAATCATCCATTTATCCATAATCAACTTAATGCACAGTTATCCCAAATCAAACACAACGGTATTTCCTTAAACATCTCAGAACAACAAAAATCCCAATTATGTTCACAAAACGTAGCAAAAAGTCTGTAAGGCCAACACCTAACTAAAGTTAAAACATCTGTCTTTACATATTAACCAAAATACCTATAACTGGCCCACACGTTAAAATCGCCCTAATAACGCCAAGCACACACCATGGATATCCTCCATCAGCTGCTCTGTCATTCGTACTGAGGATCAACGTCCTCACCTGTCTCAATATCACCTACACCACAAAGTAAGTAATGAGCCTAATGCCCAGTAAGTGATGTAGAAATAAATAAAATGCATGCTGATGACTATGCTATGCTCATGCTCTTCGTAAATCATGCACTGAGTCGTTCTTTATTTTCTTGCATGACATGAGTCATTGGGGTACTACTTCTAGAGGATAGATGGCCTTATTGAGTGTCCACCTGGCGGGACGACCAACTCACTCTAGGGGAAGTGGAAAGACCCCCTGCCCTGAGCCCAGCCCGGGACGCACCACCATCGGCATGGGTTGGACAGGGCTCACAGCCCGCAGACGCACCGCCATCGACCTAACCCAACACAGTTCCCTACCCACAACTATTTACGTATTTTACTGTACTGTTTATCTTTTGCTCTTGTTTACATGAAAACGTATGCATAAAACTGTTTTCTATACTTTGGAAAACTATGATGCATGAATGCGTGTCACATACACATATCCTCGAATGCTGTAAACATAACATAAAATAGACTGATAACAAATCCAGAATTAAATAAGAAACAATCATAAATAAACTCACAACTAATTTCTACCCAAACCAAACTCTCAAACTACATTCTCCAAAATCCACATTCTAACTATCTTTGTGGTGTAGACCAATCGGCCAAACACAAGCAAACATACACATACCTTGAGTCCTGACCAAAAGATTAGGCAATTGATTAACTTCCCTTTTTATTTGTAACCCTATACATTTAAATTAAACAATATACATCAAATTAAACAATATACATCAAAATGTATCTGAATCAATTCAAATCATATAATTCCTGCTATACTCATCAAATTGAATAACATTGAAAAATCATAACTTAATCTATACTTGTCTAAATACATTGACGCCAACGCCTATTGATCACTTAAAAAGTCTAATTTAATTTGGTAAGATTAATTATCAAGAACCCTCAATTGATTGCATCGGTAAAAAGAAAATCCAAAACTACCCTAAAAACCCTAACTTGAACATTTTCAACCAAATTGATGTCTTTGCTTCATTCTATTCCACAACTAACCACTACGTTCAATTTAAACATCAATTAAACCAAAAAGGAGAAAAAGAAGCTCAATTTTGTGCAGTCATCTAAGGTTTATCAAAACATCAAATAAATCCAACTAAACTCCACTTCTATTACATGTAGATACTCATATAAATAATAATATAAATAATTAGGGTCAATTAACTTTTTTTGATTGACTAAGTTCTCAAGTTATACTACTTTTTCCAAGTCACACTTAACTCCTTCTATGCCAATAATTGTCCTAAACAACTATTCATCTAAATTTCTCCTCCATCTACTTCTGTTATATTATTTTATCCTCAATGACCCTCGAAGATGGAAACATGCATTATGGTCTTCCAACTTCTATTTCCTATACTTCTGTAACGACCCCGTATCCCAGCAAGATATTGTCTGCTCTGGGGATTGGGCCACAGCCCAATATCCTCCCCTCACGGCTTTGTTTGGCGAGAACATCCCGAAAGGTCACCCAACCTGGAATTGCTCTCGCCGAAGCACTTTTAACTTCAAAGTTCTTATGGAATCCGTCGCCAATCGTGCTCCAAAACGCGTCTTACTATCTTGGGAGGGTCTCTTTACATATGTTTCATTTCCACATACTTCCCCAAGCGATGTGGGATTGTGACAACCCCCTCTTTACGACCCGAGATTTGCCTATACTCCAGTCCGGGATTCGCCTACACTCGGCTTAGGTCCTGAGGTTTGCCCCGCAACCCGAGGTTTGCCCCGTAGTCGTACACATACGTTCACATTCGGGTCATCACAATCACCCCCCCTCGGGGGCCCAACGTCCTCGTTGGCCACATTTCCGGTTGGGTAAAGGCTCTGATACCATTTGTAACGACCCCGTATCCCAGCAAGATATTGTCCGCTCTGGGGATTGGGCCGCAGCCTAATATCCTCCCCTCACGGCTTTGTTTGGCGAGAACTTCCCGGAAGGTCACCCAACCTGGAATTGCTCTCGCCGAAGCACTTTTAACTTCAGAGTTCTTATGGAATCCGTCGCCAATCGTGCTCCAAAACGCGTCTTACTATCTGGGGAGGGTCTCTTTACATATGTTTCATTTCCACATACTTCCCCAAGCGATGTGGGATTGTGACAACCCCCTCTTTACGACCCGGGATTCGCCTATACTCGAGTCTGGGATTTGCCTACACTCGGCTTAGGTCCCAAGGTTTGCCCCGCAACCCGAGGTTTGCCCCGCAGTTGTACACATCGTTCACATTCGGGTCATCACAACTTCAGCCCCCCTTAAGAAATAATGAATCTAATTACCTACTTTCTTATAGAAACCCACACACCATTCACTTAACCGTAAAATAGTGGTCACCAACTCATCCAACATCCTTTTCTTAATACAATAATATTTTCCTACATATTCTAACATAATTCATAGTAAAAAAGCAATCTAAAACTAATCCTAACAAAAAATACTTACAGTTGATGAAAAATATTCATGTTGTGGCTTGTGCTGTTAGGCAGTCTGCAGAAACGATTTTAACCTGGCCTCTGATACCACTCTGTAACGATACGTAATTCGGTCATTACTAACTTGACTTAACGTACAATTCTATAAAAAAATTATTAAAAATACTAAACGTCTGTAAATTTTCCCCAAAACGAGTGAACTTCATTTACAAAACTTCATATAAAATGTGTGTAAATTTTCAAATTTTTTTTTTCCTTGGTGAACAGTACCCCCATGAACAGTGTTTTGCAAATTGATAGGCTAAATTAGCCGATCGATCGGCTACCTCTCAGCCAACACTATAAAAAAACATCAATTTGGCTGATCGATTGGCCAAACCGGCGAACGATCGGCTATGAATCTGGTTTTTTCCTCCAAACGCACCGAATTCACACCTTTCTCCCTTTTTCCCCCCATTTCATCACCACATAACTAAAGTTTCTTCATGAAACATCATAACTTCAATCCATTATCATTCAACCTATAAATATTATCAAAATCTTAAAATCATACCTCAAATCATCCATTTATCCATAATCAACTTAATGCACAGTTATCCCAAATCCAACACAACGGTATTTCCTTAAACAACTCAGAACAACAAAAATCCCAATTATGTTCACAAAACGTAGCAAAAAGTCTGTAAGGCCAACACCTAACTAAAGTTAAAATATCTATCTTTACATAATAACCAAAATACCTATAACTGGCCCACACGTTAAAATCGCCCTAATAACGCCAAGCACACACCATGGATATCCTCCATCAGCTGCTCTGTCATTCGTACTAAGGATAAACGTCCTCACCTGTCTCAATATTACCTACACCACAAAGTAAGTAATGAGCCTAATGCCCAATAAGTGATATAGAAATAAATAAAATGCATGCTCATGACTATGCTATGCTCATGACTATGCTATGCTCATGCTCTTCGTAAATCATGCGCTGAGTCATTCATTATTTTCTTGCATGACATGAGTCATTGGGGTACTGCTTCTAAAAGATAAATGGCCTTACTGAGTGTCCACCTGGCGGGACGACCAACTCACTCTAGGGGAAGTGGAAAGACCCCTGCCCTACGCCCAGCCCGGGACGCACTACCATCGGCATGGGTTGGACAAGGCTCGGAGCTCGTAGACGTACCGCCATCAACCCGGCCCAAAACAATTCCCTACCCACGCCTATTTACGTATTTTACTGTACTGTTTTTCTTTTGCTCTTGTTTATATGAAAACATATGCATAAAACTGTTTTCTATGCTTTGGAAAACTATGATGCATGAATGCGTGTCACATACACATATCCTCGAATGCTGTAAACATAACATAAAATAGACTGATAACAAATCCAGAATTAAATAAGAAACAATCATAAATAAACTCACAATCTAATTTCTACCCAAATCAAACTCTCAAACTACATTCTCCAAAATCAACATTCTAACTATCTTTGTGGTGTAGACCAATCGGCCAAACACAAGCAAACATACACTTACCTTGAGTCCTGACCACAAGATTAGGCAATTGATTAACTTCCCTTTTTATTTGTAACCCTATACATTTCAATTAAACAATATACATCAAAATGTATCCGAATCAATTCAAATCATATAATTCCTACTATACTCATCAAATTGAATAACTTTGAAAAATCATAACTTAATCTATATTTATCTAAATACATTGACTCCAACGCCTATTGATTACTTAAAAAGTCTAATTTAACTTGGTAAGATTAATTATCAAGAACCCTCAATTGATTGCATCGGTAAAACGAAAATCCAAAACTACCCTAAAAACCCTAACTTGAACATTTTCAACCAAATTGATGTCTTTGCTTCATTCTATTCCACAACTAACCACTACATTAAATTTAAACATCAATTAAACCAAAAAGGAGAAAAAGAAGCTCAATTTTGTGCAGTCATCTAAGGTTTATCAAAACATCAAATAAATCCAACTAAACTCCACTTCTATTACATTTAAACCCTTAAATTGTTAAACCATTAAGGAAGTCAACTCGTACCATGAAAATCTTGAGAACTAGAGAGGAGGAGAATTTTTGTGAAAGATGGAGGAGAGAAGTCCGTGGCAGAGATGCTAGAGAGGAGAAAGAGAGGTTTTCATCGTGGGTTGGGTTACCAAAATGAAGACCATTCTTCATTTTGTTCTTTTAACAGAAAACATTAAATGAAGGGGGTGTGAGGTGTCATCGATTGAGAGGAAGAAAAGGGATAAATATCCCTCGCGAGCTTCGGCGTTTTCGTCGTCGGGAGGCTCCGTATGTTCTGGTGAAATGGAAGAACCACACTGACAAAGAAGCTACATGGGAGCTAGAGTCCGATCTGGTGAATAGGTACCCTAGATTTTTCTACGATGTGTAGTTGGGGCGAATTTCGGGGGCGAAATTCATAAAAAGGGGAAAAAGATGTAAAACCCGTCAAATTTTAATTTTTTTTAAAAATTTGGGTAAATTTTTCGCGAGTTTTAAGTGTAAATAATTGGGATCAATTTCGCTAATTTACGGTAGGAAATTAAGTCGTAAAACCGAACGTTCAATTAAATGTAATTATTTGTTAAATGTAATAAAAAGAAATAGGAATTTTAAAATGAAGAGTAGGTAAAATGATAAAGAGGTAGGTAATATAATAAATGAAATTGATTAAATATAAAATAAAATAATTAATAAAATAAATAAAAGAAATATATAATAAATAAAAGTTTTATAAAATTTATTTTTTTTATAACAATCAGGTTTTCAAAGGAAAACCTGATTGTTGCTTTTGTGTCGGCAGCGCACCAGAAGAGAGAGAGAGAGAGAGAGAGAGAGAGAGAGAAAAGGAGAGAGAGAGAGAGAGGAGAAAATCGCCGGCGCCGGAACGACCTCCGTTCGTCGAGATCTTGGTGTCAAAACGTTCGCCTCGAAGCGTAGATCAACGTTTGTGAAGGGCGATTTCGAAGGTAACTCTTCTTTCTCTCGATTTTTGCCCGAGAAAGTTTCGGGTTTTGGTTTTTTGTAGATCTACGATTTAGGGTTGTTTTTTTTGTATTTTTGGCATGTAATTATTTTTCATTTATCTTGTATTTCTACGATTGTTTGTACTCTCTTTTATTTGTTGCTTCGAGGAGGTCCTGGATTAGTGCTAAACTTCCGCATTTAGCCTTAGGTTAGACGGTGGACCTCTCCGAGGTTGATCGTTTAACCTGGCGTTTCTGTTAGGCCCCCTCTCGGGTTGTGACACCACCTCTTTATTATTATTATTATTATTATTATTTTTTAAATAACAAGTACAATAGCCTTTCCTTCTTCTTTCTCTCCAAGGTAGAAAAGTATAGCTTCACTCTTTCATTTTGTTTCCAACGTGGTTCTCACCTTTTCAAATTGACAATTTGACTTTTCAACATCATCATATAAGTTCTTTTCTTAATATTTCTTTTACCTTTACTTTAATTAATATCATCAAATAAGTAAAATAATCATATAGATAAATAATCATATAAATAATTAGGGTCAACTAACTTTCTTTGATTGACTAAGTCCACGAGTTATACTAATTTTCCCAAGTCACACTTAACTCCTTCTGTAACACCTGTGAATTTCTTTAAAGTACGTAGCCTTATAGGTTTTCTAAATCATTGAAATGAAAGTGAGAAATTGGAAGAGAAACTTTAGAATTGAAGTTGTTTAAGTAGGTAGAAGTTTTATGGAATTGAAATGTTTTAAAAGACAAATTAAATAAGTGAAGGAAAAGTGATTCTTGGATAGAATCACGTTGAGTAAGGATGAGGGCTTAAGTTTTGAACAAAAGAAAGAGTCAAAAGCTATGGTTGCCAAGTCAAAACAAAAAGGTTTGAAAAGTCAATAGAATTGAGAAAGAAAGTGGGTTATTAAGAGTAAAGTTGTTGAAAAGTCAAAAAGGTGAATTGTGGAAAATTCAAAGGAAATTTTAAGGGAACAAAATGTGAAAGAAAAGGGGTTTTTCACGTTGGAATTAAAAGGGTAAAGGTGGTGGGTGATTTTGTAAAATTTGAAACTTGGTGATTAAAAATTAAAAGTGATAAAGTGTTTAGGTTAAAAAGAGAATTAGTCTTCATTTTCCCCTTCACCTTCCCATGGTTCTTCAAACCTCCATAGTCGATTCCTCTCTTCAATTTTCTCCGATCTTACTCCGTGGGTCAAGGTGTGGCTGTCCTGGATTATGTTGGGATGCGTGCTACTTGATTCACATGCATGTGAAAGAAAATGCAACAAAAATGAAATGAAAACAACAGAGCGTGTAGAAACTGCATTTAAGGGTTGAGTTGAGCATGCATTGTTTTAAATTGCATTACTCCCTACTTACTAAGCATTAGGCTTACTTTTGTGTTCTGTGGTGTAGGTGACGAGTTTTATTCAGGTGAGCTGGATGAGGGAGCCCAGGGCTAGGTCGCAGTCGGTGGTGCATGGAGCATGCCGGTGCGGTCACTTGTCAGGGTGCCTCGGTCACGTTCCTCGGGTAGTTGGTGGGGATTTTGTATTTTGTCTTGTTGATAGTTTTCTTTTAAATGTTTTTTGATGGTTTGAGTATTTTGGGATCAACTTTGTTGGATTTTACTTGGTGTAAATATTTGTGGTGTTGAGATGTATGTGGATTTGGTTTAGATGTTTTTCTAAACGTGTGTTTTCAGGTTTTGGGATTTTGTATAGGTTTCTATCTATTCGGAATGTTTGAAGGGTTTGACTGTTTTGTTGGTTCGATTTTGTAAATATGGTGGTGTGATGTATTGTTTTGAAATCTCCTTGAACTGGTTTTATGAAAATTTGGATTTCTTGGATTTTAGTTATTTTGTAGGTTTGAAGCATTGATTGTTCTGTTGAGTTTGATTTTGTAAGTGTGATTTGGGAACTGTTTTGGGATGTCTCTGAACGTGTTTATAAATGTTTGATTTTTTTTTCAGGATTTGGTTTTATAAATTTCAGTCGTTATGCTGCTCGTTTTTTTTCGTATAGTAAGCAACGTCGGGTTCAATTGTTTCCATGTTTTTACTAATATTTTTGGAGTCGAGATTTTAACGAAAATTATTTTAAATTATGCGTAAACGCGAGATTGGTTAGCAAAGTAGCGCATCGAGCCAGGGTGGGTTTGGGGGCGTTACAAGTTGGAATCAAAGCAAAAGTGGTCGAGTCGTTCAAAGGATTACCCGACAATGTCGGCCGCCATGCAACGTGCTTCTCCGACTATAAGTATTTCTTTACTTTTAGTTAGTTCCTTTCTAAGATTAGATTCTCTAACCTTTACAAGAATAGAATCAAAATGCCAAGGAACCCAGGAAGACCAGGACGACCCGGACGACCCAAAAATGAACCGGAACAATCTGAAGATCCTAATAAACAACTCCGGGATCTACTCAACGTACAATCTCAATTGCTGGGAATTTTTATGAACCAAGGTCTACCGGGAAATTTTAGAACGGCGTCCAACTCAGGAGCCGGCTCTAGTGGAGAAAGATTTAGAAGATTAAAGCCTCCAGCATTTGAAGGTCGATTGACAGATCTGACAGTTGCAGAACGATGGATAAGCACTATTGAAAATATGCTCAATCTCGTGGAAGTGGAGGAAGAAAATAAGGTGAAATGTGCAACATTCCATCTATCTAACGATGCCCAAAGCTGGTGGGAGACATTGAAGGCTACCGCAGAGACTCAGGGTCTTACGTGGGAAGGGTTTAAGGAGATGTTTTTCGACAAATATTATAATAAGACTGTTCAAGCGACAAAGAGGCTGAAATTCTTACAGTTAAAGCAAACCAGATCAGTGGGAGAATATATTTAACAGTTCGAGTCTTTTTCAAAGTTTGCTAGCCATATGATGAGTAGGGAAGAGGATAAGGTACTTCAGTTTGTACAGGGTCTGAATCCGGAGATTTATATGCTGGTGAAAACTTTCAGAATTGAAGGAATATCGTTTACAAAGGTGGTGGCTAAAGCACTGGAGGTGGAAGAGGCTGCTGATAAAATTGTTAAACTAGCTGAGGTTCCGAAAGGAATGTTTAAAGATATTACATCACAGTTTAGCTGAGGCGGGTCATCTTCTTAGTCTCAGAGTACCAAGAGGTCGGGAGGCAATTTGAAGGATCAAAGGGGCAGAAAGAAGCCGCAGCAGCAAATGAAGAAATTGTTTCCGCAGTGTCCTAAGTGTTTGAAGTCTCACCTGGGAGAATGTGGACAGTATGATGGCAAATGTTTCAATTGCTTTGAGTCCGGCCATCTTTTTCGTGACTGCCTGAAGCCTAAAGTTAATCGTTGTTTTAAATGCAACGAGCCTAGTAACATAGCAAAGGATTGCCCTGCAGCAAAGAAAGGACCATTGAAGGCAACGCCCAGAATTTTTGCAATGATAGATCCTGATGATGAAGACCGCTCTGCTGTTATCTCAGGTACCGTGTTTGTTAATTCAGTGCCAGCATTTACCTTGATAGACTCAGGTGCATCCTATTTGTTCGTAGCGCTAGCTTTTGTAGTGAAAGTCCAGATGGAAGTGAATCCAGCTGGGTGTTTTTATGATGTGAAACTACCTTCCAGTGAGTATCTACATTCAGATCAGATGGTATTTAATATTTTGATATCGGTTAGAAGAAGAACATTGCCTGCTGATTTGATTGTGATAGAGATAACCGGGTATGATGTGATTCTCGGTATAAATTGATTATTCTGACACCACGCCACGATCGACTGCCGAGCGGCAACAGTTAGTTCTCATCCTCCGAACGGTGATAAGCTTACACTACAGTCTTTGAGGCAAGTACAGAAGCTTTCAGTGATGGATGCTCGGGAGTCTAGTATGGGTCAGTTTATCTGTTTTTTTGCAACCATAGTAGATGTCCATTCTTTGGTAGAAGTTAAACCTTAGTATGTCTTAGTTGTTCGTGAGTTTCCCGAGGTGTTCCTGGATGATTTGCCTGGTCTACCTCCGGACCAGGAAATCGAGTTTTCCATTGACACATATCCTGGAGCTGAACCTGTGTCGAAGAACCCTTACAGGTTAGCTCCTCCTGAATTGAAAGAATTGAGAAAGCAGTTGGAGGAACTGGTCGACAAGGGCTTTATACGCCCTAGTTTTTCACCTTGGGGAGCACCCGTGTTGTTTGTGAAAAAGAATGACGGGTCGTTTCGAATGTCTGTTGATTACCGGGAGATGAACAAGCTAACAGTGAAAAACAAGTATCTGTTGCCAAGAATAGATGATTTGTTCGATAAGCTTCAGGGAGCCCAGATATTTTCTAAGATTGATCTGAGATCGGGGTATTACCAGTTGAAAGTTAGATCAAAGGATATTCCGAAGATGGCTTTCCGGACGCGGTATGGCCATTATGAGTTATTGGTGATGTCGTTCGGATTGACGAATGCTCCAGCTGCGTTCATGGGCCTAATGAATCGGGTGTTTCGAGAGTATCTCGATAAATTCGTGATTGTGTTTATCGATGATATTCTGGTTTATTCCCGTGATGAGGAGGAGCATAAAGAGCATCTGAGGATTGTACTTGAGACTTTGAAGAGGCATCAATTATATGTCAAGTTTGCGAAATGCAAATTTTGGCTGACTAAGGTGCATTTTCTTGGTCATGTTATTTCCAGTGGCGGAATATTTGTGGATCCAGCCAAGATTCAGTCAATTAATGAATGGCCTCAGTCGAAAAATGTTAGCGAGATTGAAAGTTTTCTAGGGTTGGCTGGCTATTACAGGAAATTCATTGAAAGATTTTCTAAGATAGCTGCACCTTTGACGGGGTTGACTAGAAAAGATGTAAAGTATGAATGGTCGGAAGAGTGTGAGCTGAGTTTTCAAATGTTGAAGCAAAAGTTGACGACAGCTCTGGTGTTAACTTTACTTGTGGCTGAGGAGAAGTTCTGTATTTATTGTGATGCCTCTCGGATTGGTTTGGGTTTTGTGCTTTATGCATAATAATAAGGTGATAGCGTATGCTTCTAGGTAGTTGAAGTACTATGAGAAGAATTATTCGACCCATGATCTTGAGTTAGCTGCAGTGGTCTTTGCTTTGAAGATCTGGAGACATTACCTTTATGGTCAGCAATGCGAGGTATATTCAAATCACAAAAGTCTGAAGTATATTTTCACACAAAAGGAGCTGAATATGAGCCAGCGACGGTAGTTAAAGTTCGTGAAGGACTATGATCTGGAGATCAAATACCACCCCAGTAAAGCTAATGTGGTAGCAGATGCGTTTAGCCGTGTATCGACTTCAGTTTCAGCTTTTGAGGCTGGTATGTCTGTGGCATTGCGATCTGAGGTTCAGGGATTTAATTTGGAGTTAGTTTCAAATTTGACAGTTGTGCTATCAGATTTATCTTTGAAGCCTACAATTTTGGAAAAGATTCGTGAAGCTCAGCAGGAAGATTCCGAGTGCAATAAGTTCAATCTAAGTATTTTGTCTGATGATCGGACTGAGTTTAGTTACTCAGATGATGGTATTCTGAAGTTCAAAAATCGATGGTATGTTCCGAGCAATGAGGAGCTTTGGAAGGAGATTTTAGCTGAAGCTCATTCGTCGAGGTTTTTTGTTCACCCAGGTAGTACGAAGATGTACAAGGACCTCAAACAGCATTATTGGTGGCCGAGCATGAAGAAGTCGGTTGCAGAGTTTGTAGAGACATGTCTGGTCTGTCAACAGGTTAAGGTAGAACATCAAAAACCTTCTGGGAAGTTGCAGTCTTTGTCGGTTCCTGAATGGAAGTGAGACCAGATCTTGATGGATTTCGTTGTCGGCTTGCCTTGGATGACGAAAGGATTTGCTGACATATGGGTGATCGTAGATCGTTTAACTAAATTAGCCCATTTTCTACCGGTGAAGATGACGTATAGCATGGATCAGTTTGATGAGCTATATATTCAGGAGATTTTAAGGTTACATGGTGTACCGATTTCTATTGTATCGGACAGGGACCCGAGGTACACATCCAAGTTTTGGAAGAGTCTGCATAAGGCGATGGGGACTCGGTTGAACTTTAGCACTGCTTTGCATCCTCAGACGGACAGACAATCTAAGCGGACTATTCAGATTCTTGAGGATATACTTTGAGCTTGTGTGCTTGAGTTTCAGGGTTCTTGGAGCAGGTATCTACCTTTGGTGGAGTTCTCGTATAACAATAGTTATCAAGATACTATTGGTATGGCTCCATACGAGGCTCTATACGGAAGGAAGTGCAGATCACCCCTTTATTGAGATGAAGTCGGTGAAGTCAGCCTGATTGGCCCTGAGATCGTGCAGCAGACTACAGATTCAAAATTACTCGACAGCATATTTTGACAGCTCAGAGTAGACAGAAGAACTACGCCAATGGTAGGAGGCGGGAGTTGGAATTTGAAGTGGGAGATGAGGTTTTCCTAGTTGAAGGGAATGAGGTTTTCCTGAAGATCTTGCCATTTAAGGGTGTGATGAGATTCGGGAAGCGGGGTAAGTTAAATCCGAGATATGTTGATCTGCTCCCGATCACGAAGAAAGTGGGAAAGATAGCGTATCAGTTGGAGCTGCCTGTACGATGGAGGGAGTGCATAATGTTTTTTATGTCTCCATGCTACGAAAGTGTCTAAGAGATCCTTCGCATGTCGTAGTGCAGCAGGAAATTGAGGTGCAGCCTCGTTGTCCTACGAGGAGAAACCAGTGGATATTTTAGACTATGCATTGAACAAGTTGCGTAACAAAGACATTCCACTGGTTAAGGTGCTGTGGCGAAACCACAACGTTGAGGAGGCGACGTGGGAACTATAGAAGGATATGATGGAACGCTATCCTGAGCTTTTCAGGTACGCAAATTTACCGATAGTGATAAACAGCATCTACCGATAGTGATAAACAGCATCTACCGATAGTGATAAACAGCATCTACCGATAGTGATAAACAGCATCTACCGATAGTGATAAACAGCATCTACCGATAGTGATAAACAGCATCTACCGATAGTGATAAACAGCATCTACCGATAGTGATAAACAGCATCTACCGATAGTGATAAACAGCATCTACCGATAGTGATAAACAGCATCTACCGATAGTGATAAACAGCATCTACCGATAGTGATAAACAGCATCTACCGATAGTGATAAACAGCATCTACCGATAGTGATAAACAGCATCTACCGATAGTGATAAACAGCATCTACCGATAGTGATAAACAGCATCTACCGATAGTGATAAACAGCATCTACCGATAGTGATAAACAGCATCTACCGATAGTGATAAACAGCATCTACCGATAGTGATAAACAGCATCTACCGATAGTGATAAACAGCATCTACCGATAGTGATAAACAGCATCTACCGATAGTGATAAACAGCATCTACCGATAGTGATAAACAGCATCTACCGATAGTGATAAACAGCATCTACCGATAGTGATAAACAGCATCTACCGATAGTGATAAACAGCATCTACCGATAGTGATAAACAGCATCTACCGATAGTGATAAACAGCATCTACCGATAGTGATAAACAGCATCTACCGATAGTGATAAACAGCATCTACCGATAGTGATAAACAGCATCTACCGATAGTGATAAACAGCATCTACCGATAGTGATAAACAGCATCTACCGATAGTGATAAACAGCATCTACCGATAGTGATAAACAGCATCTACCGATAGTGATAAACAGCATCTACCGATAGTGATAAACAGCATCTACCGATAGTGATAAACAGCATCTACCGATAGTGATAAACAGCATCTACCGATAGTGATAAACAGCATCTACCGATAGTGATAAACAGCATCTACCGATAGTGATAAACAGCATCTACCGATAGTGATAAACAGCATCTACCGATAGTGATAAACAGCATCTACCGATAGTGATAAACAGCATCTACCGATAGTGATAAACAGCATCTACCGATAGTGATAAACAGCATCTACCGATAGTGATAAACAGCATCTACCGATAGTGATAAACAGCATCTACCGATAGTGATAAACAGCATCTACCGATAGTGATAAACAGCATCTACCGATAGTGATAAACAGCATCTACCGATAGTGATAAACAGCATCTACCGATAGTGATAAACAGCATCTACCGATAGTGATAAACAGCATCTACCGATAGTGATAAACAGCATCTACCGATAGTGATAAACAGCATCTACCGATAGTGATAAACAGCATCTACCGATAGTGATAAACAGCATCTACCGATAGTGATAAACAGCATCTACCGATAGTGATAAACAGCATCTACCGATAGTGATAAACAGCATCTACCGATAGTGATAAACAGCATCTACCGATAGTGATAAACAGCATCTACCGATAGTGATAAACAGCATCTACCGATAGTGATAAACAGCATCTACCGATAGTGATAAACAGCATCTACCGATAGTGATAAACAGCATCTACCGATAGTGATAAACAGCATCTACCGATAGTGATAAACAGCATCTACCGATAGTGATAAACAGCATCTACCGATAGTGATAAACAGCATCTACCGATAGTGATAAACAGCATCTACCGATAGTGATAAACAGCATCTACCGATAGTGATAAACAGCATCTACCGATAGTGATAAACAGCATCTACCGATAGTGATAAACAGCATCTACCGATAGTGATAAACAGCATCTACCGATAGTGATAAACAGCATCTACCGATAGTGATAAACAGCATCTACCGATAGTGATAAACAGCATCTACCGATAGTGATAAACAGCATCTACCGATAGTGATAAACAGCATCTACCGATAGTGATAAACAGCATCTACCGATAGTGATAAACAGCATCTACCGATAGTGATAAACAGCATCTACCGATAGTGATAAACAGCATCTACCGATAGTGATAAACAGCATCTACCGATAGTGATAAACAGCATCTACCGATAGTGATAAACAGCATCTACCGATAGTGATAAACAGCATCTACCGATAGTGATAAACAGCATCTACCGATAGTGATAAACAGCATCTACCGATAGTGATAAACAGCATCTACCGATAGTGATAAACAGCATCTACCGATAGTGATAAACAGCATCTACCGATAGTGATAAACAGCATCTACCGATAGTGATAAACAGCATCTACCGATAGTGATAAACAGCATCTACCGATAGTGATAAACAGCATCTACCGATAGTGATAAACAGCATCTACCGATAGTGATAAACAGCATCTACCGATAGTGATAAACAGCATCTACCGATAGTGATAAACAGCATCTACCGATAGTGATAAACAGCATCTACCGATAGTGATAAACAGCATCTACCGATAGTGATAAACAGCATCTACCGATAGTGATAAACAGCATCTACCGATAGTGATAAACAGCATCTACCGATAGTGATAAACAGCATCTACCGATAGTGATAAACAGCATCTACCGATAGTGATAAACAGCATCTACCGATAGTGATAAACAGCATCTACCGATAGTGATAAACAGCATCTACCGATAGTGATAAACAGCATCTACCGATAGTGATAAACAGCATCTACCGATAGTGATAAACAGCATCTACCGATAGTGATAAACAGCATCTACCGATTGACATGTGCATCGCACGTGACATATAAGCATCATCCGATAGAAGACCTCTACCGGTGAACAAGAAATTCCTAGCATCTGCCGATCGTGATAAACAGCATCTACCGATTGACATGTGCATCGCACGTGACATATAAGCATCATCCGATAGAAGACCTCTACCGGTGAACAGTAACAAACACATCCACCGGTGAACAGTAACAAACACATCCACCGGTGAACAGTAACAAACACATCCACCGGTGAACAGTAACAAACACATCCACCGGTGAACAGTAACAAACACATCCACCGGTGAACAGTAACAAACACATCCACCGGTGAACAGTAACAACACACATCCACCGGTGAACAGTAACAAACACATCCACCGGTGAACAGTAACAAACACATCCACCGGTGAACAGTAACAAACACATCCACCGGTGAACAGTAACAAACACATCCACCGGTGAACAGTAACAACACACATCCACCGGTGAACAGTAACAAACACATCCACCGGTGAACAGTAACAAACACATCCACCAGTGAACAGTAACACACACATCCACCGGTGACAGTAACAACACATCCACCGGTGACAGTAACAACACATCCACCGGTGAACAGTAACAAACACATCCACCAGTGAACAGTAACAACACATCCACCGTGAACAGTAACACACACATCCACCGTGAACAGTAACAACACATCCACCGGTGAACAGTAACAACACACATCCACGGTGAACAGTAACAACACATCCACCGTGAACAGTAACAACACATCCACCGTGAACAGTAACAACACATCCACCGGTGACAGTAACAACACATCCACCGGTGACAGTAACAACACATCCACCGTGAACAGTAACAACACACATCCACGGTGAACAGTAACAAACACATCCACGGTGAACAGTAACAACACATCCACCGGTGACAGTAACAACACATCCACCGTGAACAGTAACAACACATCCACCGGTGAACAGTAACAACACATCCACCGGTGAACAGTAACAAACACATCCACCAGTGAACAGTAACAACACACATCCACCGGTGACAGTAACAACACATCCACCGGTGAACAGTACAAACACATCCACCGTGAACAGTAACAACACATCCACCGTGAACAGTAACAACACATCCACCGTGAACAGTAACACACACATCCACCGTGAACAGTAACAACACATCCACCGGTGACAGTAACAAACACATCCACCGTGAACAGTAACAACACACATCCACGGTGAACAGTAACAACACACATCCACGGTGAACAGTAACAAACACATCCACGGTGAACAGTAACAAACACATCCACGGTGAACAGTAACAACACATCCACCGTGAACAGTAACAAACACATCCACCAGTGAACAGTAACAAACACATCCACCAGTGAACAGTAACAAACACATCCACGGTGAACAGTAACAACACATCCACCGGTGAACAGTAACAACACACATCCACCGGTGAACAGTACAACACACATCCACCGGTGAACAGTAACAACACACATCCACCGGTGAACAGTAACAACACACATCCACCGTGAACAGTAACAACACATCCACCGGTGACAGTAACAACACACATCCACCGGTGAACAGTAACAACACACATCCACCGTGAACAGTAACAACACATCCACCGTGAACAGTACAACACACATCCACCAGTGAACAGTAACAACACACACCACCGGTGAACAGTAACAACACATCCACCGGTGAACAGTAACAACACACATCCACCGGTGAACAGTAACAACACACATCCACCGGTGAACAGTAACAACACACATCCACCGTGAACAGTAACAACACATCCACCGTGAACAGTAACAAACACATCCACCGGTGAACAGTAACAACACACATCCACCGGTGAACAGTAACAACACACATCCACCGGTGAACAGTAACAAACACATCCACCGGTGAATAGTAACAACACACATCCACCGGTGAACAGTAACAACACATCCACCGTGAACAGTAACAAACACATCCACCGGTGAACAGTAACAACACATCCACCGGTGAACAGTAACAACACACATCCACCGGTGAACAGTAACAACACACATCCACCGGTGAACAGTAACAAACACATCCACGGTGAACAGTAACAAACACATCCACCGTGAACAGTAACAACACACATCCACCGTGAACAGTAACAACACACATCCACCGGTGAACAGTAACAACACACATCCACGGTGAACAGTAACAACACACATCCACCGGTAACATCCACCGGTGAACACACATTAAACTCTCGTGAAAACAAATTGCGTGGATATGTTTAAAAACCGAGCATTTCCACCTATTTTTAAATCACCAACAATTCATAAAAATCTAAATAAAACCTTAACAAAACGTTTTATAAACAGTTTACCAAAACATTTGAAATGTCAAATATAAACCTATCCACTATCAGATCCAAACATCCTAAAATGTTTTAACTATACAACCATCAGCCCGACAATTCCCAAAAACCCTCAAAACACCTAACCATGAATCCCACGGGTCAAAATGCGCATCGACTACGCCAACACACTCCCGCGACCATCCTCCGTCAACTACGTCACTCCTCAAGTGGAGGGATCTCGTCCTCACCTATGTCGAAATCACCTACACCATATAGCCACCTATGAGATAAAAATCTCAGCAAGACACGTAAATGTAAATGCATGCTGTGCATATGAGTTCATAAATCATGCAACATTTTCTTTATCTTTACTTTGTGGGTGTCACCAAGATCTCATCCCCCTAACCGGAGAGAGCACATCCAGCGATCGGACTACTCTTTCCAGCTAGAGGAGGGGGGTACACGCTTACAACACGTATAGCCGTGCCTGAGCCCCACATCGCATGACATGTAACTATATGAGTACATATTAGATGCGGTATTGTGACAGACCCCTTCGTGCCTACACAATAGATCAATAGCCCCCCTCCGGGCCGCATTGTCATTTTCTTTAAAACATCGTGCGGAAATTCATTTTCTATGCATAATCAAAAATCGTGATGCATGAACGGTTACGTGCTTTAAAGTAAACAGACATGATTCATACCATCGAGATAATAAAAGCAATTAAAGGCATAACCTATAAAGAACTAATCATAACTACCCAACCGAAACAACTTAAACAAATACGCACCAAATTCCTCGAAACGACCTCGACGTACGGTGTAGACCAATCGGTCAAAGCAAGTCACGAGAACTTACCTCGTGTCCGTTGCAGCTCAAGCTCCGTCCACGAGCGTTGTTCACCTACGCAGTTTCACCAAATTGTCGTTAAAACGAGCTTAAACAATTTAATGCTCAAACTAACAAAATCCTTAACTAAGGAAATTCCTAAAGTTTTAATTCAATTTATTGAGCTATTTCATTGAGCAATACACGCTCAACACTTCAAATCCCAAATTACGAGTTTTTCCTAAATCTCGAATTTTCACAAAATTTAACATTCGTCCTAAAAGAATTAAATTCGTCCAACAACGTCAAATACGTTCACTATATCCTTAATCACAGCAAACCTATCAATTTCAAACCTTAAATCATAATTTTTGCAATAACACTAACATTAAACAACCAAAAAACTGAAATTTAACGCTCCTAGACTATAGATTCATACCTAGGGTCAACAGGGGAGGAGAAATTGCGAAGAAAACGAGACGATAGGGGGACGAATCGAAGGTCGGAGTGAAATGGCAGAGAGGAAATCGTTCTGTGGCCGCGGGAGGAAAAGAAGAAAACAGAGAGGAAATTTCGTGAAGTCTGGAGGAAGAAAGAAGTTTTGGTTTTTAAATTAAAAATTGACTTTGCAAAAGACCGTTTTGCCCATCTTTGATTTTTATAATTACTTCGTCCTTCGTTTCGTTAATCGGCTAACTATTCGGTTTCTCCAAATTTCCTTATTTCGCCAATAAATCCAACTTATTATTTGGGTTCTATTAAAACTGTCCGTTCACAAAACGGACCTCGTTTACTATTTTTACTAAAACGTCCTTTATATTTCGAGAAACGTAATTACCCGAAATTAGCGTTACACTCCGAAAATTCTCGAAATTTTCTTAAAATCCATATTAATACTTAGGATTCTAATGACGCTTTCCTTTCGTAAAACGGGTTTGATTTGACATATTTACAAAAATGCCATTATATATATAATTTATAAAATCCCGTAAAGCCGGGTATTACACTTAAAACATTTACACATGCTTGAAAATGAAACAATCATGAAGCATGCATATGAATACACTTATTTCATCGGACCAGAAGGACAGATCAATCATTCAACAAATAATCATGTTGCTAACTCACATATCATAACCACACAGATAATATCACAAACAACTTTCGGGCATCATAATCAACTTTAACTTAGTACCCTCGTGATGTAGGGCCCTAAAGGCCGGGAATCTTACTCAATTACTTACCTGGTTTCCCTTAGCAACTTGAGCACTTCACCTCGGATTTTTCTTCACCTAAAACATTTCACATTACAGAGTTAAAACAAAATCCTAAAAGCTCTAACCAGAAGTCATCCTAGAATCTAACGTACATGTATTTTTAAGTTCTTTAGTCAAGCACCTTATGTGCGTAGATCAAGTTTCCAGAACCTAAAATACCCAAATTCAACCTAGCAACTAAACACAGTCGGCTATCTTAATGTCTAGAATCGAATCGGAAATGCCATTACTAAACGCAGATTATAAATGTTACTACAATAACTCCGCCATTGAAGAATCCGAAACTTCATGTTCTAGCTGAAAATAGAGCTCTAAGTAACTAACCAGCAGCTACATTGTCTAAGCCTTACCTAGAGCGTGGATTGTCGGGGTGGAGAATGAAGAATCGGTCGCTGACTGAAGGAGTCGTTGGCAAAGAGAAAGAGAGCTCTGGAGGATGAGAAATCGCAAAAGGAAAGTGTCGGCTACAGTGGGGTTTTAGTGAGGTTTAAGGATTTCCATTTTCTATTAATATCGATTGAAATCCATTTTATTTACAATTCTGCCATCACACAAATAAAATCAATTAAGCTTTGGCATTTAAATTCAAAATTGTAAAGGTTAATGGTGGAGGTGACAGTTAAAGCTGTTAAGAAAATACCTGGCTGAACATTGTCGAGTGTTACATTCACCCCTCCTCAAACAAAGTTTTCGTCCTCGAAAATTGATCAAGCAAAGAGCTCAGGATATTTGGCCAAAATGTCCTGCTGTCGCTCTGATGCGATTCTAGATCGTATTTGAAAGATGACTTCCTAGTTGGTTTTCGGTAGCTAGAATTACCACTTGTATTTGATTGGCTACTTATGCAGTAAGTGAGTCTCCAACGAAAAGAAGGGTTGTTTGGCCTCTCTTTCACTAGGGAATACCTTCGTGGAAGGTGGAAAGAAAGGTAGTAAAATGTATCTCTCAAACGAACCAAGAGAAAGATACAAGTTGTGGTCACACTCGCTCGAAATCTACCTCACAAGTTTGGCCGGGTTTTGAGTCAAAACTCAAGAAACTTGTTTGAAGACAACAAAAGTGGTTTTGATAATTCGAATCTCCTTCAAAAGTACAAAAGAAGGCCTATTTATAGGCCTTTGGCTGGAAATGAAAAGATATGCTTAGTGGATTCCATTAAATGTCCACTAAGCATTTATTACAACTTTGACTATGAATCTAGACTAAGACTCTTGCTCTTTTCTAGGAGATGATAATGACAAATTTTAAAACAAGAATCTAGACTAAGACTCTTCAATGTGACCGATTGATGCTAAATCATTGGCGGGCTTCCAAGCTAGTAAATGCATGGGCTTCTCTTTATCTTTGGGTTGAGCTTCTTCCATCATGTCTCCAAATTGTAATGTACCTGCAAAACTAGAAAACATATTAGAAAATATCTTCTTGGCCATTGATCTAGCGAAGGGTCACAAGCCTTATCATCCTCTCCAAGTGATTGAGGATTTGACCTCAAATCCGATTGGATAGTGTCCTCCAATTCATCTTCTTTTCCAAGGTATGGTGATAAGTCTTGAACATTAAAAGTTGCTGAGACTCCATACTCTCCTAGAAGCTCCAATTTGTATGCATTATCATTGATTCTTTGCAGAACTCTAAAAGGTCCATCTGCCCGTGGGGATAGTTTTGTCTTCCTTTGCTTTGGAAAACGTTCCTTCCTTAAGTGTAGCCATACCAAATTTCCTTCTTTGAATATAACTTCTTTTCTCCCTTTATTAGCAGCTCTAGCATAGGATTCATTCTTTTTTTGAATAATTTTTCGAACTTCTTCATGCAAGACTTGGACTTGTTTGGCCTTTTGAGGCCCATTCGGCATTTATTAGCTCCTTGGTGGGTAATGGAAGTAAGTCTAAAGGAGTAAGAGGATTAAAGCCATTGACCACTTCGAAAGGACTCCTCTTAGTTGTACTATGTATGCTCCTATTGTATGCAAATTCAATATATGAGAGTTGGATGTCCCAATCCCCTAGTCGCTTCCCCACTATGCTCCTTAAGAGTGTTCCCAAGGTTCGGTTGACCACCTCGGTTTGTCCATCGGTTTGAGGATGGAAAGAAGTGCTAAACAATAGCTTAGTGCCAAGCTTCCTCCATAATGTTTTCCAAAATGAGCTAAGAAATTTAGTATCCCTATCTGACAAAATAGTCTTTGGAACTCCATGAAGACGGACTATCTCCTTGAAAAAGAGATCTGCTATATGCATAGAGTCATTTGTTTTAGAGCATGGTATGAAATGCGCCATCTTAGAAAACGGGTCTACTACAACCATGACAGCTTCCTTTGCTCTTGAGGTACGTGGCAAGCCCAAGACAAAATCCATGCTGATTTCTACCCAAGGATGAGTGGG
Organism: Begonia masoniana; assembly: GCA_022432975.1. Taxonomy (NCBI): domain Eukaryota; kingdom Viridiplantae; phylum Streptophyta; class Magnoliopsida; order Cucurbitales; family Begoniaceae; genus Begonia; species Begonia masoniana. The sequence goes on from CM039502.1 coordinate 37,656,882, forward strand.
AATAGGTAAAGGCATGTAGAGCCCTTGAGGTAATAATCGGCTCTTGGCCTTCTTGCAAATAATACACCTTTCAACTATTCTGTGTACATCTTTCATCATCCGTGGCCAATAGAAGTGTTCTTTGAGAACTTCAATTGTTTTTTTCTCCCCAAAATGACTAGCAAGTCCTCCTCCATGAGCTTCTTTTACCAAAGATTCTCTTAAGGTGCTTTTTGGAATGCATAACTTTCCACCTCTGAAAAAGAAACCATCCTTAAGGAAATATCTACATTCGGCTCCTAGGAGACAAAGTTTATAAGAATCTCCAAAGTCTTGATCTTCTTTGTAGGCATCCTTGATCCATTCAAACCCCATGAATCTTGCATTCATCTCGGTCAACAAGGCACTTCTTCTTGATAGAGCATCGGCCACCACATTGATGTCACCCTTCTTGTACTTAATGATGTATGGAAATCTCTCAAGGAATTCCACCCATTTTCCATGCCTTCTGTTCAGCTTTCCTTGACCTTTGATATACCTCAATGCATGATGATCAGAGTGAATAATAAATTCCCTTGGAAGTAAATAATGTTGCCATACCTCAAGTGTCCGAATAATGGCTAAGAACTCCTTATCATACGTGGAGTAGTTAAGAGCTACTCCCTTCAATTTTTCACTGTAATAGGCTATCGGCTTTCCTTCTTGCATTAGCACTGCTCCAATGCCCAATCCATAGGCATCACACTCAACTTTGAATACTTTATTAAAGTCAGGTAACATCAAAAACGGAGCCTTGCATAGTTTCTCCTTTATAGAATCAAAACTTTCTTGGCACGCGGAGCTCCACTTGAATTCTCTTCCATTCTTGGTGCGATCCGTGAGGGGTGCTACAATTGAGCTGAAATGAGGAATAAACCTTTTATAAAAAGAGGCTAAACCAAGGAAGCTTTGGATATCTGAGAGGCAACTGGGGGTTGGCCACTTCTTTATTGCTTTCACCTTAGTTTCATCCACCTCCAAGCCTTGCTTTGATATTATGAACCCCAAAAAGTAGACTCTCTCTTGCATGAAAGAGCACTTCTTCATGTTACCGTAAAGCTTGACCGATCTTAGCTTATCAAATAAAGTCCTCAGATGCATTAAATGGTTAGCAAGACTCATACTATAAACAAGGATATCATCAAAATATACGACAATAAATTTGCCTAGGTATTCCTTAAGTACGAAGTGCATCAATCTCATGAACGTACTAGGAGCATTAGAGAGCCCAAAGGGCATAACTAACCATTCAAATAGCCCATATTTTGTTTTGAAAGCAGTTTTCCACTCATCTCCTTCCTTCATGCGGATTTGGTGGTATCCACTTTTCAAGTCAACCTTGGAAAAATATGAAGCTCCACTTAGTTCATCAAGTATGTCTTCTAGCCGAGGTATTGGATACCTATACTTGATTGTTATTTGGTTGATGGCTCGGCTATCCATACACATTCTCATTGAACCATCCTTCTTTGGTACTAATAGAGTGGGCACAACACAAGGGCTTAGAGACTCTTGAATATAACCTTTGTCTAATAGATCTTGAACTTGTTTTTGGAGCTCCTTTGCTTCTTCTGGATTCATTGGATAAGATGGACGATTTGGTAAAGTGGATCCCGGCTCCAAGTCTATTTGATGCTCAATTCCTCTAAGGGGAGGTAGCGCTCGAGGTAGCTCTTCGGGAAAAACATCTTGAAAGTCCACGAGCAATGGTTGAACGTCCCTTGGAATATTTTCAAACTTTTCCACTCCTTCCTTGAATAGAATAAGTATTAATGGACCTCCTTTAAATATGACCTTCTTTAATTCTTGTCTTGATATGAATAAGGTTGATTTGGTCTAGTGCTCATGTCTTGCTTCTTCATCCACAGCCACTTGTCTTGGTCCAAGTGGTGCTAGCTTGATAGTCTTTCCACCAAATTTGAATGAATAATAATTTGAATAACCGTCATGAATCGCCCTTTTGTCAAATTCCCATGGCCGTCCAAGCAAAATGTGGCTTGCACTCATTGGAACTACATCACACACAACTTGATCCACATAGTTACCAATAGAAAATTGAAGGATTACTTGTTTATTTACCTTAATGTCATCCTTGTCGTTTAACCACCGAAGTTTGTATGGCAGCGGGTGTGCTTTGGTTTCCAACTTCAATTTGTCAACCAATTCTTTGGAAACAACGTTGGTACAACTCCCTCCATCAATGATTAGAGAGCATACCTTGTTTTTGATGAGGCATCTACTATGGAAAATATTCTCTCTTTGTTCCTCCTCTCCTCGATTTTGAGAAATCAAAGACCTTCTTATCACCATTAACAAAGGCCCTTCTTGTGCATGACATACCTCTTCACTTTCTTCTAGTTCCTCATTGGTTAATTCTTCAACTTCTTCTTCACTCTCCACTTCTTGAGTGCTAGCATTAATTACCATAACTCGTTTATTTGGACATTGAGAAGCAATGTGACCAAGGCCAAGGCATTTGAAGCATTTAATTTCTCTTGTCTTTTGGTGAGTTGAATCTCCCAATGGCTTCTTGTCATCAACACCTTTATGGAAGACTCCCTTATAGTTATTGTCCTTCTCCCATGTTTTTGCTTGTGATTGAAAATTACTGGGTGTTTTTGGTAGGTTAGGCTGAAAAGTAATTTCTCTGCCTTTCCTCTTCCTTTGTCTTTCAACCTTGGTAGCTAGTTGAATTACTCCATCCATGGTGCCTATGTCATGTAGTTCAACTATATCTCTAATCTCCTTGGTAAGCCCTCTTATGAACTGTGCTATAATTTGCTCCTCCGGTTCATTTAATCCACATCTAATTCGAAGCATTGCAAAGGTTGCGAGATACTCTTCCACCGAAGAGTTTCCTTGCTTTAATTCTTGGGCTTGCAAAAATAACTCTTGTTTGTAGTGGTTTGGAACAAATCTCTTCCTCATTAATGCCTTTAATTCATCCCATGTTTGAATAGGTTCTTCGCTTTCTCTCCTTCTTTGAGCTTTTAAATTCTCCCACCATAAATGCGCATAGCCTTCAAACTCCAATGCCATTAATTGAAGTTTCAATCTCTCGGAATAGTTGTAGCATTTAAAGATTCGGTTAACTTTCTCCATCCATTCATAGAATTCCTCTCCTTTGGTGGCTCCCTTGAAGATAGGAATAGACACCTTGATATTTCTCATATCATCTTGATAAGTGTTTCTCCTTCTTGGTTGATAATCAAATTCTTCCACTTCGGTGACTCCTCAAGTTCTCGGTTACTATTTTGCCCATGTCCATCTCTACTCCTTGGAATTTGTTGTTGTGGAAATGATTGCTCTCTAGTCTCTAGGACCATTTGCTGCAAATGAACAATCATACCCCTCATTTTTTCAAGTTGACGTTGAATGGTGGATTCAACTCCGTTTGGCGATGGTGGTGGTGGTGGTGGTGGTTGTTGTTGTTGTTGTGGCTCTTCAATGTGAATGGCATTTCCTCCACTTCTAGTCTTCATCTTAGAATTCCACAAGAACTATAAGATAAGTAAAATAAAATAGAAGAACCTGCGATGGATGTTGTGTCTCTGATACCAAATGATGCGATTCTGGATCATATTTGAAAGATGACTTCCTAGTTGGTTTTCGGTGGCTAGAATTACCACTTGTATTTGATTGGCTACTTATGCAGTAAGTGAGTCTCCAACGAAAAGAAGGGTTGTTTGGCCTCTCTTTCACTAGGGAATACCTTTGTGGAAGGTGGAAAGAAAGGTAGTAAAATGTATCTCTCAAACGAACCAAGAGAAAGATACAAGTTGTGGTCACACTCGCTCGGAATCCACCTCACAAGTTTGGCCGGGTTTTGAGTCAAAGCTCAAGAAACTTGTCTGAAGATAACAAAAGTGGTTTTGATAATTCGAATCTCCTTCAAAAGTACAAAAGAAGGCCTATTTATAGGCCTTTGGCTGGAAATGAAAAGAAATGCTTAGTGGATTCTATTAAATGTCCACTAAGCATTTATTACAACTTTGACTATGAATCTAGACTAAGACTCTTGCTCTTTTCTAGGAGATGATAATGACAAATTTTAAAACAAGAATCTAGACTAAGACTCTTCAATGTGACTGATTGATGCTAAGTCATTGGCGGGCTTCGAAGCTAGTAAATGCATGGGCTTCTCTTTATCTTTGGGTTGAGCTTCTTCCATCATGTCTACAAATTGTAATGTACCTGCAAAACTAGAAAACATATTAGAAAATATCTTCTTGGCCATTGATCTAGCGAAGGGTCACGAGCCTTATCACGCTCCCAAGTGGCTTCATCAATGCCATGATTCATCCATAAGACTTTCACCAGTGAAATTTCTTTATTCCGTAGAGTCTTAACTGCAGTTTCCATAATTCGAACAGGTCTCTCTTCATACATTAGTGTTGGCTCAATTTCGATTTCTGTTGGCTTAACAACCTGCGTCGGATCACGTATGCATTTTCTTAGCATAGACACGTGGAAAACATTGTGAACCTTTTCCACTGATGGAGGCAATTGCATTTTATAAGCTGTATTATCGATCCTTGCCAAGACAGAGAATGGTCCAATGAATCGTGGATTAAGCTTTCCCTTCTTGCCAAATCTTAAAACTCCCTTAAATGGTGAAACCTTTAAGAAGACCTCATCTCCGACAGCAAACTCAAGATCCCTCCTTCTTTGGTCTGTATAGCTCTTCTGTCGGCTTTGTGCAGTCATCATTCGTTTCCTAATAATGGTAATCTTGTCTGACATCTGCTGCAAAATTTCGGGACCTAGGAGTTTTGCTTCGCCAACTTCATCCCAATATAAGGGTGATCTGCATTTCCTGTCATACAGTGCTTCGTATGGTGCGATACCAATGGTGGACTGGTAACTATTGTTGTAGGAGAATTCAACCAAGGGCAGGTATCGACTCCAAGATGTCTAGAAATCTAGCACACACGCCCTCAACATGTCCTGAAGATGAAATACAGTGCTGAAGGATAACTTTGTATCAAGCGTGCCTTGAAGACTTTGCCAAAACCTTGAGGTGAACTTGGGATCACGATCTGAGACAATGGATATCGGAATCCCATGCAATCTGATAATTTCCTAAACATACAGGTTAGCAAGCTGGTCCATCGTTTAAATTGTCTTTACAGGTAGGAAGTGAGCTGATTTCATCATTCTGTCAATTACAACCCAAATACTATCATGACCTTTAGTTGTCTTAGGTAATCCCACAACAAAGTCCATGGCAATGTTTTCCCACTTCCATTCGGGAATCAGTAAGGTTAAAGGGTACCACCTGGACGTTGGTGTTCTGCCTTAACTTGCTGGCATATCAAACATGACTCTACATACTTGGCAACATCCCTCTTCAAATTTGGCCACCAATAGAGTAACTTCAAGTCCTGATACATCTTGGTGCTGCTAGGATGTACAGAAAATGGAGACGAGTGCGCCTCAGCCAAGATCAACTTACGTGATTCCTCGTCACTTGGAATATACCACTGATTCCTAAATTTCAAAATACCATCCTTGGAAAGGCTGAACTCTGAGGAGGCGTCCTTCAACTTACTCATCATGCTCTTATTTTCCTTTGATTCCTTTGGTTGTGCCTCCTTGATCCTATCCAAGATAGTTGGTTGAATGGTTACTTCTGCAAGTAGTTCCGATAGCTTAGAAACTATTTCCAATTCAAATTTCCGAACTTCTGTCCTCAGTGGTACAGACATGGTTGACACCGCAGGTTGCATCGTCGTTGACATCCTGCTTAAAGCATCGGCTACAACATTAGCCTTACCCGGGTGATACTTAATTTCAAAGTCATAATCGTTAACAAACTCTAACCAATGTCTTTGTCTCATGTTCAACTCTTTTTGAGTAAAAAGGTACTTCAGGCTTTTATGGTCAGAAAACACTTCACACCGCTGACCATACAAATAGTGTCTCTAAATCTTTAATGCAAAAACAACTCCGGCTAATTCCAAATCATGAGTGGGGTAATTCTGTTCATAACTCTTCAGTTGCCTGGAGGGATACACCACAACATTGCCTTCTTGCATCAAGACACCCCATACCAACTTTGGATGCATCACAATAAACACTGAACTTCCTTTCTTCAGTTGGGAGTGTCAAAAGAGGGGCTGTCGTCAACTTCAATTTTAGTGTCTGAAAACTATCTTCACAAGTTTTAGTCCAAGAGTACTTGGTGTCCTTCTTTGTTAAACTAGTTAAAGGTTTAGCTATCATAGAAAATCCCTTAATAAACTTTCTATAATAACCTGCCAGACCAAGAAAACTACGGACTTCACTGGCGTTCCTCGGTTGGGGCCAATCCTTTACTGCCTGAATTTTGGTTGGATATACAGATATGCCCTCGGCAGAAATGACATGGCCTAGAAAGTTGACCTTTGGACAACTTGGCATAGAGTTACTGTTGTTTTAATGTCGTCAAAACTACTCTTAAGTGTTTTTCATGGTCAGCTTTGGTCCGTGAATAAATTAGGATATCATCTATAAACACAATCACAAATTTGTCCAAATACTCACGAAACACATGGTTCATCAAGTCCATAAAAGCTGCAGGTGCATTCGTCAATCCAAACGACATCACAAGAAATTCATAGTGTTCATATCAGGTTCTGAATGCTGTCTTCGGTACATCACTCTCCTTAACCTTCAGTTGGTAATAACCCGAACGTGAGTGAATTTTTGAAAATACCTTAGCTCTTTGTAGTTGGTCAAAAAGGTCGTCAATTCAGGGTATGGGATATTTATTCTTGATCGTTAACTTGTTCAGTTCTCTATAATCTATGCACATTCTAAGAGAACCGTCTTTCTTCTTAACAAATAGGACAGGTGCACCCTAGGGAGAAGAACTAGAGCGTATAAATCCCTTGTTGGAGTTGGATTTTTAACTCCTTTAGCTCAATAGGTGCCATGCGGTAAGGGTTCTTAGACACAGGTGATGCCTCGGGATATGTATCGATTACAAACTCAATTTCTCTATCAGGTGGTAACCCGGGCAAGTCATCCAATTTTTGTAAGAGGGTGGATTGTAACTGTAACAACCCGAGTCACCCAAACCCGATTTGTTACTCATAACATAGGACTGGACTAAGAAATTTATGGAAAATTTTAAAATTTCTCTCAATGATGAAAATTCCATCTATAATCCTCGATTGTACATAGGAAAACTCAATATGTAAACAACATTTATAAATAGACAAAATGTAAGACATTTGATTGAGGGAATTGAGAATCAAAAGACATCTACTGATCGCAAACGACAAAACTTTCTTCTCGCATCTGGCGATCGCAAAACGACAAAACATAATCCCCACTTCTACCGATAGTATTAAACAACGACATCTACCGATTGTCACGTGCAACCCACTTGACTCATTAAACTTCTTCCGATAGAATTAAACAACATCTACCGATAGAATTAGACAACCTCTACCGGTCACAAAACGATAAAGCATGATTTCCCACATCATCTGATCACAAGACGACAAGACTTATTACTCACTTCTACCAATAGCGAAAGAAATCTACATCTACCGATTTACATGTGAATCACACGTGCCATATTAAGCATCATCCGATAGAAGACTTCAATCGGTGAATCAAAAATTCCTAGCATCTGCCGATCGTGATAAACAGCATCTACCGATTGACATGTGCATCGCACGTGACATATAAGCATCATCCGATAGAAGACCTCTACCGGTGAACAAGAAATTCCTAGCATCTGCCGATAGTGATAAACAGCATCTACCGATTGACATGTGCATCACACGTGACATATAAGCATCATCTGATAGAAGACCTCTACCGGTGAACAAGAAATTCCTAGCATTTGCCGATAGTGATAAACAGCATCTACCGACGACAACATCTACGAAACGAGACATCCTTACTTTCACGGACTTCAACTTGACAAAAATAAGATTGCACAGATATAAATCATAGACTCATCCAGAATATGTGTAGCGGAAGACTTAAATAAAACATGAATCATTCTATCTCCTCATGATCATTCTTAAACTTAGAAATCCAGTCAGACAAATCCCAAAATCCATCGTGTTAAGAAAATCCCTTCCTACTTAATTTCAGTATGTATAATTCTTACTAACATCATAAGAGCAGTAACCAGGGGTCATAATCGCCTTCCAGCCACTCATTGTCACCCTGAGCCCATCCAACAACCAGTCTTAGATATCCTCACTAAATTTGGAATCCTCACCGGGTAGTTCTTCACCTACATCATAAGGTTTAAATTATAAGCCTAATGCTTAGTAAGGAGTGCAACGCTAACATGTATGCATGAATGCACAGTTTAAGGAAAAACACATGTTCATGATCTTTTCTTGTTCTTATTCTTGTTCATCGTTTTCATCACGTTCTTGTTCATCGTTTACATCACGTTATTGTTCATCATTTACTTCAGGTGGATTATGGGAGGATTTATGCCGAAAATGGGGTTGACAGTGAAAGTGTACATAGTACCTTGCGGGCCGTATTCATGGTCTTCCTTTTGGACAGTGACATATGCCAAACCGTCCCCAACCCTCTCTTAATCCTTGTTACATAAGTTTCATGTTCATATCTTGATCGTGGAGGAAAAACATGCACTTAAAACATTTACACATTCTTGAAAAGGAAACAATCATGAAGCATGAATATGAATACACTTATTTTATCGGACTAGAAGGACAGATCAATCATTCAACAAATAATCATGTTGCTAACTCACATATCATAACCACACAGACAATATCACAAATAACTTTCGGGCATCATAATCAACTTTAACTTAGTACCCTCGTGATGTAGGGCCCTAAAGGCCGGGAATCCTACTCACTCACTTACCTGGTTTCCCTTAGCAACTTGAGCACTTCACCTCGGATTTTTCTTCACCTGAAACATTTCACATTACAGAGTTAAAACAAAATCCTAAAAGTTCTAACCAAAAGTCATCCTAGAATCTAACGTACATGTATTTCTAAGTTGTTTAGTCAAGCACCTTATGTGCGTAGATCAAGTTTCCAGAACCTAAAATGCCTAGATTCAACCTAGCAACTAAACACAGTCGGTTATCTTAATGTCTAGAATCAAATCAGAAATGCCATTACTAAACACAGATTATAAATGTTACTACAATAACTCTGCCATTGAAGAATCCGAAACTTCAAGTTCTAGCCGAAAACAGAGCTCTAAGTAACTAACCAGCAGCTACATTGTCTAAGCCTTACCTAGAGCGTGGATTGTCGGGGTGGAGACTGAAGAAATGGTCGCCGACGAAGTAGTCGTTGGCAAAGAGAAGGAGAGCTCTAAAGGATGAGAAATCGCAAAAGGAAAGTGTCGGCTACAGTGGGGTTTTAGTGAGGTTTAAGAATTTTCATTTTCTATTTATATCGATTGAAATCCATCTTATTTACAATTCTGCCATCACACAAATAAAATCAATTAAGCTTTGGCATTTAAATTCAAAATTGTAAAGGTTAATGGTGGAGGTGACAGTTAAAGCTGTTAAGAAAATACCTTGCCGAACATTGTCAGGTGTTACAGTAACTATAGCGACCCTTACCCGTATCCTAATTTTCCAGTATTATTTTTTTTATCCTCGTAATTTAAAATCGAAATCGTTAACATTGTTTGGAAAATCATTTAAATCTAAGTTGTTAAATTATTTAAATAAAACTTAAAACAAATTACAAAACAATTAAAAAAACAATTAATAAATAACATAAAACACTCTGCAAACTTCGGAGGGCAAAAAGGGATAATCGTCCCTAAAATATTGGGGCGATCGATCGCCAATGAAAAATATAGAGGGGCGATCGTTCGCCCCTCACAGTGGTGATCAATCACCCCTGCGATCGATCGCCAGGCGATCGATCCCCCCTTTGGGTGATCAATCGCCACACTCTCTAGAAAATCCAGAGGTGGCGATCATCCTCCCGATCGATGGCGATCGATTGGCAGGTTCTCTGCCTCCTTCTTCTCTTTTTTTTTTCCTCTTCTTTCTTTATTTTCCCTGCATACTTATACACATAACACACAACTTCACAGTTTCATCAGCGAAGTTCCACCTACACCACAACCATACATTTCAACATAAAATTGCCCAATACTCGTACATCTCCTGTAACCTCACTCAAACCGACTCAAAACGTATTTAACACGAAATACCTTTTCACGAAAACGAACTGCGTGGATCCATTTAAAAATCGAACGTATCCCTATAATATAAATCATCCAGTAGTTCCAGTATATCATCGATAAAATACTTTTCAAACAGTTTATAAAATAGGTTTCCAAAACATAAAACATAAACCTATTATTTGGAAACCTAATATAATCAATCTATACAATTTCTCCTATGATCTAACTATCGTATCCCCAAAATACTTACATCTATCCCCACAGGTCAAAAGGCGCATCGACTGCCCAGCACACTCCCACAGGCCATCCTCCTTCAATTGCATCATTCCTTGGGTGGAGGGATCTCGTCCTCACCTATGTCAAGATCATTTACACCATACAGACAATCTATGAGCTAAAGGCTCAGCAAGTTTCATAAATGCAAATGCATGCTGTGCATATGAGTTCGTAAATCATGCCACATTTTTTTATCATTGCATAGGTTGTCACCGAGATCTCAACCAGCTAAATGGAGAGGGCATGTCCGGCGGTTGGACAACCCTTTCCACCTAGCGGAGGGGGGTACATACTTACATACGTACAACCATGTCCGAGCCCCACCTCGCATGACCATATAACATACATGGGTTCTTATTAGATGCGGTATTATGACCGGCCCTTCTCAGCCTTTACAATAGGTCAATAGCCCCATTTCAGGCCACATCGATGCGGTATTGTGACCGGTCCTTCTCAGCCTTCACAATAGGTCAATAGCCCCCTTTCGGGCCACATCGCCATTTTCTTTAAAACATAGTGCGGAAATTCATTTTCTATGCATAATTGAAAAGACGTGATGCATGAACAATTTATAACGTAATATAAACATGCAACATACGTACCATCGAGACAATAAAAGCAATTAAAAGCATATTCTATAACAGAACTAATCCTAACTACCCAACCAAAACGATTAAACAAACAAATCCACAATAATCCTCGATGCGACCTCGATATACGATGTAGGCCAATCGGCCAGAGTAAGTCACGAGAATTTACCTCGTGCGCGTTGAACTTCAAGCTCCGTCAACGAGCATTGTTCACCTAAGCAAATTCGCAATAGTCATCGTTAAAACACATTTGAACCATTAACGTCCAAATTAACGAAATCCTTATTTCTAAAATTCTAACTTAACTAATGGAGGTATTTTTTTTACAAATAATTAACGCTCGATACCTCGAAACCACCATTAACGAGTTTTTCCAAAAATCCAAAAATTCATAAATCCCTAACATTTTTCTTAAATAGGTTAACTTCGTCCAATAACGCTCAACACGTCCATTATATTCACAAATACGGTAAATCTATCGATTTCAAACCCTAAATCACGTTTTTTGCAAAACCCTAAACAAAAGCCTAATTGTTTCAACTCCGTAAAAATCGAAATCAACCTTCCTAAAATCTTAGAATCATACCTAGGGTCGGGATTGGAGAAGAAAACATGAAGAACGGAGGTTGATCGGAGAGGAAACGCCGTTGGAAGGGAGAGATCGCCGTGAGAGGAGCGAATTCGCAGGGAGAAGCACGCATGCAGAGAGAAAATGAGGAAGGAAAAGAGAGAAGTGTGATTTTATTAAAATTTACTTGGAAAATTACCATTTTGCCCTTCCTTTGATTTTCTATTTGTTTCGTTATTTAGTTAAGGGTTCGGTTTCTCTAAATCTCTTTATTTCACCAATAACTCCAACTTATTACTAGGGTTCTATTAAAACTGTCCGTACACAAAACGAACCACGTTTACTATTTTTACCATAACGTCTTTTATATTACGATAAACGTAATTCTCGTAAAACTAGCGTTAAAACCCCTAAAATTCTCGAAATTTTCTTAAAATTCTTATTAATTATTAGGATTGTAATAACGCTTTCTTTTTGCAAAACGGACTTGATTTGACATATTTACAAAAATGTCATTATACATATATATTTAAAAAAATCCCGTTAAGCCGGGTATTACAGTAACAACCGGGAATTTCTTTAAAGTACGTAGCCTTAGAGGTTTTCTAAATTATGGAAATGAAAGTGAGAAATTGGAAGAGAAACTTTAGAATTGAAGTGGTTTAAGTGGGTAAAAGTTTTATGGAATTGAAATGTTTTAAAAGGCAAATTTATAACACCTGGTCCCATTGAACCAATTTACCTCATCAACTAATGTTATACGTTTTCTTTTGAAAATTTGGTGAAAACTAGTGATTAGGTTGACGAGTGACTAGGTAAGGGAAAAACTGTAATTTGAGGATTTAATAGTGATAACCTATTTAAGGAAAGAGGTTTTGTAATTAATGCACTGTAGCCGCCACTATTTTCTATTCTTCCTCTTTTGGCTTTCAACTCAGTAGTAGAGCTCTCTAGGCGATTCTCCTACTCTATTCTTCTTCAACCTAGGTGAGTTCTACATCGATTCCTTGCAACATTGTAACTATCGAGGGTAGAGGAGAGTATTAATGTGAGTTTTGAGAATGTTGCAAGTGTGAATTAGTTCGGTTTTATGGTAAATCAGGAATGCACTTTGAGCAGAGCTTCCAAATTAGTTTCCTTAGATTTCTGAAAGGCTAGAGTCGAGCTTAGTGAAGATTTAATTAATGTTCGGTTTATGGTTTTAGGTTTGTGCAAACCCCTGAGGTAGACTTCAACCAAGCATTTTCCAGGAGACTAGGTAAGTGGAGTATGTGTGTGTCTTCGGATCTACATCACAAAACAGTAAGTTTATGCATGTTTGAATGTTTTCTGTATGTCATGCATCATGATTTTTGGAAAGAATACAAAAATGAATTTACATGTAAAGGCATGGTAAGGCATGAACAGATTGCAATAGACCAGCTATTAAGGGAACTAATCTGCCCCTTAACTTATGAAGAGAATTTATAACTTTGAAAAAATTGATCCGCTTTCCAATGGAATATAGGATCAGATCAGATGTTAAGAGAACTAATCCACCCCTTAATTTATGAAGAGGATATATGACTTTGGAAAAATTGATCCAATTCCCAATTGAACCGAGGGATCAGATCAGAGAAAGAACATGAATGCAACTGAGATGTGAAAGTAGCAATTGCATGACTAGGACTTATGTTTCAGTATATCATTTCATTATTGCTCTACTTACTTAGCATTAGGCTAATAGATGAGTTTTGTAATGTAGGTGAAGAAGCCTCAAAAGGTGTGTTCTCTGAGCATGTTGAGGACTAGGCTGGTTGGGGGAGCACTTCAATGCCACGGTTTGGTGTTCTGATGAGGCGTGTAACAACCCCATGATGGAGTCGCCACATAATTCATGACTTAACCTCTTAATCAATCGGTTCTTACTTCATGCACCTTAATCATTATCAGTATTATTATTATTTTTTATTTCTCGAAACTTAGAACTTAAAACTTGACTCGTGGACAATATATCATCCGACAAAAACTAAACCATCCAAAACCCGACTCTTTCATAAATCTAATAACTCATTAGTTCACAGGATCGAGCGACTATGCTCGATTATCATTTCCATGATATAATCGGGCAGAAAAGAAATGCCCTCAGATCACTCGACGTCATCCTATTCGAGCTGCATGGTTTTACATGCATCGGCTGATAGGTTACACATCAACCGATCTGTCACGTGCACTTCGCGTGACTCAATGGATATCGCCCGGTAGAGGTCATCTACCGATGGGCACGTGCAGAGCACGTATTCCATAGTGCATCACCCGGTATTTGAAATACACTACATCGCCCGGTCACTAGACGACAAAACTACATTTATATCTGTCACATCCCTTAAACCGTACCCAATTTCCCGTACATATTTTTTTTTTATACTTAAAACTTTAAATAAACTTTAAGCGGAATTAAAACTGAAGTCGGAATCAAAACGTCGAAGTTCGTTTAGAAAATAACTTAAAACAAATCCTAAATCAATTAAATTAAAAACATGTAAAACAATTGGAAACTGAAAGCAGGGCAAAATGGGAAAGGCGTCCCATTTATGCAAGGGCGATCAATCGCCCCAAAACAGGCGATTGATCGCCCCAGGCGATTGTCGCATGGCGACCAATCGCCTTGCGGCGATTGAGCATGGCGAGCAATCACGATTCGGCGATTGCTTGCTGCTCAGCGATCGCCACCCTTGGCGATCGCATTCCAGAGGAGGAGGCGATCAATCGCCCTCCCTGGCGATTGATCGCCAACCTCTCTGGATTTTCCAGAGAGGTTGGTTTCCCCCTCCCCATCCTTCGTTCTTCATTTCTTTTCCTCTCATCACAGCATTCACATTACTCATATCACCAACTTTCAAGATTCAACAATACATATTCTATATCACTCTCAACCATACTTTTTCAACATTAACTCACCCATACGTCGCTCATGATGTAACATCCGGCATGTACGGAGTTTGGATTTAATATATTATATTGATATAATATATTATAATGGCATTTTTAGTAATTCACGTCGGTTTCGCAAACGAAAAGTTTCATTGCGATCCTGACAATTAATAGGAATTTTAAGAATATTCCGAGAATTTTCGGAACGGGAACGTTATATTCCGAGTAATTACGTTTCTCGTAATATAATGGATGTTTAATTAAAAATAGTAAACGGGGTCCGTTTTACGAACGGACAGTTTTGATAGAACCCTGGCGATGAATATGGGTTATTGGCAAAATAAGAAAAATTAGAGAACCCGAATCGTTGGACGATTAACGAAACGAATGACGAAACAAATAGAATTAAGTGAGAAGGGCAAAATGGTAATTTGCAAATCAATTTTTATAAAATCACACAAACTCTTTTCTCTCCCCATTTTCTTCTTTCTCCCTGGCGTTCACGAACAGAGAAGAAACTCTTCTCTCGGCCGCCGACGCCGATCAAAGATCCGACCTCCGTTCTCTCCCGTTTTTCTTCCGTTCTTCGTCATTCCTTCTCCTCTCACTACCCTCGACGAACGACGCTCGTGGACGGAACTCAGGGTGCTACGGACGTCAGGTAAGTCTTCGCGTCTTGTTTGGCCGATTGGCCTACACCATATGATTTTAGGTTGTTCGAGGAAATTGGTGAATTGTTGTTTAAATTGCTTTGGTTGGGTAGTTAGGTTATTCGTTTTATAGGTTGCTTGTTTACCGTCTTGATGGTACATACGTTGTTTGCTTATACTCTGCTCATGTTATAGTATTGCACATGTTCACGCATCATGGTTTCTGAAAAGCATGAAAAAGGAATTTGTATGCATGTTTTCATAAAAAGGAAAAGGATAATGAAAAGTAATGAATGTCTGTAATCTGTAATCTGTCTGGTCATGAGCGGTGGCGGTGGTTCAGACATGGCTGCAAGGGGAGCATGTTCTTCCCCCCGGTTAGATACGAGGGGCTATCCAATCGCCGGATGTGCCGCTCCTATCTAGCGAGAGTGAAGCCCCGGTGACGTTTATGAAATGAAATGAAATGAATAGCGAAAAGGTAGGAAGCATGTTTTTACGAACGGCATGCATAGCATGCATTGCATTCACGTAGACTTACGTAGACTTACTGAGCCTTAAGCTCACGACTTATTTTTATGGTGTAGGTGACCTCTACACAGGTGAGGATGAGATCCCTCCACCCGAGGCATGATCGGTTGAAGAAAGATGGCCCGCGGGAGTGTGCTGAGTAGTCGAGGCGTGTTTTGACCCGTGGGGACGTAGGTATATGTTTTGGGAACGTGATATGAATTGTATAGCTGAATTATATTGGGATGCTTGGACTTGGTTAGTTAATAGGTTAATGTTTTGACGTTTTGAAACCTGTTTTATAACTGTTTGGTAAATGTATTTAAAACGTTTGTTATTAGTGTTATCGAAGTGTTTTGAATGATTTTAAATTGTTACGGGTATGCTCGGTTTTTGGAGCTATCCACGCAGTTGGACTTCGCCAAGTCCGCCGTAATACGATTGAGTTTAGAATACGTTTGAGTGAGATTGAAGCTATGAATTGGTTGATAATGTTGATGAATGTAATGAATGAAATGTGAAAATGTTGAAGGAGAAGTGAAGTGAATTGCTCTCTGGAATCGGATTCCAGAGAGCTGAGTTTGTGTTCTGCTCTCTGGAATTCCAGAGAGCTATGTATTGAACGAAAACAGAAGAAAGAAACAAGGGAGAAGTCTGATCGCTTGGGCGATCGCTGCAAAAGGTGTGCAGCGATCGATCTCTGCAGCAAGCAGAGATCGATCGCTGCTTTGCTTGCTGCGTTGGCAGCCATAAGCGGCGATCAATCTCTGACTTTGGCAGAGATCGATCGCTGCTTTGGGCAGCGATCAGCACAATCAGCGATCGGTCTCTGCCTTCTGCAGAGACCGATCGCTGCTTGATCAATGCATGGCAGCGATCAGTCGCTGCTATGCACAGCGCCGATCGCTGCTTGAAATTTTGGGTGCAGAATCCCAATTCTGCCCTCCCACTTTTCTGAACGATTTTAATTGTTTAAATAAATGTTTTAAGTTTTATTTAATTGATAAACGTCTTGTTTTAAATGTTTTGGAGGTCCGATTTCGATTCCGTTTTAAATTCTGATTTAGTTTCCGCTCAAGTATAAGCTTAAAGTTAAAATGAAAAATTTTATTACGGAAATATGGGTAAGGATTTAGGGGTGTAACAGTTATGGTATCAGAGCCCCCGGGTTTTAAAATCGGTTCTGTAGACTGCTCGACTGCACAGCCACTACGCGGACATCCTTCATCAACTGTAAGTCTGTTTATTGTTTTATTTGATTTCGTTACTTAGGATTATTTGTTTGTAAATTTTATAGGAGTTTATAAGTATGGTTCGAGGAAGGGATCCTAGAGATGACGCGACGGATCGTCTTATGGATTTGATAGACCGCCAGTCTCAGCATATGGACCGGCAAGCACAGCAGATAGCGGATCTAGTAAATCGAGAGAACCAGCGAGAGAATCAAAGAGCTCAGGAGCTGGTAGTGCCCAATAATCAGGGTATGCAGAGGTTCCAAGGCCTGCGACCTCCAGTATTCGATGGCCAGTCATCGGATCCGACTCGTGCTGAGGAGTGGATCCGAGTGATGGAGGATATGCTGGATTACGCAGAGGTTGGCAACGGAAGCAAGGTGGCTTATGCCACTTTTCACTTAGCGTTGGATGCCCGTTTCTGGTGGGACTCGATCAAGTCGACTACGGATGTATCAGTTATGACTTGGGATCGGTTCAAGTTTTTATTCTTTGATAAATACTTCAGCCGCACAGTGAGGGTGGCAAAGAGGAATGAGTTCACGCAGTTAAAGCAGACGGGCTCGGTTACCGATTACATACGGAAGTTTGAGGCCTTATCATGATTTGCCCCACGTCTTGTCAGCGATAACGAGGAGAAGGTACACCAGTTTATGGAGGGACTTAATCCTGAGATTCGGATGCACGTTATTGTCTCAGGTATTATAGATGTGCCCTATTCGGAAGTTACGGCCAAGGCTCTGGATATCGAGGCTGCTAGAGCGACTTGTGCTAGGTCGAAGGAGCCAGCAAAAAGTTTCTTTCGTGAACTTCAGCCTCAGTCACAGGATCGAGATGGGCAACTGAATGAACAACGACCGTCACAACAACAGAGGAGCGATAAGAGGCCCTACGGTGGTAAGGGCGAGCGGGGAAAAGGAAAGCAGGTCCAAGAGGCTGTTCAAAAGCCTATATGTCCGCAGTGCCAGAAGCAGCACTACGGTACTTGTCTGATGCTTACCAATAGGTGTTACCGGTGTGGAGAAGCTGGCCACTATTTCATGAATTGCCCGTTGCTGAACCGAAATCAACCAGGCAGAAATCAACAGGGCACCGATCAGAGAAAGGTTGTTCCGAGGGTCTTTACTTTCATTGAGCCTGGCGACGCCAACAATGAGGCCCAGCCTTCTACACTTGCAGGTATTCTTTTAATTGCCCGTACGGAAACGATATGGTTTTTGAGAATAAAAATGATGATGATAATGATAGGTTCAAAAATAGGATAGTAAGGAAATAGAAGGTGGGTAAGAAGAATTTCTAGGCTAACTTCAAAGAGAAGATTGTAAACTAGATATAGGACAATATGGACCATATAGATATGGGATTATGTATTAGTAAGATTAGCTGGACTTAGCCGCAAGAGATTGTGAACCTAATGCGTAGTAACAATTAAGAGATATAGTTTATAAGTAGGTAGGGATTAAGTCTAATTGGAAATCTCCTTGGAGTATTAGAATACGACTAATCTAGAAAGATAAAATTTAGATATAAACCTATTAAGGGATACCCTAGATTGTTGTATTACTTGGAGTGCGTTTAAATAATCAAACATCGTAGAACTTATATATTGGGGATTCGTGCGAGGTTAAGAGTGTCTAGATTAAGATAGAATTTAAGAGTTAAATTTAGAGAAATTGTCGAGTAGAATAGTTGGAACTTGATAAGAAGAAGCGAACGAGAATAGACTAGTTGGCGAACTTGATGTAGCGTTGAAGAATTTAGAGACAGGTAAGGTAAAGGAGATCGTTGGGACTAAATGAGAGGTTAGGCTAGAAGCTTAGATTGGCGTTTAAAGGTCTGCAAATTATGAAATTCGAGATTGATGTAAGAAGGAGAATGTTGATTTTCATGAAAATCATCTAAGTAGGCTTAGAAGAGAGCCTAAGTAGCAAATTTTCAAGTATTCGATTCGTGTTTGGCAAGTCGAAACCAAATAACTACATAAATGACCTAAGGTTAGAACGTGAAGATTAGAGCACATCAAGAATGGAAGTTTTGGTAATTGACGGCGCTTGAAGTTAACAGAGATCTAGGATAGACCAACGAGCATAACGCAAGTAGTATGAGGACTTTAGTTAAGAATTTAGTGATAGAATTCAAGGACGAAACATAGAATGGAGGTGGTGTTTAGAAGAGATTCGGGTGACCTAGGTTGAGGAATATGACAGTGAGAGCTCAGTTATGAAATTCACCCCGAAACGACTAGAGAGACTGATAAGTTATCCGGGAAAGTGTGTGATTTGGGAGATTTGGTGAGGATTAATTTGCATGAAAGATATGTACAGTCCTATTAAGAATAAATGTTTCGAAGTTGAAGCTAATGTTGGAGGATACAGTCGAAGTTTTAATCATAGGGATTGACCATAGGTATGATGAAATTAGAGTAAATAAGAGGAAGTTCGAATTTTAGAGATGGAGGGAGGAGACTTGGAAGGAATTGAGAGACTTAAGTTGACGTTAAGACCGCAGAGCGTGAGACAGTAATGCCAAGGACAATAAGCTAAGTCAAATTTTGAGGACAAAATTCTGAATAAGGTGGGTAGAATGTAACATCCGGCATGTACGGAGTTTGGATTTAATATATTATATTGATATAATATATTATAATGGCATTTTTAGTAATTCACGTCGGTTTCGCAAACGAAAAGTTTCATTGCGATCCTGACAATTAATAGGAATTTTAAGAATATTCCGAGAATTTTCGGAACGGGAACGTTATATTCCGAGTAATTACGTTTCTCGTAATATAATGGATGTTTAATTAAAAATAGTAAACGGGGTCCGTTTTACGAACGGACAGTTTTGATAGAACCCTGGCGATGAATATGGGTTATTGGCAAAATAAGAAAAATTGGAGAACCCGAATCGTTGGACGATTAACGAAACGAATGACGAAACAAATAGAATTAAGTGAGAAGGGCAAAATGGTAATTTGCAAATCAATTTTTATAAAATCACACAAACTCTTTTCTCTCCCCATTTTCTTCTTTCTCCCTGGCGTTCACGAACAGAGAAGAAACTCTTCTCTCGGCCGCCGACGCCGATCAAAGATCCGACCTCCGTTCTCTCCCGTTTTTCTTCCGTTCTTCGTCATTTCTTCTCCTCTCGCTACCCTCGACGAACGACGCTCGTGGACGGAACTCAGGGTGCTACGGACGTCAGGTAAGTCTTCGCGTCTTGTTTGGCCGATTGGCCTACACCATATGATTTTAGGTTGTTCGAGGAAATTGGTGAATTGTTGTTTAAATTGCTTTGGTTGGGTAGTTAGGTTATTCGTTTTATAGGTTGCTTGTTTACCGTCTTGATGGTACATACGTTGTTTGCTTATACTCTGCTCATGTTATAGTATTGCACATGTTCACGCATCATGGTTTCTGAAAAGCATGAAAAAGGAATTTGTATGCATGTTTTCATAAAAAGGAAAAGGATAATGAAAAGTAATGAATGTCTGTAATCTGTAATCTGTCTGGTCATGAGCGGTGGCGGTGGTTCAGACATGGCTGCAAGGGGAGCATGTTCTTCCCCCCGGTTAGATACGAGGGGCTATCCAATCGCCGGATGTGCCGCTCCTATCTAGCGAGAGTGAAGCCCCGGTGACGTTTATGAAATGAAATGAAATGAAATGAAATGAATAGCGAAAAGGTAGGAAGCATGTTTTTACGAACGGCACGCATAGCATGCATTGCATTTACGTAGACTTACGTAGACTTACTGAGCCTTAAGCTCACGACTTATTTTTATGGTGTAGGTGACCTCTACACAGGTGAGGATGAGATCCCTCCACCCGAGGCATGATCGGTTGAAGAAAGATGGCCCGCGAGAGTGTGCTGAGTAGTCGAGGCGCGTTTTGACCCGTGGGGACGTAGGTATATGTTTTGGGAACGTGATATGAATTGTATAGCTGAATTATATTGGGATGCTTGGACTTGGTTAGTTAATAGGTTAATGTTTTGACGTTTTGAAACCTGTTTTATAACTGTTTGGTAAATGTATTTAAAACGTTTGTTATTAGTGTTATCGAAGTGTTTTGAATGATTTTAAATGGTTACGGGTATGCTCGGTTTTTGGAGCTATCCACGCAGTTGGACTTCGCCAAGTCCGCCGTAATACGATTGAGTTTAGAATACGTTTGAGTGAGATTGAAGCTATGAATTGGTTGATAATGTTGATGAATGTAATGAATGAAATGTGAAAATGTTGAAGGAGAAGTGAAGTGAATTGCTCTCTGGAATCAGATTCCAGAGAGCTGAGTTTGTGTTCTGCTCTCTGGAATTCCAGAGAGCTATGTATTGAACGAAAACAGAAGAAAGAAACAAGGGAGAAGTCTGATCGCTTGGGCGATCGCTGCAAAAGGTGTGCAGCGATCGATCTCTGCAGCAAGCAGAGATCGATCGCTGCTTTGCTTGCTGCGTTGGCAGCCATAAGCGGCGATCAATCTCTGACTTTGGCAGAGATCGATCGCTGCTTTGGGCAGCGATCAACACAATCAGCGATCGGTCTCTGCCTTATGCAGAGACCGATCGCTGCTTGATCAATGCATGGCAGCGATCAGTCGCTGCTATGCACAGCGCCGATCGCTGCTTGAAATTTTGGGTGCAGAATCCCAATTCTGCCCTCCCACTTTTCTGAACGATTTTAAATGTTTAAATAAATGTTTTAAGTTTTATTTAATTATTAAACGTCTTGTTTTAAATGTTTTGGAGGTCCGATTTCGATTCCGTTTTAAATTCTGATTTAGTTTCCGCTCAAGTATAAGCTTAAAGTTAAAATGAAAAATTTTATTACGGAAATATGGGTAAGGATTTAGGGGTGTGACAGTTATAGCTCAAGTGGTACTCCTCACTTGTAGCCAAGGTACTTACCCTGAGGTCCTGGGTTCGAGTGGGGAGGAAGGCAAAAATCCTCTGCAGGGAGAGGGAAGTTCTGTGAGTTGGGCTTCCTAGTGCCAGGTGTACGGGCCTGGGCTGGGGATCCAGTGCCAGGTGTACGGGCCTGGGCTGGGTTCGGTTCCAGTGCCCCAGGAATGACTGGGCTGGGCCGGGGCTTGACACATGACTTCTCTCAAAACCAACTCGGAACACATTTAAAAACGTAATCTAATTCCATAAAAACAAATTGCGTGGATACGTTTAAATCCTAATCAAATCCTCCTATTTTGAAATTACCCAAACAGTTATAAAATCAGTTTCCAAAACATTTCAAAGCATCAAAACATAAACCTATCAACTATACAGAGCAAAACATCATAAAATGTCTATACAATCATCAATCCAAAACATCCCAAAAACCCAAAAACCCAAAAACCTATACGTACATCCCCACGGGTCATGGAAGCGTCGACTGCGCAACACACCACCGCAAGCCATCCTCCGCCAACTACCTCACACATCAGGAGAAGGAATGTCGTCCTCACTTGGCTCGATGTCACCTAAAACGTCACTACACCATACAGACACACTATGAGCTAAAGGCTCAGTAAATTATATGTAAATGCAGATGCGTGCAGTGCATATGGAGTTCAGAAATCATGCATAACAAATAGAGCGTCGCAGACAGTATATCACCGAGATCTCATCCCCCTAACCGAAGGGGGCCCATCCTGCGGTCGGACTACCCCGTGCGGTTAGAGGAGGGGGGTACACGCTTACAACACGTACAGCCGTGCCTGAGCCCCACCTCGCGTAACCAGATAAAAGATTACGTTCATTAATTACATTACATGAGATGTGGTATCGGCCAGACCCTTAATCGGCCCGCACAATAGATCGATAGCCCCCAATTTCTGGGCCACATCGATTTTCTGAAAACATCGTGCAGAAATTCATTTTCATGTCAAGTTAAAAACGTGATGCATGAATAGTTCAATATAAATGTAAACAAACAAGCATGCGTACCATCGAGACTGTAAAAGAAATAACCTACGAAAACGTTTAAACCTAACTACCCAACCAAAGCAGTTTTAAACATACAACACTCTAAGATCCTCGACGCGACATCGAAGTACAGTGTAGGCAAATCGGCCAGAGTAAATCACGAGAACTTACCTTGAGCGCGCTGAACTTCAAGCTCTGACCACGAGAGTCGTTCGTCTGAGGCAAAACACAACATCTACATTAAAACGAGTTTAAGCTTCTAAACGTCCAAAATTGACAACACCTTAACTAAAGAAATTTCCTAAAGCTTTAATCCAATCCATTGAGTTATATTATCAAGCCAATCCCCGCTCGGCAACTCAAATCCAAATTACGAGTTTTTCCCCAAATCTCGAAATTTCACAAAATCGAACATTTATCCAAAATCAATTAGATTCGTCTAATAATGTCCAATACGTTCAATATTTACTTAATCACGGCAATTCTATGAATTTCGAACCCTAAATCTCGATTTTTAACATAAACCCTAACTAAAACCCTAACGATAAACTTCGTGAAAATTGGAAACCAAGCTTGAAAACCATAGATTGGAGGAAGAACGGAGGAAGAACGGAGGAAGAACGGAGGAAGAACGGAGGAAGAACGGAGGAAGAACGGAGGAAGAACGGAGGAAGAACGGAGGAAGAACGGAGGAAGAACGGAGGAAGAACGGAGGAAGAACGGAGGAAGAACGGAGGAAGAACGGAGGAAGAACGGAGGAAGAACGGAGGAAGAACGGAGGAAGAACGGAGGAAGAACGGAGGAAGAACGGAGGAAGAACGGAGGAAGAACGGAGGAAGAACGGAGGAAGAACGGAGGAAGAACGGAGGAAGAACGGAGGAAGAACGGAGGAAGAACGGAGGAAGAACGGAGGAAGAACGGAGGAAGAACGGAGGAAGAACGGAGGAAGAACGGAGGAAGAACGGAGGAAGAACGGAGGAAGAACGGAGGAAGAACGGAGGAAGAACGGAGGAAGAACGGAGGAAGAACGGAGGAAGAACGGAGGAAGAACGGAGGAAGAACGGAGGAAGAACGGAGGAAGAACGGAGGCAAAACACAACATCTACATTAAAACGAGTTTAAGCTTCTAAACGTCCAAAATTGACAACACCTTAACTAAAGAAATTTCCTAAAGCTTTAATCCAATCCATTGAGTTATATTATCAAGCCAATCCCCGCTCGGCAACTCAAATCCAAATTACGAGTTTTTCCCCAAATCTCGAAATTTCACAAAATCGAACATTTATCCAAAATCAATTAGATTCGTCTAATAATGTCCAATACGTTCAATATTTACTTAATCACGGCAATTCTATGAATTTCGAACCCTAAATCTCGATTTTTAACATAAACCCTAACTAAAACCCTAGAAACAGAGTCGGAAATGTTGGATCGCCGTGGGAGAATAGAGAGTAAGCTCTCTGGTTTTCGCGGAGCAGAGAAGGAGAATGAGGATGAAAGAAATGTTTGTTTTATTTTATAATTTGAATTGGCAAATTACCGTTTTGCCCTTCCTTTAACTTTCTATTTGTTTCGTCCTTAATTTCGTTAATCGGCTAACGATTCGGCTTCTCTAGCTTTTCTTATTTCACTAATAAGTTCAACTTATTATTTGGATTTTATTAAAACTGTCCGTTTGCAAAACGGACCCCGTTTACTATTTTTTACTACGACGTCCTTTGTATTACGAGAAACTTAATTACTCGGAATATAGCATTATTACTCCGAAAATTCTCGTAAATTCCTTAAAATTCCAATAAATAATTAGGATCATAATGGCGCTTCCTTTTTGTAAAATGAGTTGATTTGACATATTTATAGAAAACGCCAATATATATTATAATATAAAATTCCGTACAGGCCGGATATTACAATATCATCCGATAGACATATGCATTTCACGAGACTACTTAACATCGCCAGCAAGAGGCATCATCCGGTGGGCAACAATTGATCCCATCCACTGATGACATCAGCCGGATGATGTCCTCATTCAACAGAGCCATCATCCAGTAAGCATGTGCAATACACGTGACTCACTTACCTCAACCGATAAGAGACATCATCCGGTGAACAATAAATATTCGTCATCCACTGGTGACGTCAGCCGGATGATTCACCCATCCAGCTTCTATCATTCAGCTCACACCGGTGACGTCAGCCGGATGATGTATTCATCCAACTTCTATCACACAGCATTAAAATACAGAAAACTTCAAACAACTCGTATCGACAGAAAGATAATCTGACCTTCACAGGTCTCATACTCGTAGACATAATCATAGGCAGACATGAAACATGGACTCATCTAGGATACAAATAGCGAAAGACTTAATTAAAACAGATCATTCTATACCCTTATAATCATCTCCAAATTTTGATAACCAAACGAGGCAATCACAGAATCCAATATTCTAAAGAAAATCTCATTCTACTTAAACATCAGTTCATCATAAATCTTACTGACACATTATGAGCATAACTACTGGTCATATTCGCCAGCCAGCCACAGACTTCCACCCTGAGCACCATCCTGCAACCAGCTTTAGACATTATCATTGAATTTGGAATCCTCACCTGCTAAATCTTTACCTACATCATAAGGTTTAAACTATAAGCCTAATTCTTAGTAAGCAATGCAATACTAACATGTATATGTGAATCCATAGTTACAAGAAAATCGTGATCATGTTCGTTTCATGCTCTTTTCTTGTTCTTATTCGTGTTCTTGTTCATCACTTTCATCATATGGATTAAGAGAGGATTTGTGCCGTAAAGGGGGGATGACAGTGCAAGTGTACATAGTCTCTTTCGGGCCGTATTCATGGTCCTTCTCTTTGGACAGTGACATACGCCAAACCGCCCCCAACCCTCACTTAGTCCGGTTGCATAAGTTTCATGTTCATTCTCATATCTTGTTCATGGGGAAAAACATGCTCATAAATCATTTTCATATGCTTGGGAAGTAAATCATGACGCATGACATGAATGTTCTTAAATTATCGGACTATGGAAAATATCATATTAGACAGTTGACTTCATAGACTCTATCAGAACATCATATAACATAATTCTCAAACATCCGTAAATCATCCGAGTACAACAATCTTACTAACTTAAAACAAACATCAAACACATAACTAATTTAGTACCCTTAAGATGTAGGGCCCTAATGGCCGAAAGTCTTAATACATTCACTTACCTGGTGTCCTTTGCAAATGGAATACTCCTTTCAAATCTTCTTCACCTAAATCATTTCACATTACCAAGTTAAAATAAAATCCTAATAGTGCTAACCAAAAATCATCCTAATGCTTAACCTACTTGTATTTCTATATTCTTCTGCCGAGCACCTTATGTGCATGGATTAAATTTCTACAATCTAAATAACCAGATTCAACCCAGTAACTAATCGCATACAGCTATCTAAATGGCCAGAATCAACTCAGAAATGCCTTTACTAAACGCATGTTAGAAATGGTCCTATTATTACTCTGCCATTAAAGAATCTGAAACCTCGGGTTCTAATAGAAAACAGAGCTCAAAGTATCTACCAGTAACTACATTCATTAAGTCTTACCTAGTAAGCTGAGTATCGGCGAGAACGAAGGAGAATCGGTTGTTGATGAAGAAGGCTACCTGCTGCGAGAGAGAGAGAGAGAGTGTTCTGGGAGGATGGGAATCGCCGAGAGAGAATGTCGGCTAGAGTGGGGTTTTTGTGAGGTTTAAGAGTTTCCATTTTCTACTTATACCAAATAGGTTCCTCCTTAATTACAATTCTGCCACTACAATAGCAATCTAATAAGCTTTGGCATATACTTATTAAATAAAAGGTCAAATAAAGATGTGACCGTTAATTTCGTTAAGAAAATCACCTAACTGAGAATGTCGGGTGTTACAAGGCGGTTTAACTATTGTCTATATATGAAGTTTTAGTGGTTAAGTGTGCAGAGGGTTTTAATAACATTAGTAGTTTTGATGTTTTTAACAACTTTATGGTTTTCTTGTTCTGAGTATGAAAAACATGATTTGGTTTAGAGGTAGTTGCTTTACTGGATATTTTTAGAAAGTTGTCGACTTATGTTGTTTTGAACGATTTTTAGTAAAATGTACAAGCTCTTTTGGTAGTCGGAGTTTTTCTTTGTTTAGAGTGAAAATGGTTAATATGCTGTTATGTTGAGTGTTATTGTCGATCGGTGGATGTAGTCCACCGGTGGACGTTGAGTATTAGGTTTTGTTGTTTTGTGACCGGTGGATGTGAGTAGTAGACCTTGTCATTTTTTGACCGGTGGATGTGAGTAGTAAACCTTGTCATTTTGTGACCGCTGGATGTGAGCGTAGAAGGGAGTATTAGGTTTTGTCGTTTTGTCTATCGGTGGATGTGAGTAATACATTTTGTCGTCTTGTGATTGGTGGATGTTAAGTGTTATTGTTTACCGGTAGATGTAGTATATCGGTGAATGTCGGGTGTTATTATCTATCAGTGGATTTAGTCTACCAGTAGATGTTGGATGAAGGAGTCGAATGTTACTGTTGAGCGGTGGACGTGAGCGATAGATGTGAGGAGTCGACGTGTAGTTCGGCAAATGCAAGCGGTGGACGTGAGCGGTGGACATGAGAAGTCGACGTGTCGTTTCGACTGACGCGGTTTAGTGGTAGAGGTCTTGTATCTGCTTTCGCCGCTGGCACTGTTTGGCAGTGGGTGTCTCTTATTTTATGTCTATCGCTGGAACTATTCAACGGTAAAGGTGTCTGTTTTCTTTTGTTCTATTTTCAACCAACAGTCTTTAATGTTTTAATTAATTAATAAATGTTGCTTTATACAAATATTTTTTCGCTGTAAGTTTTGACGTTATTTCAAAGTCAAATTTTTACCGTTGAATAATATTTTAAAATTTACCCAAAATGTCATGGTTCAGTTCAGTATTCTGTGTAGCAAACCGGGTTCAGAAAACCAAAGGCGTTACAGTATGGTATCAGAGACATTCAGTTAAACCGTTCAAAAGATTACTCATCAATGTCAATCGTTGCATGGAAGTACTTCAACAACTGTAAGTGTTTATGTTAACTTTAGCTATTAGATATTTATGAGAGTAATTAACCTTGTCCAGGTATATAGCAAAATGGCTAGATGACCAGGAAGACCAAGAGTACCGAGAGGGATGCCAAATTTGAGAAGTGAGGAGGACCTTGGTGTAATTAGGCAGCTGATAGACTTGGTGCGCCAACAGACAGATTTGGTTCGTCAGCAGTCCGATCAGTTGGGAGTATTGTTGAACCGAGAAGTACAAGGAAGTGCCAACTCGAGTTCCAGCAGTGAGCATTCAAGAGATCAATTCCGGAGGCTACAGCCGCCCACACTTGATAGAAAATCGTCCAATCCGATTGTTGCTGAGGAGTGGCTTAGGAAGATTGAGAGCATGTTCAGATGTGCCAACATCAAAGAAGGAGACAAAGTCACACTGGCAACGTTCCATTTGGCTGGGGACGCTCAACTTTGGTGGGAAACAATAGAGACCACCACTGATGTTCTGGCTATGTCCTGTTCTCAGTTCAAGGAGGTTTTCTATGAGAAATATTTTAACAGCATAGTCCAGGCCGCAAAGAAGGTAGAGTTTCTGAACTTGAAGCAGACAAGATCTGTGGCAGAGTATAGTAGGCAATTTGAGTCCCTGTCCAGATTTGCTGGACATTTTTTCACAAGAATGAGGATAAGGTGTTTCAGTTTGTGCATAGACTGAAGCCGAAAATTTAAAAAGGAGTCAAAATTTTGTGGTATTAAAGGGCTGTCATTCAGTGAAGTTGTGTCCACAGCATTGGAGGTGGAAGAAGCTGAAATGAAGTGTTCTGGACTGAAGGAAGCCCCGCGAAAGTTCATCGAGCCCCAATAGCAGAGAGGAATGAAGAGGCCCAGTGAAGGCCAGAGTAACCAAGGAATAAGAAGGAAAGTACCAGATACCAGGAAGTTTCCCCAGTGCCCGAAATGTTTTAAGAGTCACCTGGGCGAGTGTAGGTTTGGGACAGGAAAGTGTTTCAACTGTGAGGAGGTTGGACACACGTACAGGGATTGCCCGAATCCCAGAATCACCCGATGCTTCAACTGTAACAAAGTCGACCATATTAACAGAAACTGTCCAGCTCTGAAGTGTGGCCCTGCCAAGATAAAGCCAATGATATTCTCCATGTTGGAGTCGGGCGATGAGGAACAACCCGCCGTAGTGTCAGGTACCATTTTGATCAACTCTATATCAACTTTTACTTTAATAGATTCTGGTGCAACATACTCGTTTATAGCGTCTGTGTTTACTATCAAGTTAAATGTACAGTTTACCCCTACTGAGCATATATTTAACGTCGCATTACTCTAACCAAGTGATATTTGATAGTGTTGTGTTAGTAGGAAAAAATAATTTACCTGCTGATCTCATTATTATAGATATAATGGGATTTGATGTGATCTTAGGAATGGATTGGTTGTTCAAGCATTATGCCACAATTGATTGTAGGACTGAAGTAGTTAGTTTTCAACCCCCTGGTGGTTTGAATCATACCTTTCAAGCTTTAAAGAAAGTAAGGGAATGTCTGTTATGACTTCTATGAATTGTAGACCCTCTTCATGCAGAGAGTATTTATGCTTCTTTGCCAGTGTTCTAGACACGTAGCTAGTAGGAAAACCGAGCCCTCAAAATATCTTAGTTGTTCAAGACTTTCCAGAAGTATTTTTAGATGACCTTCCTAGCTTGCCGCCAGATAAAGACATTGAGTTTATTGTAGATGTTTACCCAGACACTGAGCCTGTATCTAAGAATCCCTATAGGCTAGCACCTACAGAGCTTAAGGAATTAAAGAAACAGTTGGAGGAACTATTGGATAAAGGGTTTATACGCCCAAGCTTTTCAGCGTGGGGTGCACCAGTTCTTTTTGTTAAGAAGAAGGATGGATGAATGCGTATGTGCGTTTATTATCGGGAATTGAATAAGTTAACTATCAAGAATAAGTATCCATTGCCAAGGATTGATGATTTATTCGACCAGCTTAAGGGTGCACGTGTTTTCTCTAAGATTGACCTAAGGTCCGGTTATTACCAATTGAAAGTTAAATCAGAAGATATTCCTAAGACTGCCTTTCGCACAAGGTATGGACATTATGAGTTTTTGGTTATGTCTTTTTGATTGACAAATGCACCAGCAGCATTCATGGATCTTATGAATAGGGTGTTTCATGAGTATTTGGATAAGTTTGTCATAGTATTTATTGATAATATACTAATCTATTCACGTACTAAGGAGGAGCATACAAGACATTTGAACCTGGTATTGAGAGTACTAAGGCAACATCAACTTTATGCTAAGTTTTCCAAGTGTGAGTTTTGGTTGGACAGAGTTCACTTTCTTGGTCATGTAATCTCGGGTGATGGAATATCTGTCGATCCAGCCAATGTTCAAGCAGTTAAGGAATGGCCCCAAACGAAGAATGCCACTGATATTCGGAGTTTCCTTGGATTAGTAGGATATTACAGGAAATTTATTGAAGGATTCTCGAAGATTGCAACACCCCTCACTTGGTTAACAAGGAAAAATATTAAGAATGCATGGACAGAGGAATGTGAATCTAGTTTCTAGACTTTGAAACAGAAGTTGACCAATGCTCTAATTTTAACACTCCCTGTTAAAAATGGTAAGTTCAGCATTTATTGTGACGCCTCCAAAGTTGGACTCGGTTGTTTGTTGATGCAATATGGGAAAGTAATAGCCTATGCTTCCAGACAGTTGAAGACACACGAGAAGAATTACCCTACACATGACTTAGAATTAGCTGCAGTGGTTTTTGCACTAAAGATTTGGAGGCATTACTTGTATGGACAGTCTTGTGAGATATTTTTGGACCATAAAAGTCTGAAGTATATTTTCACACAGAAAGAATTAAATATGAGGCAACGTAGATGGTTGGAGTTTGTCAAGGACTACGATTTTGAGATCAAATACCACCTCGGCAAGGCGAATGTAGTACCTGATGCTTTGAGTAGAGTGTCAACATCAGTCTCAGCATTGATTCTTGACATACTGTTAGCCCTAGAGGCAGAGTTTCAAAGATTTAATTTGGAAGCTGTATCCAATGTATCAGCCATGCTTTCTGCCATATCCTTGAGACCTACTATTTTGGAGAAAATAAGGGGAGTTCAAGTGAATGATACTGAATGCACCAAGTACAAGTCATGCATGGATTCTTCCGATTAGTCAGATTTTAATTATTCGAATGATGGAATTCTCAAGTTTCGAAATAGGTGGTTTGTTCTGGCTAATGTTGAACTTAGAAATGAAATTCTTTCGGAGGCGCATTCTTCTCGACTCTCTGTCCATCTGATGTGAGCCGAGGAGCGATAAATCTCAATGTCAAGGACTATAATCTATTAGAAGATAAAGAGGTACAACGAACAAAGCTTCACATGGTTTTATCATGGAAACTCGAGGAAAAGAGCGATCACAACAAAAACAAAAGACTATAAAAATAAAGAGCTTTGTAGCATGGAAGTGGGCCCCATGAACTTGGCAAAAGAAGACTCATAAGGCATGGAGTTGGGCCCTACAAATACCAATGGATTGGAGAGAGAAGGGTAAAGATCCACACAAACCACAAAGAGATAAAGATTCACGTGGGTTGGAAAGAGATAAAGATCCACATGACTTTGTTTATGATGTGATCCAAGTTCAGACCAAGTTAAAGCCCAAGAATAAGGATCCAATTGAAGATACGATGGGCCCAATGACAAGAGCAAGAAGCCCAAGATTATTGGAAGATCTTTTGAAGAAATTGTGCGATGCACATGCACATGTACATGTAAGAATTAAAACACATGTGCCATGCACATGCACATGTAGGAATTAAAGAGGACATGCGCCAAGCACATGCAAATCATACAAATCTCACGGGAAAAGATCTTATCCAGCTGAATCTACACAAATCAATTCAAATCATATTCAAACGCAGTTTAAATGTAAGATGATATCTGATCAAGCAAAGGATCATTATCTCACGGTTTTATTAGTTATTTTATTTTAATTTTCGTTTTTTTAATTATTTAATTTAATTTTAATGTGTAGCCTATTTAATGGTAAAACTATTTGATTTATTAAAAGAAGAAGTTTGAATTAAAAGGTTGAGTTTTTAGAGAGGATTTCTCTTTAGTTCTTTGCGAAGAACGACGACCTTCTTCAAGTCACGCTTGAAGAATCTCGCTTGATAGCTTTGGTTCTTACCAACGAATTTGGTCTGGGTCAAACTCCTGTTTTGATAGCTTCGGTTCAGCTAACAGGTATGGCTCGGGTCAAGCTCCTGTTTTGATAACTAGGGTTCCATCAAATTCTTCAATTGGGGTCTTAGTTCCTTACTTTGTTCTTGAATCGAAAAGGCGTTCCTTTGAATTATTCTGCATTGTTGTCGGGTCCCGGGTCCTTTCGATCCGAGGTTCGCATCACCATCATGGAAGTACAAAAGTGTATAGAGACCTTAAACAACATTATTGGTGGCCAAATATGAAAAGAAGTGTGGCCGAGTATGTAGGATTGTGTTTAATTTGCCAACAAGTTAAAGCTGAACATCAGAGGCCTGCAGGAGCATTGCAACCATTACCAGTTCCCGAATGGAAATGGGAACAAATAACGATGGACTTTGTGGTAGGATTGCCTAGGATAGCAAAGGGACATGATGCAATTTGGATGATAGTAGATCGTTTAACCAAATCCGCCAAATTTCTGCCCATAAAGATAACCTACTCGATGGACCAACTAGCTGAATTGTATGTGCATGAGATTGTTAGATTGCATGGAGTGCCAAGCACTATAGTTTCTGACCGAGACTCTAGATTTACGTAAAATTTTTGGAAGAGTCTGCATAAGGCTATGGGTACATAGCTCCACTTTAGTACAGCTTTTCACCCTCAAACAGATGGACAATCCGAGAGAACTATTCAGACATTAGAAGATATACTTCGTGCGTGCATATTAGATTTTCAGGGTTCTTGGAGTACATATTTATCATTGGTGGAGTTTTCTTATAATAACAGTTTTCAGGCAACAATAAGTATGGCACCGTATGAGGCTTTGTATGGGCGAAAATGCAGATCTCCTTTGTATTGGGACGAAGTTGGTGAAGCACGATTGATTGGTCTTGATTTTGTGCAGCAAACAATGGAGAAGATTGCCCTCATCCGACAGAGAATCTTAACAGCTCAAAGCTGACAGAAAAGCTATGTCGATAGGAGACGTAGAGAATTAGAATTTGAAGTTGGTGATGAAGCTTTTCTTAAGGTATCACCATTCAAGGGAGTTGTGAGATTTGAAAAGAGAGGCAAGTTGAACCCCAGATATATTAGACCATTCACGGTCCTGAAGAGGATTAGGAAGACAGCTTACCAGTTACAGTTACCAACCTCTATGGAAGGAATCCATAATGTGTTCCATGTTTCCATGTTGAAGAAGTGTATACGGGATTCATCTAAGATTGTGGAATAGCAGAACATTGAAGTTCATCCTACTCTTGCTTACGAGGAGAAACCTGTAAAGATCCTTGACTATGCTGTGAAAGTGTTGCGCAACAAAGAGGTCCCACTGGTGAAAGTTTTATGGCCTAGCGCCGATCGATCGGCGGTTCACTATGCCCTCTCCCATTTTAGCACTTCACTCATTTTCCACCTACACTTTCTTCACCTAAATTTCAACTAAAATACACACAACTCCTATCCTAAACTACTCCAAACCACGATTCAAAAACATAAGCAGAAAATTTAAAGAGTCGTAAAACAAACGCTTTCCCTTTTTATAAAAATCTGGGCAGCATAACGTTAGATTTTTCCAAAAACCAAAACCTGCAAATCAAACCTTTTAAAAAACATATCCAAAACAGTTCGAAACAATATTTACAACATTACAAAACAACTTTTATTTACACAACCAACTTCAATAAAACGACCGAATCCAACAGACCTCCAAAATAGTTAAGGAAATTTACACAATCCAAAAATACCGTTCCACCCACATCCTTTTGAAGATCATGGTCGAGTCGCCCCAACAATTGCCCGCAACGGCATAACACGTACCTCACCGACTACGTCCCAATCCTAGCTTTTCTCATAGCTCTCACCTGTAATGACGTCGTCACCTACATCACAAAACACAAAACGTAAGTCTAATGCTTAGTAAGTAAGGAAAAATGCATACCAAAAACATAATGCAACAAAACCCCTAACACATGAAGTTTCTACTCGCTCAGTTGTTCTTGTTTCGTGTGCGTTTCGTTGCTCATTCACAGAACGGAACTCATCGCAAGTGCTAAACTGCAAATCTGGTAGTCCCTCGCAGGTACCATCTTAACGCGATTGGGAAACTCTACCAGAGTTCCTCGCAGGTGCTACCCTAACGCGACTGGGTGACTCTACCTTTGCTAGTCCCTTGCAGGTACAACCTTAATGCGACTGGGAAACTCTACTAGAGTTCCTCGCAGCTATTACCCTAACGCAATTGGGTGACTCAACTCTACGAGTCCCTCGCAGGTACCACCTTAACGAGACTTGGAAACTCTACTAAAGTTCCTCGCATGTGCTACCCTAACGTGACTGGGTGACTCAACTTTACGAGTCCCTCTCAGGTACCACCTTAACGCGACTGGGAAACTCTACTAGAGTTCCTCGCAGGTGCTACCCTAACGCGACTGGATGACTCAACTCTACGAGTCCCTCGTATGGTAACCACCTAACGGCAACTGGAACTATCACCAAAACATAATTTAAAGAATACTTAATCTAACTCTAACTACAACTAACTAACTTTAACACAACTCACTTGCTCGATAACCCAATGCATTAATGGGAAAAATCACTTAATATCACCAAAACATAATTTAAAGAATACTTAATCTAACTCTAACTACAACTAACTAACTTTAACACAACTCACTTGCTCGATAACCCAATGCATTAATGGGAAAAATCACTTAATATCACCAAAACATAATTTAAAGAATACTTAATCTAACTCTAACTACAACTAACTAACTTTAACACAACTCACTTGCTCGATAACCCAATGCATTAATGGGAAAAATCACTTAATATCACCAAAACATAATTTAAAGAATACTTAATCTAACTCTAACTACAACTAACTAACTTTAACACAACTCACTTGCTCGATAACCCAATGCATTAATGGGAAAAATCACTTAATATCACCAAAACATAATTTAAAGAATACTTACTCCGTTTCTAACACAAAACCAACTAACTCTTCAACATAAAAACCCAAAACCCGATTTTTCCTCTATTTTTCGTATCCAAAATTCAATCGGCCATAACTTCTTCATTTTTCAACAGATTTCGACACGCCACCCAATCCGTAAACCTCTACACGTCTACTATCCACTGAAACACATAAATCAACCAACCAAACTCATTGACCCAATCAGAAATGCAGAAACAGAATCGGCGCTTATATGTTTAAAAACTGATTTTTCACCAAAACTCACAATTTCTCTAATCTAACCAAATAATCAACATAAACCATCCTATCTAAGAATTAAACCATCAAAAATATGAAGAACCTACCAAGGAGAAACCAAAATTCGGAGTTTGCATTTAGGATTTCCCAAACCCTTTCAAAAACTCCTCAAAACTCATCAAAACTACCAAAAATCACTCCCCCTATGCATATAACCTAAAACAAAGACTTACCTTAAAACTTGATGAAAATTGAAGAGAGAAAGAGGGCAAGCTCCTTCAATGGCTGCCAAAGTTTCATGCAGATGAGAGGGAAAGAAGAAAGTGATTTTGCCTTTAAATCACTTAACCAATCAATTTTATACATTTAACACTTCCTCTTTTCTTTTTCCCACCAAACTTTCCTATTTTACAAAGTAACCCCCTCCACTTTTTTCTTCATGCTTTCCAACGTGGAAAGGCTTTCTCTTAAGCCATCCCATTCATTTAATTGGTTCATATTATTCTTTGACTTTTCAACCATCTAATCCTTCAACTTTTCATTCATTTGCTCACTCTTCTCTTTTCTTTCTTTCTATTGGTTCTAAATTTCCTTTGCTTCTCTTCCATTTCACACTTCTTCCTTTTTTTGTCTTAAACGCCAAACACCATCCTACCACCTTAATTGACTTTTCTTCCATAGCCACAAGTAAACTCATCTATGATTTTTTTCAACCTCATAAATTTTCCTCATCTTCACAACTTCAAAATCGTCTACTTTAATTCTCTAAGTTTGACTTTTCAATTTCAACTTTCCATTTCTATTAAATTAAAACATTAAATACCCCAAAACACTACCTAAATAATTTAAGTTTAACTACAATTCCCACTATGTAACTTTCAATACTTAGGATAGTCTAGGACCATTGTTAAACTTCCACCACATATTCCCCTTTAACTTTCCACTCAAAAACTTAGGAGAATCCTAAAATTAACATTAAGCTTCCATAACACATATAATCTAAGACTACGTAAATTATAGAAAATTACAGGGTGTTACAATCTACCCTCCTTAAAAAAAAAAAATTCCTCAAAATTTGCGTACCTTAGTATTCCTCAATTACTCAATCCAAGCTCCACTCCTAACTATTTGGGTTGCATTTCTAAGTCTCAACTCCTTCTACAGCCTTACCCATTTATCGGGTAGCGATAACTCCTACATCTCCAAAAGTTTGACCTTACTTAACTAATTCTACACTCCATAGCTCAAATTTCCACTAATCTAGTTTCAACTCTAACTTTTCCTCAAGCTAAATTCATCCAATCCCTCACTTCATACTTCAATGTCTATCAACCCGTGACTAATCCATTCAAACTTTCCACGATCCTCTATCATCTAACATTAAGGACTCAATACGTAAACTTCGTATCCTAAGTTCTCAGTTCAAAGTTCCCCTCGATGTTACTATCGCATAATGCACCTATTTACCTCGAAGAATCACTACATTTCATTAATCATTCAAATATTATCCGTGTTTTAAATCTAATTTACCTCGTCTCTCACTCGTCACTCGACAACATAACCTGTAAATAATTTTTCAAATTCCATCCCATGTCTAAGCTTTCATAACGCTCTCAAATTCAACTTATTTCTAAGTTTACTTGTATATTGTCAATAAGAACCCCCATCCGTTCTTCATCCATATCTTTTTAAATTCCTCAATTCGCTTCACACTACAGACTTAACAGGTAAACTTCTTTTCCTAAGTTCACACATTTATCACTCCCATCTTATACACTCATTTCCCCCCAAATAATCATGACATTTATTAGTTATTTTCCAACACAACTCTCACCACTTAAATCTATCAACAAAATCTATCAACTATTCTTCAAAGTGTACTCTGACTCTTCATACTTACAATTATCATGCTTAACTTGTCTAAATGTCTAACTTCTCATTCAGTTATCACCAAACACTCTAATTCTGGGGTCTAAACTAGTTTTTTTTTCCACTTGAATCTCACCACTCATTACCAAATTCTCTAAATTGTATATACTTACTTTGACTTCGACCTCATTAATTTCAAAAATGAAACTTCCCTTATTCACACTCCCGTATCTATTAAACACGCACCTGACTTCTCTGAACCCTCAATGTATCCTCTCAACTTGTAGGTCTAACTAAATTGTTCCCAATGACTTCTTAATGACTAACATTCTTGTCTAACCCTTCATTAAGATAACACATCTCATAAATCCACCCAACAATGCATGACTTAACCTAGCAACTCTTTTATCTATACTGCACAATATTAGCACTCAAGTTTTCACATACATCCTAAACTTATCCACTCTTAACTTATTAGCTCCAGCCTACGCTATTTACGGAATCACTGGTTTCGACTTCGTTACATACGAGTCAAACCTTCGAAACTTTCTAACTTAATCTTATCCCTACACACTCAAACAGTTTCACTAAGTCTTTTCTTAAGACGGTATCCAACACTCTAAGGATTAATCATTTTAACTCAACTTACCTTTTTGGCTTGGTCATGTAGCTAATTCTTTCTTTTCTTTGCTACGAGGAAATCTGTGGCTATATCACCAGATTGGTTGTACTTAAAATATCTAGAAAACTTTGGCTTCGGACAAGCTCGAGAAATATGGCCAGCTTCGAAACAGTTATAACACTTCCCTGCATACTGCCCACACTCCCCCGGATGGACTTTCAAGCATTTAGGACATTGCGGATATCTTCTTTTCTTCAATGGTCTCGGCTTCTTTCCTTTTTCCTGATCATTCAAAATTTTCCCCGGCCTTTTAGTCCCCTGAAGCTGTGAAGAAGATCCAACACCGTCCATCTGAGTTGTAATTCCCGCGAATATTTGACCCAGAACATCTACCGGTGTAATCAATTTACCAGCAGCTTCCTCCACCTCTAAGGCTTTGGCCATCACTCGAGTAAATGGTATTTCTTCAATTCCGAATGTCTTCACCAACATCTCAATCTCCGGTTTCAAGCCCTGCACAAATTGAAATATTTTATATTCTTCCCGACTAACTAGGTGGCTGGCAAACCAGGGACAATGATTCAAACTGCTGAATATACTCTCCTACTGATCCTGTTTGCTTTAAAGCCATAAATTCCAATCTCTTCGCATCTTAGACTGTCTGGTTGTAATATTTGTCGAAGAATAAATCTCTAAACTCCTCCCAAGTCATACTCTGAGCACCAAATGTAGCCTTTACCGTTTCCCACCAGCTTTGGGCATCAGCAGCTAAGTGGAACGTTGCACACTTCACCTTATTTTCTTCCTCTACTTCAGCGACATTAAACATATTTTCAATAGTGCATATCCAACTCTCAGCAGTTGTCGGATCAGTCAAACGACGTTCAAAAATCGGAGGCTTCGATCTCTGAAATCTCTCTCCAGTAGAACTTATTCCCTAATTTATCATAACTCCAAACATTTCAGCTTGCCTCCCGACCAACTCTGCAAGCTGCCTTACTGACTCATCCAGCTAATTTCTAGGTTGTTCTGGTACATTTCGAGGTCGTCCGGGTCATCTTAGGTTCCTCGGCATCTTATTTCTCTTCCTGTAAAGGTTAGAAAGTCTAATATTTGAAAAGAACTAACTAAAGGTAAAAAAATACTTACAGGCGGTGAAACACGTTGCATGGCGGCTGACATTGTTGGGTAATCCTTTGAACGACTCGACTATTTATGCTCTGATACCATCTTGTAACGCCCCCGAACCCGCCCCGGATCGGTGCGCTACTTTGCTAACTTAAACCGCGTTATAAAATTTTGACTCGATTTTCGAACTCTCAAAAATGGTTAGAAAACGTGCATAAAATACGTGCAAAATGTGTCGAAAAAGATCGAGTAAAAAAAATATTTGAAATGGGAAAATTAAAAAAAAAAAATGGAACTATTCACTCAGCCGATCGGTCGCCGTATTTCGCTGATCGATCGGTAATGTCTCTGCCTTGAATTCCCGATATACAAAACACCAGCCGATCGATCGTGCCTAGCGCCGATCGATCAGCGGTTCACTATGCCCTCTCCCATTTTAGCACTTTACTCATTTTCCACCTACACTTTCTTCACCTAAATTTCAACTAAAATACACACAACTCTTATCCTAAACTACTCCAAACCACGATTCAAAAACATAAGCAGAAAATGTAAAGAGTGGTAAAACAAATGGTTTCCCTTTTTATAAAAATCCGGGCAGCATGACGTTAGATTTTTCCAAAAACCAAAACCTGCAAATCAAACCTTATATAAAACATATCCAAAACAGTTCCAAACAATATTTACAACGTTACAAAACAACTTTTATTTACACAACCAACTTCAATAAACCGACCGAATCCCACATACCTCCAAAATAGTTAAGAAATTTTACACAATCCAAAAATATCGTTCCACCCACATCCTTTTGAAGATCATGGTCGAGTCGCCCCGACAATTGCCTGCACCGGCATACCGCGTATCTCATCGACTGCGTCCCAATCATAGCTTTCCTCGTAGCTCTCACCTGTAATGACGTCGTCACCTACACCACAGAACACAAAACGTAAGCCTATTGCTTAGTAAGTAGGGAATAATGCATACCAAACACATAATGCAACACAACCCCTAACACATGAAGTTTCTACTCGCTCAGTTGCTCTTGTTTCGTGTGCGTTTCGTTACTCATTCACAGAACGGAACTCATCGCAAGTGCTAAACTGCAAATCTGGTAGTCCCTCGTTGCTAGGTACCACCTTAACGCGACTGGGAAACTCTACCAGAGTTCCTCGCAGGTGCTACCCTAACGCGACTGGGTGACTCAACTCTACGAGTCCCTCGCAGGTACCACCTTAACGCGACTGGGTGACTCAACTCTACGAGTCCCTCGCAGGTACCACCTTAACGCGACTGGGTGACTCAACTCTACGAGTCCCTCGCAGGTACCACCTTAACGCGACTGGGAAACTCTACTAGAGTTCCTCGCAGGTGCTACCCTAACGCGACTGGGAAACTCTACTAAAGTTCCTCGCAGGTGCTACCCTAACGTGACTGGGTGACTCAACTCTACGAGTCCCTCGCAGGTACCACCTTAACGCGACTGGGAAACTCTACTAGAGTTCCTCGCAGGTGCTACCCTAACGCGACTGGGAAACTCTACTAGAGTTCCTCGCAGGTGCTACCCTAACGCGACTGGGAAACTCTACTAGAGTTCCTCGCAGGTGCTACCCTAACGCGACTGGGAAACTCTACTAGAGTTCCTCGCAGGTGCTACCCTAACGCGACTGGGAAACTCTACTAGAGTTCCTCGCAGGTGCTACCCTAACGCGACTGGGAAACTCTACTAGAGTTCCTCGCAGGTGCTACCCTAACGCGACTGGGAAACTCTACTAGAGTTCCTCGCAGGTGCTACCCTAACGCGACTGGGTGACTCAACTCTACGAGTCCCTCGCAGGTACCACCTTAACGCGACTGGGAAACTCTACTAGAGTTCCTCGCAGGTGCTACCCTAACGCGACTGGGAAACTCTACTAGAGTTCCTCGCAGGTGCTACCCTAACGCGACTGGGTGACTCAACTCTACGAGTCCCTCGCAGGTACCACCTTAACGCGACTGGGTGACTCAACTCTACGAGTCCCTCGCAGGTACCACCTTAACGCGACTGGGTGACTCAACTCTACGAGTCCCTCGCAGGTACCACCTTAACGCGACTGGGTGACTCAACTCTACGAGTCCCTCGCAGGTACCACCTTAACGCGACTGGGAAACTCTACCAGAGTTCCTCGCAGGTGCTACCCTAACGCAACTGGGTGACTCTACCTCTGCTAGTCCCTTGCAGGTACCACCTTAACGCGACTGGAAAACTCTACTTGAGTTCCTCGCAGGTGTTACCATAACGCGACTGGGTGACTCAACTCTACGAGTCCCTCGCAGGTACCACCTTAACGCGACTGGGAAACTCTACTAGAGTTCCTCGCAGGTGCTACCCTAACGCGACTGGGTGACTCAACTCTACGAGTCCCTCGTAGGTACCACTTTAACGCGACTGGGAAACTCTACTAGAGTTCCTCGCAAGTGCTACCCTAACGCGACTAGGTGACTCAACACAACCACCATACATTTCAACTAACACCACCCCTTACGTTACAAGCTCACCATTCAAAACCATGCTTCAAAACACGTTCGTTTTGTAGTTTGAAAACAATGATGTGTGTCACATACAATGCACAACACAAGACAAAAAATACAGCAATCAAGCAAAGATTTCCCTACCTTGCCATGGTATAGGCCCGAAGGCAAAACACAAGCGATCCACTACTTACCTGAACTTCTGCACCGCACTTACTCGCTTCGGCTACGTAAATTTCCCAACTCGGTAACCTATCATAATCACAAAACTCACTTAAGCATCACAATTCACTTTTAAAGAATACTTAATCTAGAATACTTAATCTCACTCTAACTACAACTAACTAACTTTAACACAACTCACTTGCTCGATAACCTAACGCATTAATGGGAAAAATCACTTAATATCACCAAAACATAATTTAAAGAATACTTACTCCATTTCTAACACAAACCAACTAACTCTTCAACATAAAAACCCAAAACCCAATTTTTCCCCCATTTTCCGTATCCAAAGTTCAATCGGCCATAACTTCTTTGTTTTTCAACGGATTTTGACGCGCCACCTTAATTCGTAAACCTCTACACGTCTACTATCCATTGAAACACATAAATCAACCAACTAAACACATTGACCCAATCAGAAATACAGAAATAGAATCGGCGCTTATATGTTTAAAAACTGATTTTTCCCCAACACTCGCAATTTCTCTAATCTAACCACATAATCAACCTAAATCATCCTATCTAAGAATTAAACCATCAAAAATATGAAGAACCTACCAAGGAGAATCCAAAATTCGGAGTTTGCATTTAGGGTTTCCCAAACCCTTTCAAAAACTCCTCAAAACTCATCAAAACTACCAAAAATCTCTCCCCTATGCATATAACCTAAAACAAAGACTTAAAACTTAATGAAAATTGAAGAGAGAAAGAGGTCAAGCTCCTTCAATGGCTGCCAAGGTTTTGTGAAGATGAGAGGGAAAGAAGAAAGTGATTTTGCCTTTAAATCACTTAACCAATCAATTTTATACATTTAACACTTCCTCTTTTCTTTTTCCCACCAAACTTTCTTATTTTACAAAGTAACCCCCTCCACTTTTTTCTTCATTCTTTCCAACGTGGAAAGGCTTCCTCTTAAGCCATCTCATTCATTTCATTGGTTCATATTATTCTTTGACTTTTCAACCATCTAATCCTTCAACTTTTCATTCATTTGCTCACTTTTCTCTTTTCTTTCTTTCTATTGGTTCTAAATTTCCTTTCCTTCTCTTCCATTTCACACTTCTTCCTTTTGTTGTCTTCAACGCAAAACACCATCCTACCACCTTAATTGACTTTTCTTCCATATAAGCCACAAGTAAACTCATCTATGATTTTTTTCAACCTCATAAATTTTCCTCATCTTCACAACTTCAAAATCGTCTACTTTAATTCTCTAAGTTTGACTTTTCAATTTCAACTTTCTATTTCTATTAAATTAAAACATCAAATCCCCCAAAAAACTACCTAAATAATTTAAGTTTAACTACAATTCCCACTATGTAACTTTCAATACTTAGGATAGTCTAGGACTATTGCTAAACTTCCACCATATATTCCCCTTTAACTTTCCACTCAAAAACTTAGGAGAATTCTAAAATTAGCATTAAGCTTCCATAACACATATAATCTAAGACTACATAAATTATAGAAATTTACAGGGTGTTACAGGTAGATTGTAACACTTGGTCCCATTGAACCAATTTACCTCATCAACTAATGTTATACGTTTTCTTTTGAAAATTTGGTGAAAACTAGTGATTAGGTTGACGAGTGACTAGGTAAGGGCAAAACTGTAATTTGAGGATTTAATAGTGATAACCTATTTAAGGAAA
Source organism: Begonia masoniana (assembly GCA_022432975.1). Taxonomy (NCBI): domain Eukaryota; kingdom Viridiplantae; phylum Streptophyta; class Magnoliopsida; order Cucurbitales; family Begoniaceae; genus Begonia; species Begonia masoniana. The sequence goes on from CM039502.1 coordinate 37,700,231, forward strand.
GAGGTTTTGTGATTAATGCACTGTAGCCGCCACTATTTTCTATTCTTCCTCTTTCGGCTTTCAGCTCAGCAGTAGAGCTCTCTAGGCCATTCTCCTACTCGATTCTTCTTCAACCTAGGTGAGTTCTACATCGATTCCTTGCAACATTGTAACTATCGAGGGTAGAGGAGAGTATAAATGTGAGTTTTGAGAATGTTGCAAGTGTGAATTAGTTCAGTTTTGTCGTAAATCGGGAATGCACTTTGAGCAGAGCTTCCAAATTAGTTTCCTTAGATTTATGGAAGGCTAGAGTGGAGCTTAGTGAAGATTTAATTAATGTTCGGTTTATGGTTTTAGGTTTGTGCAAACCCCTGAGGTAGACTTCAACCAAGCATTTTCTAGGAGACCAGGTAAGTGGAGTATGTGTGTGCCTTCGGGCCTACATCACAAAACAGTAGGTTTATGCATGTTTGAATGTTTTCTGTATGTCATGCATCATCATTTTTAGAATGACTACAAAAATTAATTTACATGTAAAGGTATGGTAAGGCATGAACAGATTGCAATAGATCAGCTGCTAAGGGAACTAATCCGCCCCTTAACTTATGAAGAGAATTTATAACTTTAGAAAAATTGATCCGCTTCCCAATGGAATATAGAATCAGATCAGCTGTTAAGTGAACTAATCTGCCCCTTAATTTATGAAGAGGATGTATGACTTTGGGAAAATTGATCCAATTTCCAAAGAACATGAATGCAACTGAGATGTGAAAGTAGCAATTGCATGACTAGGACTTATGTTTCAGCATATCATTTCATTATTGCTCTACTTACTTAGCATTAGGCTAATATATGAGTTTTGTGATGTTGGTGAAGAAGCCTCAAAAGGTGTGTTCTCTGAGCATGTTGAGGACTAGGCTGGTTGAGGGAGCACTTCAATGCCACGGTTTGGTGTTCTGATGAGGCGGTTTAACTATTGTCTATATATGAAGTTGCAGTGGTTAAGTGTTTTGTGGAAGTGTGCAGAGGGTTTTAACAACTTTATGGTTTTCTTGTTCTAAGTATGAAAAAGATGATTTTGTTTAGAGGTAGTTGGTTTACTGGATATTTTTAGAAAGTTGTGGACTTATGTTGTTTTGAACGATTTTTAGTCAAATGTACAAGCTCTTTTGCTAGTCAGAGTTTTTCTTTATTTAGAGTGAAAATGGTTGATATGCTGTTATGTTGAGTGTTATTGTCGATCGGTGGATGTAGTCCACCAGTGGACGTTGAGTATTAGGTTTTGTCGTTTTGTGACCGGTGGATGTGAGTAGTAGACCTTGTCGTTTTGTGACCGGTAGATGTGAGCGTAGAAGGGAGTATTAGGTTTTGTCGTTTTGTCTATCGGTGGATGTGAGTAATAGATTTTGTCGTCTTGTGATTGGTGGATGTTAAGTGTTACTGTTTACTGGTAGATGTAGTCTATTGGTGAATGTCGGGTGTTATTATCTATCGGTGGATGTAGTCTACAAGTAGATGTTGGATGAAAGAGTCGAATGTTACTGTTGAGCGGTGGACATGAGCGATAGATGTGAGGAATCGACGTGTAGTTCGGCAAATGCGAGCGGTGGACGTGAGCGGTGGACGCGAGAAGTCGACGTGTCGTTTCGGCTGACGCGGTTTAGCGGTAGAGGTCTTGTTTCTGATTTCGCCGCTGGCACTGTTTTAGCGGTGAGTGTCTCTTATTTTATGTCTATCGCTGGAACTATTCAGCGGTAGAGGTGTCTGTTTTCTTTTGTTCTATTTTCAACCAACAGTCTTTAATGTTTTAATTTATTAACAAATATTGTTTTATACAAATGTTGTTCCGCTGCAAGTTTTGACGTTATTTCAAAGTCAAATTTTTACAGTTGAATGAAATTTTAAAATTTACCCAAATGTCATGGTTCAGTTCAGTATTCTGTGTAGCGAACCGAGTACAGAAAACCCAGGACGTTACAAAATTAAATAAGTGAAGGAAAAGTGATTCTTGGATAGAATCACGTTGAGTAAGGGATGAGGGCTTAAGTTTTGAACAAAAGAAAGAGTCAAAAGCTATGGTTGCCAAGTCAAATCCAAAAGGTTTGAAAAGTCAATAGAATTGAGAAAGAAAGTGGGTTATTAAGAGTAAAGTTGTTGAAAAGTCAAAAAGGTTAATTGTGAAAAATTCAAAGAAAATTTTAAGGGAACAAAATGTGAAAGAAAAGTGGTCTTTCATGTTGGAATTAAAAGGGTAAAGGTGGTGGGGTGATTTTGTAAAATTTGAAACTTGGTGATTAAAAATTAAAAGTGATAAAGTGTTTAGGTTAAAAAGAGAATTAGTCTTCATTTTCCCCTTGACCTTCCCACGGTTCTTCAAACCTCCATAGCCGATTCCTCTCTTCAATTTTCTTCAATCTTTGCAAAGATTTTGAGTGGTAAGTTAAGTAGGTTTTGATTGTTACATATTTAGGTGTTGAATTTTTGAGTTTTGAATGGATTTTGGAGGGATTTGGTTAGGGTTTGGAAAACCCTAACCAAGAAGTCCAAAATGGTTGTGGGGAGTTTTCTCTTCCTAATTTGATGATTTAAACTTTAGCTAGGGTGGTTTAGGTTGTTTTTAGGAATAGATTTGAGTTTTAGGATGAGTTTTGGAAAAACCAGTTTTGTGCAATATATAACCGATTCTGTTTTGGCTTTTTCAGATTGGCGTTTGTGTTTGGTTGGTTAATTTAAGTATTTCAATTGATAGTAGACGTGTAGAGGTTTGCAGATTGGGGTGGCACGTCACAATTCGTTGAAAGACGAGTAAGTTATGGCCGTTCGAAGTTGGACAAGTTGGAAATGTGAGGAAAAATTGGGTTGTGGGGTTTTGTTATGGGTTAGGTTGATTTTTTGGTTAGTTTTGGATAGAAAATTTATTAGAAATGCCTTAGAGTTTTTCTAAGCTATTTCTTTATATTTTTAGGTTATCGAGCGAGTGAATTGCTTGGACGTAGTGAGCAATCGAGTGTCGAGCAACTAGGTAAGTACGGGAGTGTTTTTGTTGCCTTCGGGCCTACACCATCGAACGATAGGGATTGTTGTTGTTGTTTTGGGTTTGTTGGTTTTATTTCATGCATCATTGTTTTCAACCTACGAAATACGTGTTTGACATGTTGAGTGATGAAAATGAAATGTAAGATAAGAAAATAGATATGCAACTTGGTCTCTAGTAGAATAGCCTCGTCGGGCAAGTGGCTCGTTTGTAGCACCCCGAGAGGGATCCTACGAGCGATGCTATGCTAAAATACGTAATGTGTTATAAGTATGAATGTCTCGACCTGATTGTGCTAGAAGGCACACTAAGGATTCTACGATCGATATGGGAGGAGATTCGGTATGGCCGTCCCGGATTGTTTAGGATGTGTGCCTCTGATCTTGCTCCGTGGGTCAAGGTGTGGCCGTCCTAGATTGTGTTGGGATGCGTGCCTACTTGATTTACATGCAAGTGAAAGATAAATGCAACGAAAATTAAATGAAAACAACAGAGCGTGTAGAAACTGCATTTAAGGGTTTAGTTAAGCATGCATTGTTTCAAAGTGTATTACTCCCTACTTACTAAGCATTAGGCTTACTTTTGTATTATGTGGTGTAGGTGACGAGTTTTATTCAGGTGAGCTGGATGAGGGAGTCCAGGGCTAGGTTGCAGTCGGTGGTGCATGGAACATGCCGGTGTGGGCACTTGTCGGGGCGCCTCTATCACGTTCCTCAAGTAGTTGGTGGGGATTTTGTATTTTGTCTTGTTGATAGTTTTCTTTTAAATGTTTTTGGATGGGTTGAGTATTTTGGAATCAGCATTGTTGGATTTTACTTGCTGTAAATATTTGTGGTCTTGAGATGTATGTGGATTTGGTTTAGATGTTTTTCTAAACGTGTGTTTTCAAGTTTTGGGATTTTTTATAGGTTTCTATCTATTTTGGATGTTTGAAGGGTTTGACTGTTTTGTTAGTTCGATTTTGTAAATATGGTGGTGTGGTGTATTGTTTTGAAATCTCCTTGAATGGGTTTTATGAAAATTTGGATTTCTTGGATTTTAGTTATTTTGTAGGTTTGAAGCATTGATTGTTCTATTGAGTTTGATTTTGTAAGTGTTGTAACACCCGACATTTCGGCCAGGTGATTTTCTGACCATTTTCATTGTCACCCTCTTATTTAACCGTTATGATTTAAATTTAATGTTAAGACAAATTTATTACAAGTTGAGTAAAACTAGGTTGGGTGGCAGTTTAGTAATTAAAATCGATGGATTTAGTATAAATAGGAAATGGAAACCTTAAACCTCATTTATTACCACTGTAGCCGACATTCCCTCTCGGCGATTCCTTCTTTCCCAAGTTCTTGCTCTCGGCTACCAGAACTTCCCTTTACCGACGGCTGGTTCGAGCTTGCTCTTCTCTGCAAATCCACACCCGAGGTACGAAATGGACAATGTAGTCATTCATTAGTGAATAGAGCTCTGTTTTCAGCTCGGCACTGAGTTCGGATTTTAGCAGTGGCCGAGTAGTTTATGACCTTTTAAAATCTGGGAGTAGAAATGTCATCCCGAATCGATTCTGAACATTTCAAAGTAACCAACTCGGATTTAATCAATGGTAAAACTTGTCCACCTAGTTTCGGATTTCAGACTGCAGTGTGTCAAACAGAGGAATCGGAATGACTTTAGCTATTAGATCCTAGGATGGTTTATGATTAGGACTATTAAGACTTTGTTTTAACTACTGTAATGTACATGTTTTAGGTGAAGAAGTCTAAAGGAAAGAAGCTTGGATTGCTAAGGAATCCAGGTAAGTGAATGTATTAAGATTTCCGGCCACTAGGGCCCTACACCGCAAGGGTATTAGGAAATCACTGAGATGTTAGCTTATTGACTATGATTTGTTATTTCCACAATATGAAGAAGTTGAGTAAGTAAATGTAAAGTTACAGGATGTTTTACTTGTCCTCATGATATGACTTCTCTCTATGAAATTTATGTCTATGCACTGTGTCCCTGTTATGATTAAGTTGAGAACATGAAAAGCAAATGTAACCAAGATTAAGTGCAGAGCGGGGAAAGACTATGTTATGTATGACTCGCGAATTCTCCCACTGGTGGAGGCCGAGTTAATGATATGTACGACTCGCAAAATCTCCCACTGGTGGAGGCCGAGTTAATGATATGTATGACTCGCGAAATCTCCCACTGGTGGAGGCCGAGTTAATGATATGTATGGCTCGCGAATTCTCCCACTGGGGAGGCCGAGTGATGTATCATGATTGCCGCGATAGGCAAATGATTATGTATGTCTGCCGCGATAGGCAAATGACTATGTACCCCTGTCTTCCTCCCTCGTCTCCTGCCTTAATACATGTCATGTAAATGATAAAGATGAACACGAATGGTGAATGGTTTATGAACTTATGTCTCTTTAAATTGTGTACTCATGTATATCTGTCAGCATGCATTCCTTACTAAGCATTAGGCTTATAGTTAAACCTTATGGTGTAGGTGAAGAAGGTTCAGGTGAGGATGTTATGTGCAAAGAGGATGCTTAAGGCTGGTTGCTGGAGGATGCTCAAGGTGACAGTGCGGGACTGGAGAGGCGATTTATGACCCCTGGTTAAGACTCTTATGTTACAGTATGTTAAAGAATATGGTAGTTTAAGTAGGATGAGATTATTTTAAAACGTTGAGCTTTGAAACTGTCTAGTGGATCACTGAGTCAGGGAATGATTATATAGATTTATAAATGGTCTGTTGCTTAAGTCTTCCGCTATATGCATTTTGAATGAGTTGTGTTTTCTTTCTGTTGGAAGGAGTCATTTGATGATTTAGAGTTCTCTACCGTAAGACGGAAGCTGGAAGAGGTAGTCTTCCGGCTGACGTCATCGGCAGATGCCGAAGGAATAGTTGTTGATGGTTTAGTCTTCCGGTTGACGTCATCGGCAGATGCCGAGAGTTAATTGTTTGATGGTTTAGTCTTCCGGTTGACGTCATCGGCAGATGCCGAGAGTTAATTGTTTGATGGTTTAGTCTTCCGGCTGACGTCATCGGCAGATGCCGAAGGGTAGTTGTTTGTTGGTTTAGTCTTCCGACTGACGTCATCGGCAGATGCCGAAGGATAGTTGTATGATGGTTTAGTCTTCCGGATGACGTCACCGGAAGATGTAAAATGTGTGTTGTCGCTTAGCGACCGGAAGATGTAAAATGTGTGTTGTCGCTTAACGACCGGAAGATGTAAAATGTGTTTTGTCGATTAGCGACCGGATAATGTTTTAATTTAGCACGCGAGACCCACGTGCCCACCGGAAGACGTCTCCTTTTAGGTGATGTTAAGCGAGTCACGCGTAATGCACGTGATGACCGGACGACTAAATTTCTGAGGGTTGTCAACGCATGCAACCCATGCAAACCCGAGTGGTATTAAGTTAAGAGAATTGAGGGCACCTCCTCTTTTCCCGAAATTGTCAAGAAGCCAATGACCGAGTCTAGTCGCTCGACTCTGTAAAGGTTGAGCCGACGAGGCGTGGGAAGTCGGGCACGAGAGGATTCGTCCTCCTTAATGGTTCTGCGTTTCTATTACCAGTTTAAAAAGAAAATATATGTTAAATGTGAAAGTCTGTTGAGAGATAGTAAGCGAATGTAATAATAGTAAAAGTCAAGCGAACGATTAATGAAAGAATATGAACACGTGACGGCTCCTGGCCGGGGTCGTTACAAGTGTAATTTGGGAACTGTTTTGGGATGTCTCTGAACGTGTTTATAAAGTTTGATTTTTTTTTTCAGGATTTGGTTTTAGAAATTTCAGTCGTTATGCCGCTCGTTTTTTTTCGTATAGTAAGCAACGTCGAGTTCAATTATTTCCACGTTTTTACTAATATTTTTGGAGTCGAGATTTTAACGAAAATTATTTTAAATTATGTGTAAAGGCGGGATTGGTTAGCAAAGTAGCGCACCGAGCCAGGGTGGGTTCGGGGGCGTTACACCTTCTATGCCAATAATTGTCTTAAACAACTATTCATCTAAATTCCTCCTCCATCTACTTCTGTTATATTATTTTATCCTCAATGACCCTCGAAGATGGAAACATGCATTCTGGTCTTCAAACTTCTATTCTCTAGAATTTAGCCCCACTTAAGAAATAATGAATCTAATTACCTACTTTCTTATTGAAACCCACACACCATTCGCTTAATCGTAAAATAGTGGTCACCAACTCATCCAACATCCTTTTCTCAATACAATAATATTTTCCTACATATTCTAACATAATGCATGGTAAGAAAGCAATCTAAAACTAAACATAACAAAACAAACTTACAGTTGATGAAGAATATTCATGTTATGGCTTGTGCAGTTAGGCAGTCTGCAGAAATGATTTTAACCTGGGCTCTGATACCACTCTGTAACGACCCGTAATTCGGTCGTTACTAACTTGACTTAACGTACAATTCTATAAAAAATTTAATAAAAATACTAAACGTCTATAAATTTTCCCCAAAACGAGTGAACTTCATTTACAAAACTTCATATAAAATGTGTGTAAATTTTCAAAAAAAAAAATTTCCTCCGTGAACAGTGTTTTGCCAATCGATCGGCTACCTCTCGGCCAACACTATAAAAAAAACATCAATTTGGCTGATTGATCGGCCAAACCGGCGACCGATCGGCTCTGAATCTGGTTTTTTCCTCCAAACGCATCGATCTCACACCTTTCTCCCTTTTCCCCCATTTCTTCACTACATACCTAAAGTTTCTTCATGAATCATCATAACTTCAATCCATTATCATTCAACCTATAAACATTATCAAAATCTTAAAATCATACCTCAAATCATCCATTTATCCATAATCAACTTAATGCACAGTTATCCCAAATCAAACACAACGGTATTTCCTTAAACAACTCAGAACAACAAAAATCCCAATTATGTTCACAAAATGTAGAAAAAAATCTATAAGGCCAACACCTAACTAAAGTTAAAATATTAGTCTTTACATATTAACCAAAATACCTATAACTGGCCCACACGTTAAAATTGCCCTAACAGTGCCAAGCACACACCATGGATATCCTCCATCAGCTGCTCTGTCATTCGTACTGAGGATCAACGTCCTCACCTGTCTCAATATCACCTACACCACAAAGTAAGTAATGAGCCTAATGCCCAGTAAGTGATGTAGAAATAAATAAAATGCATGCTCATGACTATGCTATGTTCATGCTCTTCGTAAATCATGCACTGAGTCGTTCTTTATTTTCTTGCATGACATGAGTCATTGGGGTACTGCTTCTAGAGGATAGATGGCCTTACTGAGTGTCCACCTGGCGGGACGACCAACTCACTCTAGGAGAAGTGGAAAGACCCCCTTCCTTGAGCCCAGCCTGGGACGCACCACTATCGGCATGGGTTGGACAAGGCTCGAAGCCCGCGGACACACCGTCATCAACCCGGCCCAACACAGTTCCCTACCCACAACTATTTATGTATTTTACTGTACTGTTTTTCTTTTGCTCTTGTTTACATGAAAACGTATGCATAAAACTATTTTCTATGCTTTGGAAAACTATGATGCATGAATGCGTGTCACATACACATATCCTCGAATGCTGTAAACATAACATAAAATAGACTGATAACAAATCCATAATTAAATAAGAAACAATCATAAATAAACTCACAACCTAATTTCTACCCAAACCAAACTCTCAAACTACATTCTCCAAAATCCACATTCTAACTATCTTTGTGGTGTAGACCAATTGGCCAAACACAAGCAAACATACATTTACCTTGATTCCTGACCACAAGATTAGGCAATTGATTAACTTCCCTTTTTATTTGTAACCCTATGTATTTAAATTAAACAATATACATCAAATTAAAAAACATATATCAAAATGTATCCGAATCAATTCAAATCATATAATTCCTACTATACTCATCAAATTGAATAACTTTGAAAAATCATAACATAATCTATACTTATCTAATTACATTGACTCCAACGCCTATTGATCACTTAAAAACTCTAATTTAACTTGGTAAGATTAATTATCAAGAACCCTCAATTGATTGCATCGGTAAAACGAAAATCCAAAACTACCCTAAAAATGCTAACTTGAACATTTTCAACCAAATTGATGTCTTTGCTTCATTCTATTCCACAACTAATCACTACATTAAATTTAAACATCAATTAAACCAAAAAGGAGGAAAAGAAGCTCAATTTTATGCAGTCATCTAAGGTTTATCAAAACATCAAATAAATCCAACTAAACTCCACTTCTATTACATTTAAACCTTAAATTGTTAAACCATTAAGGAAGTCAACTCGTACCGTGAAAATCTTGAGAACTAGAGTGGAGGAGGATTTTTGTGAAAGATGGAGAGGGAAGTCCGTGGCAGAGAAGCTAGAGAGGAGAAAGAGAGGTTTTCATCGTGGGTTGCGTTACCAAAATGAAGACCATTCTTCATTTTGTTCTCTTAAAAGAAACATTAAATGAAGGGGGTGTGAGGTGTCATCGATGGAGAGGAAGAAAAGGGATAAATATCCCTCAAGCTTATCCAAACCCCACCCCTTTTTTATTATTATTATTTTTTTTTTAATAACAAGTACAATAGTCTTTCCTTCTTCTTTCTCTCGAAGGTAGAAAAGTATAGCTTCACTGTCTCATTTTGTTTCCAACGTGGTTCTCACTTTTTCAAATTGACAATTTGACTTTTCAACATCATCATATAAGTTCTTTTCTTAATATTTCTTTTACTTTTACTTTAATTAATATCATCAAATAAATAAAATAATCATATAGATAAAATAATCATGCAATATTAGGCAAACAAATTGTGACTATAATTACTATACATATTTGGAAATCTATGCGATGAAATTGTCGAGTATTACACCCAGCCTTGACCTTCAATTGGTAATAACCGGAGTGCAAATTAAACTTTGAAAATACCTGAGCCCCTTGTAGTTGGTCAAATAAGTCGTCGATCCTCGGCAACAGGTACTTATTCTTGATGGTTAACTTGTTCAGCTCTCAGTAATCAATACACATACGTAAGGACTCATCCTTCTTCTTAACAAAAAGGACTGGCGCACCACACGGAGAGAAGCTAGGGCGTACGAAGCCCTTGTCCACCAATTCCTTTAGCTGAACCTTCAACTCCCTCAGCTCTATTGGCGTCATTCGGTACGGGTTCTTCGATACCGGTTCAGCACCAGGACATACTTCAATCTCGAACTCAATCTCACGGTCTGGAGGAAACCCCAGTAAGTCATCTAAGAAAACATCTGAGAAGTTTCGAACTACCAGAATATCTTGGAGCTCTACCTCACTCTACCTTTGAACATCCACTACATAGGCTAGAAATCCGACACATCCTGACCTCATCAACTGTTGAACTTTCAAGGAGGATACAACAGACATACTATGTTTCTTTGGTATAGCTTGATAAGAGAACTCTTTCTCGTTCGGGCGCTTAAAAGACACTAGCCCGGACCTACAGTTGATGGTGGCGTGATGTCTAAATGGCCAATCCATTCGCAGAAATACATCGTATCCTTTCATATCGATGATGATAAGATTGGAATACAAATTCTGGTCCCCTACTGACACTATATTGCCCTGCACTGTCTGCTTGGTAGCATGACACTGTAGGGTTGATCTGTTGGCGCAAGACAAAATTCCTCCCTAACCACTAAGTCTCTAGCCACAAACGAGTGTGTGGCCCCCGTGTCCAACAATGTATAGGCAGGTGCATTACATATCAAAATTGTACCTGTGATCGTTGTGTGCTGGGCATTATCATCATTCTCTATCATAGCAAATACTCTTGGTGTGGCACGATTCGGCCTCTGATCGGGCATTGGGCAATCCCAGATGTGATGGCCCTCCTTGTCGCACCGGAACCAATGGCCGGTAAAGAGCCTACATTCACCTATGTGACTTCTCTGGCAACGCAGGCATACAGGAAGCTGAGGAGCTCTCATTGGTCTTTTTCCCTTGTCCTGATAAGCAGCAGTCTCATTGGGCATCTTAACGCCCCTGTTCTGTTGCTGTTGTGGTTGCCCAACCTGGCCCATTTGTTGTTGTTGAGGGGCATCATGAAGGAATCTCCTTGATGAATCCCTTTGTTTCTGGAATATCATCTCTAAGGCTTCAAACTGAAAAGCCTTGGCCACCACTTTCGTATACGGGGCCTCGTCAAAACCCCCGGTCGTGATTCCCCATAAAAGGTCCATCTTCAAACTCTGGATGAACTGGTGTACCTTGTTTTTGTCGGTGGCCACCAGATGAGGTGCGTAGCGGGATAGTGACTCGAACTTCTGAACATATTCGACCACTGACCCATATTGCCGCAGTTAGGAGAATTCGATCATCTTTTTCTTCCTCACACTGCGGTCAAAATACTTCTCGTAGAAAATTCTCTTGAATCCGTTCCAATCTACTGCCACTGTTGTTGACTGTATGGTGTCCCACCAAAATCCAGCGTCATTGGTGAGGTGAAATGCGGCACACATAACCTTCTTATTCTCCTCCACTTCTGCGTAGTTGAACATACGCTCTTTCGTTCGGATTCACTCCTCGGCGTGAGTAGGGTCCGTCGACTGCCCGTCAAACGCTGGCGATTGAAGCCGTCAGAATCTGTCTCCACTAGTGTCACGTGGAGCATTTGTATGATTGTTGTTCTCATTGTCCTCCCTCACCATCATGCGAGACTGAACGCCGACCAACTCGGCTCTGTTGTTCGGCTCACCTTGGTGTCCTCTCACCATTTCTACAAAAATCATATACGTAATAATAAACTAAATTTAATAAACTTAAACTTATACGAAAACTTAAACACTTAAAGTTGATGGAGTGATCTCACGTGACAGATTGCGCAGTCAGATAGTCTACGGAACTGCTTTTAAAACCTGGGGACTCTGATACCATAACTGTGACGAACCCCTTTTACACGTAACATTCGTTAATCTCCTCATCACATTTTGAAATAATTTGAGATAATGTTATAATAATTTAATTAAAAAAGAAAAATAAAATGAGAAATGGCCATGCAAATGAGATTCACGTACGTGGAAGCATGGGGAACAATCAGTGAGTTATGGGTAAAGCAAGACACGTCTTTTCATTACTATTATTATTATTAAATAAATAATTTTAATTGAATTATAATTAAAATAAATCTAGATCTAAATAATTAAAGAAGTAATTAATTAAATAGGGTTAGTTCTTAGTTGTATGAATTGAAGGAAAATTATAGAAAAAACCAAGATTTGACCTGTTCATGTGACACGGACAAAACACTTAGCCAAGTCAGTCTTCCACGTGCACCTGACTATCACACCCACTCTCTCTCTCCCTCCTCCTCTACTTTGCCAGCTTTCCTTTGCCCCTATCTCTTTAATATACTTTACAACTATATTTATTAATTAATTTTATAAAATTCATATCTTATTCTTTGAAAATAAACTTTAACTAAATAATTTAGACTCTAAATTAAAGTCTAATACGTAAGTAAATATAATCATTAGACATTTTGGACGTAAAATTTATCGACATTTTTTTTAAAACTCTAAATCGGATAGGAAGACATAAATGGATGACATAAATGGACGACACGAATGGACGACAACAGAAATGGACGACAAGAATGAACGACGACAGGAATGGACGACGACAGGAATGGACGACGACAGGAATGGATGACCACAGGAATGGACGACAGAAATGTTTGAAAGACATAATGTAATATCCAGCTTGTACAGAATATTAATATTATAATATACGATGACGTTTTTGGGAAATATGTCAAATCAAATTCGTTTTACAAAAAGAAAGCGTCATTTTGATCATAACGATTAATAGGAATTTTAAGGAATTTACGGGATTTTTCGGAATAATAACGTTATATTTCGAGAAATTACGTTTCTCGTAATATAAAGGACGTTTTAGTAAAAATAGTAAATGAGATCTGAATTGCGAACGGACAGTTTTAATGGAACCCTTGTAATAAATTAAAGTTATTGGTGAAGTAAGGAAATTTGGAGAAACCGAATCGTCGGTTAATTAAAGAAACGAAGGACGAAACAAATGGAAAATGAAAAGAAGGGCAAAATGGTAAATTGCCAAGTTAAATTTGAATTAAAAACATTTGTTTGTCTTCTTCTCCACGTCATTTCTTCTTCCTGCGATTTCTCATCTCTCCCCTTTGGCGATCAACGACGATCGCTCCTCCGGCGCTCGTTCTTCCTCCGACGACCTTCGATCTTTTACGTTTTCTCCTCCTCTCGCAATCCTAGGTAAGATTCTATGCTTTTGGAGCGTTATAGCTGTAGCACCCGGTTTCAATATAAATCAAAATAAGTTATCAAATGGTGGTATATAATTTTATGGTTAAAATTGAGGGAAATGTTGATTAGGTTATTAGGCAGGGGCAAGATGGTAATTGCGAATTTACATTGTTGATAACGTATTTAAGGAAAGGTTTAGTGAGGTTTAGCCGCCACTATTTTATTACTCTTATCTCTCAGCTCGGCGAACATCCTCTAGGCGATTCCCCTCCGATTTTCCCCAACCAAGGTGAGTTTTGATTAAATTACTTGCTGTTCTAGTGCTTAGGTAGTTGAAGGATTGCCATGTATGGGTTTTCGAAAGGCTGCGAGTGAGAGATTTGGGTTTGGGGTTTAGTGATGTAACGGGAAGGTTTAATCAGTAGGGCCCCAAACCGCTTCCTTAGATTTCAGGGTAGTTAGATAAAGTCTAGTGGGGATCTAATCTATAATCTGTCGATGGTTTTAGGTGAGCAGATTTCTGGAGTAGCATATAGCCGAGCGATTTCCATGAGACCAGGTAGTAAAGTATTGTGTGTGCCCTCGGGCCTACATCACAAAACAGCAGGTTCTTGCATATTTGAGTATTTTCTGTATGTCATGCATCATAAATTTGAAAGAAAACGAAAATGAAATTTTCATGTATCATTGGAAAGGCAGTTCAGATTGACAGGCATTGGCGGTTAAGGGAACTAATCCACCCCTTAACCGATGAAGAGAATTATAACATTGGGAGAACTGATCCCACTCCCAAGGGAATTGAGAGATCAGAACAGTTATTAAGGGACCTCATCCACCCTTAATTAATGAAGAGGAGACATTGGGAGAACTGATCCCACTCCCAAGGGAATCATGGGATCTGATCAGTAAACAAACGATGTACAACCGAGATGAGAAAGGTAGAAACTGCATATTTATGATTTTTTTTCAGCATATCATTTCATTATTTCCTTACTTACTTAGCATTAGGCTAATAGATAAGTTTTGTGATGTAGGTGTTGAGGATACCACAGGTGAAATTCCTGAGTGCACAGATGGTTAGATGTGGTTGGAGGAGTACATCATGTCTCGGCTTGGTAAACTGATGAGGCGGGTTAACTGGTGTCGTAATGGTTGAGGTTTAATTAATAACGATTTATTCTGAGTATGTCGAGTTGTTCAGGATAGCAGAGATTTTGCATTTCGAATACGTTTTGAGATTTATTAATACTCCGTTGAGTTTTTTTTAAAATGTGCGTATTATTTTGTCGCCTAGTGACCGGGCGATGTGCGTATTATTTTGTCGTCTAGTGACCGGGCGATGTGCGTATTATTTTGTCGCCTAGTGACCGGGCGATGTGCGTATTATTTTGTCGCCTAGTGACCGGGCGATGTGCGTATTATTTTGTCGCCTAGTGACCGGGCGATGTGCGTATTATTTTGTCGTCTAGTGACCGGGCGATGTGCGTATTATTTTGTCGCCTAGTGACCGGGCGATGTGCGTATTATTTTGTCGCCTAGTGACCGGGCGATGTGCGTATTATTTTGTCGCCTAGTGACCGGGCGATGTGCGTATTATTTTGTCGCCTAGTGACCGGGCGATGTGCGTATTATTTTGTCGCCTAGTGACCGGGCGATGTGCGTATTATTTTGTCGCCTAGTGACCGGGCGATGTGCGTATTATTTTGTCGCCTAGTGACCGGGCGATGTGCGTATTATTTTGTCGCCTAGTGACCGGGCGATGTGCGTATTATTTTGTCGCCTAGTGACCGGGCGATGTGCGTATTATTTTGTCGCCTAGTGACCGGGCGATGTGCGTATTATTTTGTCGCCTAGTGACCGGGCGATGTGCGTATTATTTTGTCGCCTAGTGACCGGGCGATGTGCGTATTATTTTGTCGCCTAGTGACCGGGCGATGTGCGTATTATTTTGTCGCCTAGTGACCGGGCGATGTGCGTATTATTTTGTCGTCTAGTGACCGGGCGATGTGCGTATTATTTTGTCGCCTAGTGACCGGGCGATGTGCGTATTATTTTGTCGCCTAGTGACCGGGCGATGTGCGTATTATTTTGTCGCCTAGTGACCGGGCGATGTGCGTATTATTTTGTCGCCTAGTGACCGGGCGATGTGCGTATTATTTTGTCGCCTAGTGACCGGGCGATGTGCGTATTATTTTGTCGCCTAGTGACCGGGCGATGTGCGTATTATTTTGTCGCCTAGTGACCGGGCGATGTGCGTATTATTTTGTCGCCTTGTCGTCTAGTGACCGGGCGATGTGCGTATTATTTTGCCGTCGAGTGACCGGGCGATGTGCGTATTATTTGTCGTCTAGTGACCGGGCGATGTGCGTATTATTTTGTCGCCTAGTGACCGGGCGATGTGCGTATTATTTTGTCGCCTAGTGACCGGGCGATGTGCGTATTATTTGTGTCGCCTAGTGACCGGGCGTGTGCGTATTATTTGGTCGTCTAGTGACCGGGCGATGTGGGTATATTTGTCGTCTAGTGCTCGGGGTTCGGGTGAGAAGAGATTTGAAGTGTGTTTATCACCGGGTTATGTTTTTAATTGCTCACGTGAGGGGCACACGTACACCGGATGATGTCCTCTTATTTCACCGGATGATGTAACGATACGTCGATCGGATGAAGGAGTCATCCGAATGACGTCATCGGAAGATGTAGGTAGTGTTTGTCATTTTGTGACCGGTTGATATAACCAAAGTCTTGTCGTTTGCCACCAGAAGAAGCCTTCTGTTGTCTGTTCCAGTCTCTTCCGTTGACTTTTCTCAGCGGATGATTTGCTTGACTCTTATGAACTTCAAGCATTTCACGCCCAGGCCTCCATCTCTTCCGCTCGAATTATTTTATAATATTTTAATTTATTATTCAAACACTGCTTTACTCAAAGATTTTTCCGATGCAAGCTTTTGTGTTTTGTCAAACGTTCAAATCTGATTTCTCAAATGAAATTTTAAATTTGGTCCGAAATTTCATTAGCTGTGTTCGGGTTTTTAAGTAACAAACCGGGTTCAGACAACTCGGGGTGTTACAATAGCTCAGTTTTCACGAAGTTTAACGTTTAGCGTTTCGTATAGATTTTCGTTAAAATGTGATTTAGGGTTCGTAATAGATAGGTTAGCCGTATTTGTGAAAATAATGAACGTATTGAACATTATTGGATAAAGTTAATCGATTTAGGACGAATGTTAGAGATTTAACATTTCCGAGTTTCGGGGAAAAACTCGTCAATGTTGATTTTGAGGTGTTGAACGTTATTTGATGGATGAAAATGTCTCTTGGAGCTAAGTTAGAAATTTAAGAGAATTTCATTAGTTAGGGTTTTGTTAAACTGGACGTTAAACGGTTGAATCTCGCGTTAATGTTAAATGTTGTGTTTTGCCTCTGACAAAAAACGCTCGTGGATGGAGCTTGAGCTGCAACGGACACGAGGTTAGTTCTCGTGACTTACTCTGGCCGATTGGCCTACACCGTACTTCGATGTCGCGTTGAGGATCTTAGAGTGTTGTATGTTCAAACTGCTTTGGTTGGGTAGTTAGGTTTAAACGTTTTCGTAGGTTATTTCTTTTACAGTCTTGATGGTACGCATGTTTGTTTGTTTACATTTATATTGAACTGTTCATGCATCACGTATTTTAACTTGGCATGAAAATGAATTTCCGCACGATGTTTTCAGAAAACCGATATGGCCCAGAAATTGGGGGCTATCGATCTATTGTGTGGACCGATTAAGGGTCTGACCAATACCACATCTCATGTAATGTAATTAATGAACATAATCTGTTATCTGGTCACGCGAGGTGGGGCTCAGGCACGGCTGTACTTGTTGTAAGCGTGTACCCCCCTCCTCTAACCGCACGGGGTAGTCCGACCGCTGGATGGGCCCCCTTCGGTTAGGGGGATGAGATCTCGGTGATATTCTGTCTGCGACGCTCTGTATGTTATGCATGATTTCTGAACTCCATATGTACAGTACGCATCTGCATTTACATAGAATTTACTAAGCCTTTAGCTCATAGTGTGTCTGTATGTTGTAGGTGATATCGAAGCAGGTGAGGACGATGTTCCTCCACCCGATGTACAGGATGGTTGAAGAAGAATGACTGTGGTGGTGTGCATGAGCAGTCGTTGCGTATGTTGACCCGTGGGGAAAGTGGTTAGGTATTTTGAGAGTTTGGGCGAATTTTGATTGTACAGTGGATTATGTTGTGGTTAACAACATTCTAGGATGCTTCGTTCTGGATAGATTACGCTATAGGTTATTTTAAAAACGTTTTGAAAATATATTTTGTAACTGTTGATTTTAAGGGAAATGTTCAGTTTTTAAACATAACCACGCGGTTTGTTTTTACGAAAATCAATTAAGTTTTAATTGAGTTTTGAGTCGTTGTTTTGGGTGGTTGATGAAACGAGGAATGAGGAAAATTTGAATGAGTTATGTTGGATGTGAATTTGATGAAACGGTGAAGGGTTTTGATTAATGTATGTGAAGTGAGGGAAGTGAAGGGAAGAGAAATGAGCGATGTAGGAACAGGGAGGCAGAGGAGGTGGCGATTGATCGCCCAGGGGTGGGGATCAATCGCCCCTCATGGTCGCCGCTCTCTGGAAAAATCCAGAGAGCGTGGCGACTGATCGCCACAAACTGTGGCGATCAGTCGCCACAGGCGATTTGCAACAGGCGACCATTCGCCTATTGAAATCGTCGAAGGGCGATCAGTCGCCCCCTTTATGGGCGACTGATCGCCACAGTATATAGGGATGAAAATCCCCTCTTTGCCCTCTGCCTATTTTTATTTTAGTTTTTAATTGTTTTAAATTTGTTTTAAGTTTTGTTTTTAATAGTTTATAAACATAGGCTCCGTCGGTTTCAATTCCGACTTCGATTCCGACATTAAAAGTTTTATTTCCGCTAAAACGCTAAGTTTAAAGGTATTCTGATTCCGACTTTGGTTCAAATTCCACCTAGAGTCATTTAAAAGTTAGACGTATAAAAATAATAATAATTATAATATGTACGGAAATGGGGTACAGTGTTAGGGTCGTGACAATTTATGGTATCAGAGCCCTCGGATTTTAAAATCGGTTCTGTAGACTGCTCGACTGCGCATGCCACTACGCGAACGTCCTTCTTCAACTGTAAGTATGCTCTGTTGTATTTCTTTTTTTTTATTTCTTAGGATTATTGTTTCGATTTTTTTAGGAGTTATAAAATATGGTTCGAGGAAAAGATCCACGTGATGACGCGCTTGATCGACTTACGGAGTTGCTGGACCGTCAGTCTCAGCATATGGACCGACAGGCACAACAAATTGAGAGTTTAGTGAATCGAGAGAATCAGAGAGCCCAAGAGTTGGTGGTTCCTAACAACCAGAGCATGCAGAAGTTTCAAAGCCTCTGACCTCCAGTATTTGACGGCCGATCATCGGATCAAACAGTTGTTGAGGAATGGATTGGGGTGATGGAGGATATGCTGAGTTATGCAGAGGTGGGGAATGGGAGTAAGGTGGGTTATGTTACTTTCCACCTGGCATTAGATGAAACGACCCTAATACTGTACCAAATATCCGTACCACTTTTTTTTTTTTTTTTACTAATATCTTTAATTAAACTCTAGGCGGAACCTAAACCGAAATCGAAACCAGAATCGAAATCGGAATTTAAATCTAAGTTTAAAACCATTTAAAACAAATATTAAAACTATTTAAATTAAAACCAATTTTCGATTAAAACAAATGGGAGGACAATTCTGTCATTCTGCCAATGGAAGGAGGGTAGCGCCCGATCGCTGCGATATGCAACGATCGCAGCGCTCGATCACTGCGCGCTGCAGCGATCGTAGCGCCCGATCGCTGCGATACTGCAATGTGCAGCGATCAGTCGCTGCGCGCTGCAGCGACAGCAGTGCCTGATCGCTGCAATATGCAGCGATCAGTCGCTGCGTGATGCAGCGATCGCAGTGCCCGATCGCTGCCCTTGGCAGCGCTCGATCGCTGTACGCCTCACGCCATGTTGCCTTTGCTCTCTGCGTAAAATGCTCTCTGTATTTACACTTAATCCATACTCTCTGGAATCCGATTCCAAAGAGCAATACATCACCCATTTAACACCCCCCACATCAATAAACACAATAACTTACCACTTCCACTCAACCCAAAATGTACTTAAACTCAACCGACTTGCAGCGGACTTTGCGAAATCCAACTGCATGGATAGCTCTAAAAACCGAGCATATCCTTAACAATCCCAAAAACAATCAAAACATTTCTATACACAGTTTACCAAAAACATTTGAAACATTAAACATAAAACCTATCACCTATCCACTATCAGATCCAAACACCCTAAAATATCTATACAATCATTAATCAAAATCTCCAAAACCCTCAAAACTATACGTACTATCCCCACGGGTCAGATGAGCCTCGACTGCGCCAACACACCACCGCAGCCATCCTCCGTCAACTGGACTCAAGCCTCAGGAGGAGGAATCCCATCCTCACCTGGTTCCTTGATATCTAGATCACCTACACCATACAATACACTATGAGATGAAATCCCAGTAAGCTCTACGTAAATGCAATGCATGCTGTGCGTATGAGTTCGATAAACCATGCTTTATTTTATCTTACTATGCAATGCTCAATAGGTGTCACCGAGATCCTATCCCTCTAACCAGAGAGAGCTCATCCAGCGGGCGGACTACTCTTTCCAGCTAGAGGCGGGGGGTGCACGCTTACAACACGTACAGCCGTGCCTGAGCCCCACCTCGCGTGACCAATACGCCTTTCGGCCAATACACCTTTCGGCCAATACGCCTTTCGGCCAATACGCCTTTCGGCCAATAAGCCTTTCGACCAATGCTATGCTCAATACGCCTTTCGGCCAGTGCTATGCTTTACGTTATCTTTAAAACTCTGTGCGGAAGTTCATTTTCATGCTTTTCTTTAAAACAAGTGATGCGTGAACAGTTCAATATCATACAATAAACAAGCAATAATATATACCATCAAAGATTGTAAAACCTAATCTATAAAACAAATAAACCTAGCTACCCAACCAAAGCAATATAAACTAGTGCGTCACCAAACTCCTCGAGACGACATTCGACGTACGGTGTAGGCCAATCGGCCAGAGAAGATCACAAGAACTTACCTCGTGTCCAAAGCAGCTCAAGCTCCGTCCACGAGCGTTGTTTGTCTGAAGCAAAACACAATATCGACGTTAAAACGAGTTTAAGCTATCGATCGTCCAAATTTACAAAACCTTAACTAAGGAACTTCCTAAAGTTCTAATCCAATTCATTGGGCTATTATTCGAGCAATTCGCGCTCAGCACCGTAAATTCCAATTTACGAGTTATTCCTAAAATCTCGAAAATCCCTAATTTTTAACATTCTCAAATTTGTTTTAACTTCGTCCAATAACGTCAGATACGTGCAATATATACTTAATCACGGCTAACCTATTAATTACGAACCCTAATTCGCGTTTTTTAATCGAAAACCTAACGAAAACCCTAAACGTATAACTCCGAAAAACTTGAAATAAACGTTCTAAAACTATAGATCCATACCTAGAGCGTCGATTGGAGGAGAAAGCGTGAAGAAAATGAAGCGAACGGAGGTCAGATCGGAGAGATTAGTCGCGGCCAGAGGAGAAGTCGCGAAGGAGGAAAAGGAAATGCTCTCTTGAAATCGAAGAAGGCAGGGACGAATGAAGAAAGAAATAGATTTAAGTTAGTTTTATAATTTTGATTTGAAAAATTACTAAAATGCCCTTCTTTGATTTTTATATAAGTTTCATCACTCGGTTAATTAATCGTCCAGCTATTCGGTTTCACCAAATCTCCTTATTTCACCAATATATCCAACTTATTATTTGAGATTTAATAAAACTGTCCGTTCGCAATTCGGACCTCGTTTGCTATTTTTACTAAAACGTCCTTTAAACTACGATAGAGGTAATTACTCGGAATATAGTATTATAACTCCGAAAATTCCCAAAAATTTCTTAAAATTCCAATTTGTCGTTAGGATCGTAATGACGCTTTCCGTTTGCAAAAATGATTTGATTTGCCATATTTATGAAAAATACCATTATATAATAAAATATGAATATAATATATTTAATCAAAAAATCCGTACAAGCCGGATATTACATTCTACCCTCCTTATTTAGAATTTTGTCCACAAAATTAAATCATACAAATAACTCAGGATATCTAATCATCATATCCTGCTGTCGCTCCCACGTAGCTTCTTCCACCTCGTGGTTCCGCCATAGGACTTTAACTAGCGGAATTTCTTTGTTGCGCAAAATCTTGATGGAAGTCTCCAAAATACGTACCGGCCTAACCTCATAGCTCAAGGTAGGCTGTACCTCGATCTCTGTAGCCTCCACGATATGCGACGGATTGCGCAAGCACTTCCGAAGCGTAGAGACATGAAATACGTCGTGAATACCCTCCATAGAAGCCGGAAGCTGCAATCTGTACGCCAACTTCCCGATCCTCTTCAGAATAGGAAAGGGCCCCACATAACGAGGGTTCAACTTACCCCTCCTTCCGAATCTCGCAACACATTTGAACGGAGAAACTTTAAGGTAGACCTCGTCACCTTCTTCAAACTCTAGCTCTCTCCGCCTAGTGTCAACATAGCTCTTTTGTCGGCTCTGAGCTACCTCGATACGCTGTCTAATAATGGCAATCTTCTCTGCCGTCTGCTGTAGAATCTCAGGACCAACGATGCTGGCCTCGCCAACCTCGTCCCAATATAACGGAGATCTACATTTCCGACCATACAGCGCCTCATATGAAGCCATGCCAATAGTAGCCTGGAAGCTGTTATTATAAGAGAACTCGATCAGTGGCAAATACCTGCTCCACGATCCCTGAAACTCCAGCACACATGCTCTGAGCATATCCTCCAGAATCTGATTCGTCCTCTCTGTCTGTCCATCAGTCTGAGGATGAAATGCGGTGCTGAAATTAAGCTGAGTCCCCATAGCTTTGTGCAGACTCTTCCAGAACTTCGAGGTAAATCTCGGATCTCGATCTGAGACAATAGAAACTGGCACGCCATGCAGTCTGACAATCTCCTGCACATAAAGCTCGGCGAGCTGATCCATAGACGATGCCATCCTCACAGATAAGAAGTGGGCCGACTTTGTCAATCGGTCCACGATCACCCATACGCCATCATGGCCCTTCGTCGTCCTCGGGAGCCCCACAATAAAATCCATGGAGATCTGCTCTCATTTCCACTCCGGAATCGGCAGTGGCAATAACGTTCCGGCAGGTCTCTGGTGCTCTGCCTTCACCTGTTGACATACTAAACAGGTCTCAACATACTTGGCAACTTCCCTCTTCATGTTCGGCCACCAATAATGTCGCTTCAAATCCCGGTACATCTTGGTACTTCCCGGGTGTACAGAATATGCCGAAGAATGTGCCTCGGCCAATATCTCCTTCTTCAGATCCTCGTCGCTAGGCACGTACCACCTATGCCTGAACTTCAGAATACCGTCCTCTGATAAATGAAAATCCGACGAGTCTCCCAATGTCATGCTGGACCGAAGCTCCACACACTCTGTATCACTCTGCTGAGCCTCACGTATACGATCAAGAATAATCAGCCTGAGAGAAATGTTGGCGAGCATACTGGACAATTCTGCCACTATCTCCACATCGAATCTCTCAATCTCAGACCGCAGCGTAACTGACATCGCTGCAAGAGAAGGCTGACTCGCAGAAGGCACTCTACTCAAGGCATCAGCAACCTTGTTCGCCTTTCCTGGATTGTACTTGATATCAAAATCATAATCTTTGACGAACTCAAGCCATCGTCTCTGTCGCATGTTCAGCTCCTTCTGCATAAATAAATACTTCAGGCTCTTGTGGTCAGAAAATACCTCACACTGCTGCCCATATAAATAATGCCTCCATATCTTCAGTGCGAAGACCACAGCTGCTAACTCAAGGTCGTGCGTAGGGTAATTCTGCTCATACGGCTTCAACTGCCGAGAAGCATAAGAAATAACTCTCCCCTCCTGCATCAATACACAACCGAGTCCCACTCCAGACGCATCACAGTAAATACTGAATCTGACACCTTCAACAGGTAGCGCCAGTACTGGAGCGGTGGTCAATCTCTACTTTAGCTCCATAAAACTATCATCACAAGCAGACGACCAAATAAATCTCTCGTTCTTCTGAGTCAATCGAGAGAGAGGAAGATCGATCTTTGAGAATCCCTCTATAAACTTTCGATAATAACCGGCCAACCCGAGAAATCCACGCACCTCCCGCACGTTCTTCGACTGTGGCCAATCTCTGACCACCTGAATCTTGCTCGGATCCACAGAAACTCCGTCCTGTGATATAATATGGCCAAGGAAGCTCACTCTGTCAAGCCAGAACTCGCACTTCAAAAACTTTGGATACAGCTGGTGCTGACATAGTGTCCTCAGAACAATCCTCAGATGCTCCTCGTGTTCTTCCTTCGTCTTAGAGTAGATCAATATGTCGTCGATGAAAACCACCACGAACTCGTCCAGATACTCCTTGAAGACATGGTTCATCAAGTCCATAAACGCTGCAGGAGCATTAGTAAGTCCAAAAGACATGACAAGGAACTCATAATGCCCATACCTCGTTCGGAATGCCGTCTTCGGTATATCATCCATCCAGACCTTCAGCTGATTGTAACCCGAGCGTAGATCAATCCTGGAAAATACTCGGGCACCCTGTAGCTGATCAAATAAGTCGTCAATCCGGGCAGTGGATACTTATTCTTCACTGTGAGCTTATTCAGCTCCCTGTAATCAATGCACATCCTGAGGGTCCCGTCTTTCTTCTTGACAAACAGAACGGCGCACCCCAAGGCGATACACTGGGTCGAATAAATCCCTTCTCTAACAATTCGTCAAGCTGAGTCCTCAACTCTCTCAACTCAGCTGGTGCCAACCGATACGGGTTCTTGAACCTCGGCGCGGAGTTTGGATAGACATCGATAGTGAATTCGATCTCCCGGTCTGGTGGTAACCCGGGAAGATCATCAAGAAAAATCTCAGAGAACTCTCTGACGATAGGAATGTCGTTCGGCTTCAATCCGCTGAGCAACTGACAATCAAATACAGAGACCAAATAAATAGAGCACGCACCTTTAAACTGCTCGTTGACCATCATGGAATAAGAGATAGGCGAGCTACTCAATCTGCTCATCGCCTGATAAGAAAACTCAGCTTTACCCGGAGGTCGAAAGGTGACAATCCCTGATCGACAGTCGATGGTGGCGAAATGCTGTGACAGCCAGTCCATCCCCAAAATAAGATCATAATGCTCTATGCCCATAACAATGAGGCGAGCATAGAGAGTACGGTCCCCAATCGAGATAATATTACCCTGGACTATACGACCTGACTGCATACGCTCTCCTAAAGGTAGCATCACACTATACTCGCATTCGGCTAACTCAGGCGCAAGCCTCAATCTCGACACATAAGCGGTGGAAACAAAAGAATGTGTAGCCCCCGTGTCTAATAAAGAAATACAGGAACACCAGTAACAATATAGTATCTGCTATCACGGCAGGCTGATCCTCGTTATCAACATCACCAGGCTCGATAAAAGCAAAAATCCTGGGCATAACTCTCCTCTGATCACTACCTGACTGATCTCGCCCCCTCTTCGGGCAGTCTTTAGCAAAATGGCCTGGCTCACAGCACCAATAACATACATTCGTGCCCATCCTGCACTGGCCAGAGTGTTTCCTCTGACATTTAGGACAAACAGGTACCTGAGAAGCAACCTGTACTTGCTTACCCTTACCCCGGTCATTACCTCCCTCAAGAGGTCTCTTCACACCCCTCTGTTGCTGCTGGGGCTGTGCTCTCGGCTGCCAACCTCGGTTCAGAGACTGAGGTCGAATCTCACGGAAGAAGCCCTTAGATGTCTCCCTCGGTCTGGTAGAACTCTACTCAACGGCCTCAATATCTAATGCCCTGGCCACAATCTCGTCATAGGATACATGTCGTACCCTAGATATCGTAAGGCGCATCCCGAACTCCTGGCTAAGTCCCTGTAAGAATCGGCGTACCTTATCCTCGTTAACGCTGACCTGCCATGGTGCAAATCGAGACAGCGCCTCAAATCTCCTAACGTACTCGACAATAAAAGCAGTCTGCCACAACTGCATAAACTCGACCATCTTCGCCTCACGAACGGTATGGCTGAAATATTTATCGTAGAACAACTCTCTGAATCTCTCCCAGCCCATAACAGTCACATCGGTGATCGTCTTCACAGTGTCCCACCAGAATCGGGCATCTAAGGCCAGGTGGTAAGTCACCAACGCCACTCTCTCCCCGTCCTCAATGCTAGCATACGCCAAGCATGTCCTCCATCGTGCGAATCCACTCCTCAGCTGAAGAGGGATCAGTGGACTGTCCGCTAAATATAGGGGGCTGGAGCTTCTGAAATCTCCCCATCCAACGGTTACCCGGAATGATCGCCTCTCGAGCTCTAGTTCCCTCTCGGTCTATCAAAGTACCCAGCTGTTGAGACTGTCTCTCCATCTGCTGAGCCTGTCTCTCCATATGCTGAGACTGCTGGGCAATAAAGTCCTTAAGAGTATCGATCGTATCATCTCTGTCGTATCGGTCATTTCGTGGATGCACCATAATTATAAAATTCCTATAAAAGTTAAACAAATATTCTAAGAAACTAGAAAACAAATAAAGCTATAAACGTACTTACAGTTGATGAAGAATGTCCGCGTAGTGGCTGTGCAGTCGAGCAGTCTACAGAACCGATTTTAAAACCCAGGGGCTCTGATACCATAACTGAAACGACCCTAATACTGTACCCAATATCCGTACAATTTTTTTTACTAATATCTTTAATTAAACTCTAGGCGGAACCTAAACCGAAATCGAAACCAGAATCGAAATCGGAATTTAAATCTAAGTTTAAAACCATTTAAAACAAATATTAAAACTATTTAAATTAAAACAATTTTCGATTAAAACAAATGGGAGGACAATTCTGTCATTCTGCCAATGGAAGGAGGGTAGCGCCCGATCGCTGCGATATGCAACGATCGCAGCGCTCGATCACTGCGCGCTGCAGCGATCGTAGCGCCCGATCGCTGCGATACTGCAATGTGCAGCGATCAGTCGCTGCGCGCTGCAGCGACAGCAGTGCCTGATCGCTGCAATATGCAGCGATCAGTCGCTGCGTGATGCAGCGATCGCAGTGCCCGATCGCTGCCCTTGGCAGCGCTCGATCGCTGTACGCCTCACGCCATGTTGCCTTTGCTCTCTGCGTAAAATGCTCTCTGTATTTACACTTAATCCATACTCTCTGGAATCCGATTCCAAAGAGCAATACATCACCCATTTAACACCCCCCACATCAATAAACACAATAACTTACCACTTCCACTCAACCCAAAATGTACTTAAACTCAACCGACTTGCAGCGGACTTTGCGAAATCCAACTGCATGGATAGCTCTAAAAACCGAGCATATCCTTAACAATCCCAAAAACAATCAAAACATTTCTATACACAGTTTACCAAAAACATTTGAAACATTAAACATAAAACCTATCACCTATCCACTATCAGATCCAAACACCCTAAAATATCTATACAATCATTAATCAAAATCTCCAAAACCCTCAAAACTATACGTACTATCCCCACGGGTCAGATGAGCCTCGACTGCGCCAACACACCACCGCAGCCATCCTCCGTCAACTGGACTCAAGCCTCAGGAGGAGGAATCCCATCCTCACCTGGTTCCTTGATATCTAGATCACCTACACCATACAATACACTATGAGATGAAATCCCAGTAAGCTCTACGTAAATGCAATGCATGCTGTGCGTATGAGTTCGATAAACCATGCTTTATTTTATCTTACTATGCAATGCTCAATAGGTGTCACCGAGATCCTATCCCTCTAACCAGAGAGAGCTCATCCAGCGGGCGGACTACTCTTTCCAGCTAGAGGCGGGGGGTGCACGCTTACAACACGTACAGCCGTGCCTGAGCCCCACCTCGCGTGACCAATACGCCTTTCGGCCAATACACCTTTCGGCCAATACGCCTTTCGGCCAATACGCCTTTCGGCCAATAAGCCTTTCGACCATGCTATGCTAATACGCCTTTCGGCCAGTGCTATGCTTTACGTTATCTTTAAAACTCTGTGCGGAAGTTCATTTTCATGCTTTTCTTTAAAACAAGTGATGCGTGAACAGTTCAATATCATACAATAAACAAGCAATAATATATACCATCAAAGATTGTAAAACCTAATCTATAAAACAAATAAACCTAGCTACCCAACCAAAGCAATATAAACTAGTGCGTCACCAAACTCCTCGAGACGACATTCGACGTACGGTGTAGGCCAATCGGCCAGAGAAGATCACAAGAACTTACCTCGTGTCCAAAGCAGCTCAATCTCCGTCCACGAGCGTTGTTTGTCTGAAGCAAAACACAATATCGACGTTAAAACGAGTTTAAGCTATCGATCGTCCAAATTTACAAAACCTTAACTAAGGAACTTCCTAAAGTTCTAATCCAATTCATTGGGCTATTATTCGAGCAATTCGCGCTCAGCACCGTAAATTCCAATTTACGAGTTATTCCTAAATCTCGAAAATCCCTAATTTTTAACATTCTCAAATTTGTTTTAACTTCGTCCATAACAGTCAGATACGTGCTAATATATACTTAATCACGTCTAACCTATTAATTA
The DNA here is from genome assembly GCA_022432975.1 of Begonia masoniana. Lineage (NCBI taxonomy): Eukaryota > Viridiplantae > Streptophyta > Magnoliopsida > Cucurbitales > Begoniaceae > Begonia > Begonia masoniana. Next base: position 37,728,331 of record CM039502.1, read on the forward strand.
CGAACCCTAATTCGCAGTTTTTTAATCGAAAACCTAACGAAAATGCCTAAACGTATAACTCCGAAAAAACTCGAAATAAACGTTCTAAAACTATGATCCATACCTAAGCGTCGATTGGAGGAGAAAGCGTGAAGAAAATGAAGCGAACGGAGGTCGATCGGAGAGAGTAGTCGCGGCCAGAGGAGAAGTCCGCGAAGGAGGAAAAGGAAATGCTCTCATTGAAATCGAAGAAGGCAGGGAGCAATGAAGAAAGAAATAGATTTTAAGTTAGTGTTTAATAATTTTGATTTGAAAAATTACTAAAATGCCCGTCTTTGATTTTATATAAAGTTTCATCACTCTGGTTAATTAATCCCTATCGTTTCACCAAATCCTTATCAGTTTCATCAATCGGTTAATTAATGTCCAGCTTTCGGTTTCACCAAATCTCCTATTTCACCAAATATATCCAACCTTATGATTGAGATTTAATAAAACTGTCCGTTCGCAATTCGGACCTCGTTTGCTATTTTTACTAAAACGTCCTTTAAACTACGATAGAGGTAATTACTCGGAATATAGTATTATAACTCCGAAAATTCCCAAAAATTTCTTAAAATTCCAATTTGTCGTTAGGATCGTAATGACGCTTTCCGTTTGCAAAAATGATTTGATTTGCCATATTTATGAAAAATACCATTATATAATAAAATATGAATATAATATATTTAATCAAAAAATCCGTACAAGCCGGATATTACATTCTACCCTCCTTATTTAGAATTTTGTCCACAAAATTAAATCATACAAATAACTCAGGATATCTAATCATCATATCCTGCTGTCGCTCCCACGTAGCTTCTTCCACCTCGTGGTTCCGCCATAGGACTTTAACTAGCGGAATTTCTTTGTTGCGCAAAATCTTGATGGAAGTCTCCAAAATACGTACCGGCCTAACCTCATAGCTCAAGGTAGGCTGTACCTCGATCTCTGTAGCCTCCACGATATGCGACGGATTGCGCAAGCACTTCCGAAGCGTAGAGACATGAAATACGTCGTGAATACCCTCCATAGAAGCCGGAAGCTGCAATCTGTACGCCAACTTCCCGATCCTCTTCAGAATAGGAAAGGGCCCCACATAACGAGGGTTCAACTTACCCCTCCTTCCGAATCTCGCAACACATTTGAACGGAGAAACTTTAAGGTAGACCTCGTCACCTTCTTCAAACTCTAGCTCTCTCCGCCTAGTGTCAACATAGCTCTTTTGTCGGCTCTGAGCTACCTCGATACGCTGTCTAATAATGGCAATCTTCTCTGCCGTCTGCTGTAGAATCTCAGGACCAACGATGCTGGCCTCGCCAACCTCGTCCCAATATAACGGAGATCTACATTTCCGACCATACAGCGCCTCATATGAAGCCATGCCAATAGTAGCCTGGAAGCTGTTATTATAAGAGAACTCGATCAGTGGCAAATACCTGCTCCACGATCCCTGAAACTCCAGCACACATGCTCTGAGCATATCCTCCAGAATCTGATTCGTCCTCTCTGTCTGTCCATCAGTCTGAGGATGAAATGCGGTGCTGAAATTAAGCTGAGTCCCCATAGCTTTGTGCAGACTCTTCCAGAACTTCGAGGTAAATCTCGGATCTCGATCTGAGACAATAGAAACTGGCACGCCATGCAGTCTGACAATCTCCTGCACATAAAGCTCGGCGAGCTGATCCATAGACGATGCCATCCTCACAGATAAGAAGTGGGCCGACTTTGTCAATCGGTCCACGATCACCCATACGCCATCATGGCCCTTCGTCGTCCTCGGGAGCCCCACAATAAAATCCATGGAGATCTGCTCTCATTTCCACTCCGGAATCGGCAGTGGCAATAACGTTCCGGCAGGTCTCTGGTGCTCTGCCTTCACCTGTTGACATACTAAACAGGTCTCAACGTACTTGGCAACTTCCCTCTTCATGTTCGGCCACCAATAATGTCGCTTCAAATCCCGGTACATCTTGGTACTTCCCGGGTGTACAGAATATGCCGAAGAATGTGCCTCGGCCAATATCTCCTTCTTCAGATCCTCGTCGCTAGGCACGTACCACCTATGCCTGAACTTCAGAATACCGTCCTCTGATAAATGAAAATCCGACGAGTCTCCCAATGTCATGCTGGACCGAAGCTCCACACACTCTGTATCACTCTGCTGAGCCTCACGTATACGATCAAGAATAATCAGCCTGAGAGAAATGTTGGCGAGCATACTGGACAATTCTGCCACTATCTCCACATCGAATCTCTCAATCTCAGACCGCAGCGTAACTGACATCGCTGCAAGAGAAGGCTGACTCGCAGAAGGCACTCTACTCAAGGCATCAGCAACCTTGTTCGCCTTTCCTGGATTGTACTTGATATCAAAATCATAATCTTTGACGAACTCAAGCCATCGTCTCTGTCGCATGTTCAGCTCCTTCTGCATAAATAAATACTTCAGGCTCTTGTGGTCAGAAAATACCTCACACTGCTGCCCATATAAATAATGCCTCCATATCTTCAGTGCGAAGACCACAGCTGCTAACTCAAGGTCGTGCGTAGGGTAATTCTGCTCATACGGCTTCAACTGCCGAGAAGCATAAGAAATAACTCTCCCCTCCTGCATCAATACACAACCGAGTCCCACTCCAGACGCATCACAGTAAATACTGAATCTGACACCTTCAACAGGTAGCGCCAGTACTGGAGCGGTGGTCAATCTCTACTTTAGCTCCATAAAACTATCATCACAAGCAGACGACCAAATAAATCTCTCGTTCTTCTGAGTCAATCGAGAGAGAGGAAGATCGATCTTTGAGAATCCCTCTATAAACTTTCGATAATAACCGGCCAACCCGAGAAATCCACGCACCTCCCGTACGTTCTTCGACTGTGGCCAATCTCTGACCACCTGAATCTTGCTCGGATCCACAGAAACTCCGTCCTGTGATATAATATGGCCAAGGAAGCTCACTCTGTCAAGCCAGAACTCGCACTTCAAAAACTTTGGATACAGCTGGTGCTGACATAGTGTCCTCAGAACAATCCTCAGATGCTCCTCGTGTTCTTCCTTCGTCTTAGAGTAGATCAATATGTCGTCGATGAAAACCACCACGAACTCGTCCAGATACTCCTTGAAGACATGGTTCATCAAGTCCATAAACGCTGCAGGAGCATTAGTAAGTCCAAAAGACATGACAAGGAACTCATAATGCCCATACCTCGTTCGGAATGCCGTCTTCGGTATATCATCCATCCAGACCTTCAGCTGATTGTAACCCGAGCGTAGATCAATCCTGGAAAATACTCGGGCACCCTGTAGCTGATCAAATAAGTCGTCAATCCGGGGCAGTGGATACTTATTCTTCACTGTGAGCTTATTCAGCTCCCTGTAATCAATGCACATCCTGAGGGTCCCGTCTTTCTTCTTGACAAACAGAACGGGCGCACCCCAAGGCGATACACTGGGTCGAATAAATCCCTTCTCTAACAATTCGTCAAGCTGAGTCCTCAACTCTCTCAACTCAGCTGGTGCCAACCGATACGGGTTCTTGAACCTCGGCGCGGAGTTTGGATAGACATCGATAGTGAATTCGATCTCCCGGTCTGGTGGTAACCCGGGAAGATCATCAAGAAAAATCTCAGAGAACTCTCTGACGATAGGAATGTCGTTCGGCTTCAATCCGCTGAGCAACTGACAATCAAATACAGAGACCAAATAAATAGAGCACGCACCTTTAAACTGCTCGTTGACCATCATGGAATAAGAGATAGGCGAGCTACTCAATCTGCTCATCGCCTGATAAGAAAACTCAGCTTTACCCGGAGGTCGAAAGGTGACAATCCCTGATCGACAGTCGATGGTGGCGAAATGCTGTGACAGCCAGTCCATCCCCAAAATAAGATCATAATGCTCTATGCCCATAACAATGAGGCGAGCATAGAGAGTACGGTCCCCAATCGAGATAATATTACCCTGGACTATACGACCTGACTGCATACGCTCTCCTAAAGGTAGCATCACACTATACTCGCATTCGGCTAACTCAGGCGCAAGCCTCAATCTCGACACATAAGCGGTGGAAACAAAAGAATGTGTAGCCCCCGTGTCTAATAAAGAAAATACAGGAACACCAGTAACCAATATAGTATCTGCTATCACGGCAGGCTGATCCTCGTTATCAACATCACCAGGCTCGATAAAAGCAAAAATCCTGGGCATAACTCTCCTCTGATCACTACCTGACTGATCTCGCCCCCTCTTCGGGCAGTCTTTAGCAAAATGGCCTGGCTCACAGCACCAATAACATACATTCGTGCCCATCCTGCACTGGCCAGAGTGTTTCCTCTGACATTTAGGACAAACAGGTACCTGAGAAGCAACCTGTACTTGCTTACCCTTACCCCGGTCATTACCTCCCTCAAGAGGTCTCTTCACACCCCTCTGTTGCTGCTGGGGCTGTGCTCTCGGCTGCCAACCTCGGTTCAGAGACTGAGGTCGAATCTCACGGAAGAAGCCCTTAGATGTCTCCCTCGGTCTGGTAGAACTCTACTCAACGGCCTCAATATCTAATGCCCTGGCCACAATCTCGTCATAGGATACATGTCGTACCCTAGATATCGTAAGGCGCATCCCGAACTCCTGGCTAAGTCCCTGTAAGAATCGGCGTACCTTATCCTCGTTAACGCTGACCTGCCATGGTGCAAATCGAGACAGCGCCTCAAATCTCCTAACGTACTCGACAATAAAAGCAGTCTGCCACAACTGCATAAACTCGACCATCTTCGCCTCACGAACGGTATGGCTGAAATATTTATCGTAGAACAACTCTCTGAATCTCTCCCAGCCCATAACAGTCACATCGGTGATCGTCTTCACAGTGTCCCACCAGAATCGGGCATCTAAGGCCAGGTGGTAAGTCACCAACGCCACTCTCTCCCCGTCCTCAATGCTAGCATACGCCAGCATGTCCTCCATCGTGCGAATCCACTCCTCAGCTGAAGAGGGATCAGTGGACTGTCCGCTAAATATAGGGGGCTGGAGCTTCTGAAATCTCCCCATCCAACGGTTACCCGGAATGATCGCCTCTCGAGCTCTAGTTCCCTCTCGGTCTATCAAAGTACCCAGCTGTTGAGACTGTCTCTCCATCTGCTGAGCCTGTCTCTCCATATGCTGAGACTGCTGGGCAATAAAGTCCTTAAGAGTATCGATCGTATCATCTCTGTCGTATCGGTCATTTCGTGGATGCACCATAATTATAAAATTCCTATAAAAGTTAAACAAATATTCTAAAAAACTAGAAAACAAATAAAGCTATAAACGTACTTACAGTTGATGAAGAATGTCCGCGTAGTGGCTGTGCAGTCGAGCAGTCTACAGAACCGATTTTAAAACCCAGGGGCTCTGATACCATAACTGAAACGACCCTAATACTGTACCCAATATCCGTACAATTTTTTTTACTAATATCTTTAATTAAACTCTAGGCGGAACCTAAACCGAAATCGAAACCAGAATCGAAATCGGAATTTAAATCTAAGTTTAAAACCATTTAAAAAAAATATTAAAACTATTTAAATTAAAACAAATTTTCGATTAAAACAAATGGGAGGACAATTCTGTCATTCTGCCGATGGAAGGAGGGTAGCGCCCGATCGCTGCGATATGCAGCGATCGCAGCGCTCGATCACTGCGCGCTGCAGCGATCATAGCGCCCGATCGCTGCGATACTGCAATGTGCAGCGATCAGTCGCTGCGCGCTGCAGCGACAGCAGTGCCTGATCGCTGCAATATGCAGTGATCAGTCGCTGCGTGATGCAGCGATCGCAGTGCCCGATCGCTGCCCTTGGCAGCGCTCGATCGCTGTACGCCTCACGCCATGTTGCCTTTGCTCTCTGCGTAAAATGCTCTCTGTATTTACACTTAATCCATACTCTCTGGAATCCGATTCCAGAGAGCAATACATCACCCATTTAACACCCCCCACATCAATAAACACAATAACTTACCACTTCCACTCAACCCAAAATGTACTTAAACTCAACCGACTTGCAGCGGACTTTGCGAAATCCAACTGCATGGATAGCTCTAAAAACCGAGCATATCCTTAACAATCTCAAAAACAATCAAAACATTTCTATACACAGTTTACCAAAAACATTTGAAACATTAAACATAAAACCTATCACCTATCCACTATCAGATCCAAACACCATAAAATATCTATACAATCATTAATCAAAATCTCCAAAACCCTCAAAACTATACGTACTATCCCCACGGGTCAGATGAGTCTCGACTGCGCCAACACACCACCGCAGCCATCCTCCGTGCCAATAAGCCTTTCGGCCAATAAGCCTTTCGGCCAATAAGCCTTTCGGCCAATAAGCCTTTCGGCCAATAAGCCTTTCGGCCAATAAGCCTTTCGGCCAATAAGCCTTTCGGCCAATAAGCCTTTCGGCCAATAAGCCTTTCGGCCAATAAGCCTTTCGGCCAATAAGCCTTTCGGCCAATAAGCCTTTCGGCCAATAAGCCTTTCGGCCAATAAGCCTTTCGGCCAATAAGCCTTTCGGCCAATAAGCCTTTCGGCCAATAAGCCTTTCGGCCAATAAGCCTTTCGGCCAATAAGCCTTTCGGCCAATAAGCCTTTCGGCCAATAAGCCTTTCGGCCAATAAGCCTTTCGGCCAATAAGCCTTTCGGCCAATAAGCCTTTCGGCCAATAAGCCTTTCGGCCAATAAGCCTTTCGGCCAATAAGCCTTTCGGCCAATAAGCCTTTCGGCCAATAAGCCTTTCGGCCAATAAGCCTTTCGGCCAATAAGCCTTTCGGCCAATAAGCCTTTCGGCCAATAAGCCTTTCGGCCAATAAGCCTTTCGGCCAATAAGCCTTTCGGCCAATAAGCCTTTCGGCCAATAAGCCTTTCGGCCAATAAGCCTTTCGGCCAATAAGCCTTTCGGCCAATAAGCCTTTCGGCCAATAAGCCTTTCGGCCAATAAGCCTTTCGGCCAATAAGCCTTTCGGCCAATAAGCCTTTCGGCCAATAAGCCTTTCGGCCAATAAGCCTTTCGGCCAATAAGCCTTTCGGCCAATAAGCCTTTCGGCCAATAAGCCTTTCGGCCAATAAGCCTTTCGGCCAATAAGCCTTTCGGCCAATAAGCCTTTCGGCCAATAAGCCTTTCGGCCAATAAGCCTTTCGGCCAATAAGCCTTTCGGCCAATAAGCCTTTCGGCCAATAAGCCTTTCGGCCAATAAGCCTTTCGGCCAATAAGCCTTTCGGCCAATAAGCCTTTCGGCCAATAAGCCTTTCGGCCAATAAGCCTTTCGGCCAATAAGCCTTTCGGCCAATAAGCCTTTCGGCCAATAAGCCTTTCGGCCAATAAGCCTTTCGGCCAATAAGCCTTTCGGCCAATAAGCCTTTCGGCCAATAAGCCTTTCGGCCAATAAGCCTTTCGGCCAATAAGCCTTTCGGCCAATAAGCCTTTCGGCCAATAAGCCTTTCGGCCAATAAGCCTTTCGGCCAATAAGCCTTTCGGCCAATAAGCCTTTCGGCCAATAAGCCTTTCGGCCAATAAGCCTTTCGGCCAATAAGCCTTTCGGCCAATAAGCCTTTCGGCCAATAAGCCTTTCGGCCAATAAGCCTTTCGGCCAATAAGCCTTTCGGCCAATAAGCCTTTCGGCCAATAAGCCTTTCGGCCAATAAGCCTTTCGGCCAATAAGCCTTTCGGCCAATAAGCCTTTCGGCCAATAAGCCTTTCGGCCAATAAGCCTTTCGGCCAATAAGCCTTTCGGCCAATAAGCCTTTCGGCCAATAAGCCTTTCGGCCAATAAGCCTGACCAATACGGTTTTCGACCAATACGCCTTTTGGCCAATATGCCTTTCGGCCAATAAGCCTTTCGGCCAATGCTATGCTCAATACGCCTTTCGGCCAGTGCTATGCTTTACGTTATCTTTAAAACTCTGTGCGGAAGTTCATTTTCATGCTTTTCTTTAAAACAAGTGATGCGTGAACAGTTCAATATCATACAATAAACAAGCAATAATATATACCATCAAAGACTGTAAAACCTAATCTATAAAACAAATAAACCTAGCTACCCAACCAAAGTAATATAAACTAGTGCGTCACCAAACTCCTCGAGACGACATTCGACGTACGGTGTAGGCCAATCGGCCAAAGAAGATCACGAGAACTTACCTCGTTTCCAAAGCAGCTCAAGCTCCGTCCACAAGCGTTGTTTGTCTGAAGCAAAACACAATATCGACGTTAAAACGAGTTTAAGCTATCGATCGTCCAAATTTACAAAACCTTAACTAAGGAACTTCCTAATGTTCTAATCCAATTCATTGGGCTATTATTCGAGCAATTCGCACTCAGCACCGTAAATTCCAATTTACGAGTTATTCCTAAAATCTCGAAAATCCCTAATTTTTAACATTCTCAAATTTGTTTTAACTTCGTCCAATAACATCAGATACGTGCTATATATACTTAATCACGGCTAACCTATTAATTACGAACCCTAATTCGCATTTTTTAATCGAAAACCTAACGAAAATGCTAAACGTATAACTCCAAAAAAACTCGAAATAAACGTTCTAAAACTATAGATCCATACCTAGAGCATCGATTGGAGGAGAAAGCGTGAAGAAAATGAAGCGAACGGAGGTCGGATCAGAGAGATTAGTCGCGGCCAGAAGAGAAGTCGCGAAGGAGGAAAAGGAAATGCTCTCTGGAAATCGAAGAAGGCAGGGACGAATGAAGAAAGAAATAGATTTAGGTTAGTTTTATAATTTTGATTTGAAAAATTACTAAAATGCCCTTCTTTGATTTTTATATAAGTTTCATCACTCGGTTAGTTAATCTTCTAGCTATTCGGTTTCACCAAATCTCCTTATTTCACCAATATATCCAACTTATTATTTGAGATTTAATAAAACTGTCCGTTCGCAATTCGGACCTCGTTTGCTCTTTTTACTAAAACGTCCTTTAAACTACGATAGAGGTAATTACTCGGAATATAGTATTATAACTCCGAAAATTCCCAAAAATTTCTTAAAATTCCAATTAGTTGTTAGGATCGTAATGACGCTTTTCGTTTGCGAAAATGATTTGATTTGACATATTTACGAAAAATACCATTATATAATAAAATATGAATATAATATATTTAATCCAAAAATCCGTACAAGCCGGATATTACATTAGACGCCCGTTTCTGGTGGGATTCGATCAAGTCGACTACGGACGTATCAGTTATGACTTGGGAACGGTTCAAGACCGTGTTCTTTGACAAGTATTTTAGCCGCACTGTGAGAGTGGCGAAGAGGAATGAGTTTATGCAGCTGAAGCAGACAGGTTCAGTTGCAGAGTATATCCGAAAGTTTGAGTCCTTATCGCGATTTGCTCTGCGCCTCGTCAGCGACAATGAAGAGAAGGTGCACCAGTTTATGGAGGGACTTAATCCAGAGATTCGGATGCACGTTATTGTATCAGGTATTATTGATGTGCCCTATTCTGATGTCATAGCTAGAGCTCTGGATATTGAGGCTGCCAGAACTACTTGTGTTAGATCGAGGGAGCCAGCTAAGGGCTTCTTCCGAGAGATTCGTCCTCAGTCACGGGGTTGGCAACCCAGAGCACCACAGCCCCAACAGCAGCAAAGGGGTGTAAAGAGACCTCTAGAGGGAGGCAACGATAGAGGCAAGGGCAAGCAGGTACAGGGGACTTCTCAGATACCGTGGTGTCCCATATGCCAGAGGGAGCATAGTGGTGAGTGCCGTGTTGGCACTACTTGTGTTTTCTTTGTTAGACACGGGGGCTACGCACTCTTTTGTTTCCACTGCTTGTGTTTCTAGATTGAAGCTTGCGCCTGAGTTAGCAGAATGCGAATATAGTGTGATGCTACCTTCGGGAGAGCGTATGCAGTCAGGTCGGGTGGTCCAGGGCAACATTATCTCGATTGGGGACAGAACCCTCTATGCTCGCCTTATTGTTATGGGCATAGAGCATTATGATCTTATCTTGGGGATGGACTGGCTGTCACAGCACTTCGCCATTATCGATTGTCGATCCGGCATTGTCACCTTTCGACCCCTGGGTAAAGCCGAGTTTTCTTATCAGGCGATGAACAGATTGAGTAGCTCACCTATTTTTTATTCCATGATGGTCAACGAGCAGTTTAAAGGTTAGCGCTCTATTTATTTAGCCTCAGTATTTGATGTTCAGTTGCTCAGCGAAATAAAGCCGAGCGACATTTCAATAGTCAGAGAGTTCTCTGGTATATTCCTCGATGATCTTCCCATGTTACCTCTAGACCAGGAAATTGAGTTCACTATTGATGTCCATTCGAATACCGCGCCAAGGTTTAAAAACCCGTATCGGTTGGCACCAGCTGAGTTGAGAGAGCTGAGGACTGAGCTTGATGAGTTGTTAGAGAAGGGTTTCATTCGACCCAGTGTTTCGCCCTGGGGTGCGCCTGTTCTGTTTGTCAAGAAGAAAGACAGGACCCTCAGGATGTGCATCGATTACAGAGAGTTGAATAAGCTTATAGTGAAGAATAAGTATCCACTCCCCCGGATTGATGATTTATTTGATCAGCTGCAAGGTGCCCGAGTATTCTCGAGGATTGATCTACGCTCAGGTTACAATCAGTTGAAGGTCCGGAAGGATGATATAACGAAAACGGCATTCCGAACGAGGTATGGGCATTATGAGTTCCTTGTCATGTCTTTTGGACTTACTAATGCCCCTGCAGCGTTTATGGATTTGATGAATCGTGTCTTCAAAGAGTATCTGGACAAGTTCGTGGTGGTTTTCATCGACGACATTCTGATATACTTTAAGACAAAGGAAGAACACGAGGAGCACTTGAGGATAGTCCTGAGGACCCTATGTCAGCACCAGTTGTATCCGAAGTTCTCCAAATGCGAATTTTGGTTGGATCAGGTCAGCTTTCTTGGCCATGTCGTATCGCATGATGGAGTTTCGGTTGATCCGAGCAAAGTTCAGGTGGTCAGGGATTGGCCACAGCCAAAGAACGTACGTGAGGTTCCTGGATTTCTCGGATTAGCTTGCTATTATCGGAAGTTCATAGAGGGATTTTCGAAGATCGCACTTCCTCTTTCGCGTCTGACTCGGAAGAACGAGAGATTTATATGGTCGTCTCCTTGTGATAGCAGTTTTATGGAATTAAAGCAGAGATTGACCACCGCTCCAGTATTGGAGTTACCTGTTGAGGGTGACAAGTTCAGCATTTATTGTGATGCATCAGGAGTTGGACTTGGTTGTGTATTGATGCAGTAGGGGAGAGTTATTGCTTATGCTTCTCGGCAGCTAAAGCCGTATGAGCTGAACTACCCTACGCACGACCTTGAGTTAGCAGCTGTGGTCTTCGCACTGAAGATATGGAGACATTATTTATATGGGCAGCAGTGCGAGATATTTTCTGACCACAAGAGCCTGAAGTATCTATTTACGCAAAAGGAGCTGAATATGCGACAGAGAATGTGGCTTGAGTTTGTCAAAGACTACGATTTTGATATCAAGTACCATCCAGGAAAGGCGAACAAGGTTGCTGATGCCTTGAGTAGAGTGCCTTCTACGAGTCAGCCTTCACTAGCAGCAATGTCAGTTACACTGCGGTCTGAGATTGAGAGGTTTGATGTGGAGATAGTGGCAGAATTGTCCAGTATGCTCACCAATATTTCTCTCAGGCCGACTATTTTGGATAAGATACGCGAAGCTCAGCAAAATGATACGGAGTGCGAGGAGCTTCGATCGAGTATGACGTTGGGTGACTCGTCAGATTTTCACTTATCAGATGATGGTATTCTGAAGTTCAGGCATAGGTGGTACGTGCCTAACGACGAGGATCTGAAGAAAGAGATATTGGCCGAGGCACATTCTTCGGCTTATTCTGTGCACCGGGAAGTACCAAGATGTACCGGGATTCGAAACAACATTTCTGGTGGCCTAACATGAAACGGAAAGTTGCAAAATATGTGGAAAATTGCCTGGTTTGTCAACAGGTAAAGGCAGAACATCAGAGGCCGGCCGGAACACTAAAGCCACTGCCTATTCCGGAGTGGAAATGGGAGCAGATCTCCATGGATTTTATTGTGGGGCTCCCGAGGACAACGAAGGGCCATGATGGTGTTTGGGTGATCGTGGACCGATTGACAAAGTCGGCCCACTTCTTATCTGTGAAGATGGCATCTTCTATGGACCAGCTCGCCGAGCTTTATGTGCAGGAGATTGTTACACTGCACGGAGTGCCAGTTTCTATAGTATCAGATCGTGATCCGAGATTTACTTCGAAGTTCTGGAAGAGCTTGCATAAAGCTATAGGGACTCAGCTTAATTTCAGCACGGCATTTCATCCTCAGACTGATGGACAGACAGAGAGGACTAATCAGATTCTTGAGGATATGCTAAGAGCCTGTGTGCTGGAGTTTCAGGGATCGTGGAGCAGGTATTTGCCACTGATCGAGTTCTCTCATAACAACAGCTTCCAGGCTACCATCAGTATGGCTCCGTTTGAAGCATTGTATGGTCGAAAGTGTAGGTCTCCGTTGTATTGGGACAAGGTTGGCGAGGCCAGCATCGTTGGTTCTGAGATTCTACAACAAACGGCAAAGAAGATTGCCATTATCCGACAGTGTATTAAGGTAGCCCAGAGCAGACAGAAGAGCTATGCTGACACGAGACGGAGAGAACTGGAGTTCGAAGAAGGTGACGAGGTATATCTTAAAGTTTCTCCGTTTAAAGGCGTTGCAAGATTTGGAAGGAGGGGTAAGTTAAACCCTCGATATGTGGGGCCCTTTCCTATTCTGAAGAGTATCGGGAAGTTAGCGTATAGACTACAGCTTCCGGCTTCTATGGAGGGTATCCACGATGTATTTCACATATCGATGCTTCAGAAGTGTTTGCGCGATCCATCACATGCCGTGGAGGCAACAGAGATCGAGGTAAAGCCTACCTTGACTTATGAGGAGAGGCCGGTCTGTATTTTGGAGACTTCCATCAAAGTTTTGCGCAACAAAGAGATTACGCTAGTCAAAGTCTTATGGCGGAACCACGAGGTTGAAGAGGCTACATGGGAACGACAGCAGGATATGATGACTAATTATCCTGAGTTGTTTGTATGATTTAATTTTGTTGACAAAATTCTAAATAAGGTCGGTGGAATGTAATACCCGGCTTGTACGAAATATTAATATTATAATATACGATGACGTTTTTGTGAAATATGTCAAATCAAACTCGTTTTACAAAAAGAAAGCGTCATGAAATATGTCAAATCAAACTCGTTTTACAAAAAGAAAGCGTCATTTCGATCATAACGATTAATATGAATTTTAAGGAATTTACGGGATTTTTCGGAATAATAACACTATATTTCGAGAAATTACGTTTCTCGTAATATAAAGGACGTTTTAGTAAAAATAGTAAATGAGGTCCGAATTGCAAACGGACAGTTTTAATGGAACCCTGGTAGTAAATTGAAGTTATTGGTGAAGTAAGGAAATTTGGAGAAACCGAATCGTCGGTTAATTAAAGAAACGAAAGACGAAACAAATAGAAAATCAAAGGAATGGCAAAATGGTAAATTGCCAAGTTAAATTTGAATTAAAAACTTTTTTTTTTCTTCTTCTCCACGCCATTTCTTCTTCCTGCAATTTCTCCTCTTTCCCCTTTGGCGATCAACGACGATCGCTCCTCCTCCGGCGCTCGTTCTTCCTCCGACGACCTCCGATCCTTTACGTTTTCTCCTCCTCTCGCAATCCTAGGTAAGATTCTATGCTTTTGGAGCGTTATAGTTCAGTTTTCATGAAGTTTAACGTTTAGGGTTTTGTATATATTTTCGTTAAAACGTGATTTAGTGTTCGTAATCGATAGGTTAGCCGTATTTGTAAAAATAATGAACGTATTGAACGTGATTGGATAAAGTTAATAGATTTAGGACGAATGTTAGAAATTTAACATTTTCGAGTTTTGGGGAAAAACTCGTCAATGTTGATTTTGAGGTGTTGAACGTTATTTGGTGGATGAAAATGTCTCATGGAGCTAAGTTAGAATTTTAAGAGAATTTCCTTAGTTAGGGTTTTGTTAAACTGGGCGTTAAACGGTTGAATCTCGAGTTAAGGTTAAATGTTGTGTTTTGCCTCAGACAAACAACGCTCGTGGACGGAGCTTGAGCTGCAACGGACACGAGGTAAGTTCTCGTGACTTACTTTGGCCGATTGGCCTACACCGTACTTCGATGTCGCGTCGAGGATCTTAGAGTGTTGTATGTTTAAACTGCTTTGGTTGGGTAGTTAGGTTTAAACGTTTTCGTAGGTTATTTCTTTTACAGTCTTGATTGTATGCATGCTTGTTTGTTTACATTTATATTGAACTGTTCATGCATCACGTATTTTAACTTGGCATGAAAATGAATTTTCGAACGATGTTTTCAAAAAACCGATGTGGCCCAGAAATTTGGGGCTATCGATCTATTGTGTGGACCGATTAAGGGTCTGACCAATACCACATCTCATGTAATGTAATTAATGAACGTAATCTGTTATCTGGTCATGCGAGGTGGGGCTCAGGCACTGCTGTACATGTTGTAAGCGTGTACCCCCCTCCTCTAACTGCACGGGGTAGTCCGACCGCTGGATGGGCCCCCTTCGGTTAGGGGGATGAGATCTCGGTGATATTCTGTCTGCGACGCTCTGTATGTTATGCATGATTTCTGAACTCCATATGCACTGCACGCATCTGCATTTACGTAGAATTTACTGAGCCTTTAGCTCATAGTGTGTCTGTATGATATAGGTGATATCGAAGCAGGTGAGGACGATGTTCCTCCACCCGATGTACAGGATGGTTGAAGAAGAACGATTGCGGTGGTGTGCATTAGCAGTCGTTGCGTATGTTGACCCGTGGGGAAAGTGGTTAGGTATTTTGAGAGTTTGGGTGAATTTTGATTGTACAGTGGATTATGTTATGGTTAGCAACATTCTAGGATGCTTGGTTCTGGATAGATTACGCTTTAGGTTGTTTTAAAAACGTTTTGAAACTATATTTTGTAACTGTTGATTTTAGGGGAAATGTTCAGTTTTTAAACATAACCACGCAGTTTGTTTTTACGAAAATCAATTAAGTTTTAATTGAGTTTTGAGTCGTTGTTTTTGGGTGGTTGATGAAACGAGGAATGAGGAAAATTTGAATGAGTTATGTTGGATGTGAATTTGATGAAACGGTGAAGGGTTTTGATTAATGTATGTGAAGTGAGGGAAGTGAAGGGAAGAGAAATGAGCGATGTAGGAACAGGGAGGCAGAGGAGGTGGCGATTGATCGCCCAGGGGTGGGGATCAATCGCCCCTCATGGTCGCCGCTCTCTGGAAAAATCCTGAGAGCGTGGCGACTGATTGCCACAAACTGTGGCGATCAGTCGCCACAGGCGATTTGCAACATGCGACCATTCGCCTGTTGAAATCGCCGAAGGGCGATCAGTCGCCCCCTTTATGGGCGACTGATCGCCACAGTATATAGGGATGAAAATCCCCTCTTTGCCTTCTGCCTATTTTTATTTTAGTTTTTAATTGTTTTAAATTTGTTTTAAGTTTTGTTTTTAATAGTTTATAAACATAGGCTCCGTCGGTTTCAATTCCGATTTCAATTCCGACATTAAAAGTTTTATTTCCGCTAAAACGCTAAGTTTAAAGTGATTCTGATTCCGACTTTGGTTCAAATTCCGCCTAGGGTCATTTAAAAGTTAGACGTATAAAAAAAAAATAATAATAATATGTACGGAAATGGGGTACAGTGTTAGGGTCGTGACACATAAACACCTCACAACATTACTACTAAACTTCTTCCCACCCTCTTTAGTCATCAAATGATTCACAATACCAAAAACCCGATTAAAAACAAGAATTTAAACGTGTTAGAAAACATAAAGAAAGTTCAAGAAATTTAACTACATGGATAGCTCTAAAACTTGAAACAATCCATGCACAACCTAAAAGAAAATCTCAAACGATTCCAGTATATTTCAAAGGACAACTATCAAAACAAACGTTTTAAAATGACGACACAAAGCCTATACATAACCTAAATTCAAAAAAATACTATACAAACATGACGTACACTTCGAAACATCACCCTACAGGTCAAATGCACCTGACTGCCGCAACCAACCCCACGAGCTCGTCCAGCCAACTGCACCTACTCATCGGCCTAAGGCACAAAGACCTCATCCGGAGGATCTGTACCTATAACAGGGAATTCAACTATGAGCCTAGAGCTCAGTAATGACATACAATGCAGTGATGCATATGCTATGCATGAACTTTTGAAATACATGAAAATTACTTTACATTACATTCAAGTGGACAGAAGGTATATGTGATGACCCAAATGGAATGTGTACGTATGTGTACGACTGCGGGGCAAACCTCGGGTTGCGGGGTGGATGGATCCCGGACTCGAGTATAGGCGAATCCCGGGTCGTGAAGAGGGGGTCGTCACAATCCCACATCGCTTGGAGAAGTACATGGAAATGAAACATATGTAAAGAGACCTTCCTAACATAGCAAGACGCGTTTTGGAGCACAATTGGCAACAGATTTCATAAGAACTCTGAAGTTAAAAGTGCTTCGGCGAGAGCAATCCCAGGTTGGGTGACCTTCTGGGAAGTTCTCGCCAAACAAAGCCGTGAGGGGAGGATATTGGGCTACGGCTCAATCCCTAGAGTGGACAATATCTTGCTGAGATAAAGGGTCGTTACAAATGGTATCAGAGCCTGTACCCAACCGGAAATGTGGCCAACGAGGACGTTGGGCCCCCAAGGGGGGGTGATTGTGATGACCCGAATGGAATGTGTACGTATGTGTACGACTGCGGGGCAAACCTCAGGTTGCGGGGTGGATGGATCCCAGACTCGAGTATAGGCGAATCCCAGGTCGTGAAGAGGGGGTCGTCACAATCCCACATCGCTTGGAGAAGTACATGGAAATGAAACATATGTAAAGAGACCTTCCCAACATAGCAAGACGCGTTTTGGAGCACAATTGGCAACGGATCCCATAAGAACTCCGAAGTTAAAAGTGCTTCGTCGAGAGCAATCCCAGGTTGGGTGACCTTCCGAGAAGTTCTCGCCAAACAAAGCCGTGAGGAGAGGATATTGGGCTACGGCTTAATCCCTAGAGCGGACAATATCTTGCTGGGATAAGGGGTCGTTACAGTATAAGTGGGGCTAATAGAAAAACTGGCGCACATACGTACATGTCATAACATGACATAATAGGAGTTAGTAATTTTAGTGGGTCCTAGGGAGGGATAAAAGACATATTTTCTGTGGCGAGGACGGTTTTACAGGAGTCCCAGGGAAGGATAAGAACAGGATGCCAGCCCCCGTCTCACACTTAACTGTACATTACATTCACATTTTATCTTTCTTAACCTCAAATCTCGTGCATAAAACATTTACATGACTTTCGAGAAAACGTATATGCATGAGCATATATAGTGCGTAAACGTAACATATAAAAAGACAGGTCAGAGCATACATGAACCACGTGTCATCGACCTACACACAGAGCATTACATTTAACTTAGGAAGTATTCTACGACTTAACTACCCAAAAACCTAGTACCTCTGTGATGTAGGGCTTTAAGGTCCAAACCTATACGTATGAACTTACCTGATGTCCGTAGAGTTACAAGCACGCACGCACGTACGTCCTCAGTGATTCACGAACCTATATTATGCATAACCGGATCATTAACCCTAAACTTCAACAAAACTAAGGAATAACTAACCTAAACTCGTTAACTAACGTAAATGGTTACCTTCAACGAAGAAAATGGGAGAAAACAGGAGAAGAAGAAGTTTGGAAATCGTTGCACGTCGTCTGGAAGAGAGAAAATAGAGAGGAAAAGGAAATGGGAGGGTTTCACGTTGAAGAGAATGAGGAGGGAGTTCTGGCTTCTCCCACAAGCTTGGACAAGTGTCAAGCATGCATTGACTCCCTTCTAACCACCTTAATTGCCTTCCAAAATTGTCCCTCCATTGGTTCCTAACTAATAGTTTTGCTTTGGTTACTCTTTAGTTTTGTATTTCCACTAAACTTCCAACAATTCCAATAAAATTTACATTATATTAATAGCAAATTAATCTCGTTCAATAATTCAAGGGATAATTACATGGCCAAAAATGCCGGGTGTTACATCTTTCATACCCAGTTTAACTAAATTCAATTACCCTAACTAAATGTTATCCTTTTTTTTTTGTTCAAAATGAAGTCCTCGACATGAAGTCCTCACTTTGTCTCAACGTAAAATTTCCACCATTAATCACTAAATTGTTGACTTTTCAACCACAATGATGTCATCTTATGTTTTAAAGTAACTCATCCCTCTTCTTTATCTCATCTCAATGTGTATGACATATAATTCTCCCAAGCTTTGACTTTTCAACTTTCTATTATTACTTACCACCTACACTTAATATATTCTAATTACATCTTTCACTTTTAATCTATTCTAATTTTACACATAAATACTAGACACATTTGATAAACTATATGATAAAATTTTTGGGTGTTACATTATTTCTGTTCGATTTGTGTTGGATCTCTGAGGCTTTGAATTGCTTGGATTGATGGGTGGGTTTTTCTTTTGGCTTGGGTTCTCGCTCACATAATCAAACAACTGTTCCACTGCAGCGAGGGCACTAGAGAGACTATGCACTCTCTATTCGTATAACTTTGTTTTAGCCCAAGGTTTCAGTTCTTCGATGAAGGCGAAGACCTTATCTTTTTAAGACATGTCTCTAATATTAAGCATGAGGCCTAAGAATTGTTTAACATATTTGTGAATGCGGCCATTTTGTTTCAGTTTTCGCAACAACTGACGAGCATTCAACTCAACATTTTCAGAAAAGAACTGATCTTTTAACTGACTTTTGAGGTCTTCCCAAGTATCGATCACACAATCTCCATTGCAAATGTCATTGTATTTTGATCTCCACCAAAGTCTTACATCTCCAGTAAGATGCATTGTGGCCAAGGTCACCTTTGACTCTTCATCGGTTCTAGTTTCCTTGGAATACTATTCCATGTCAAAGATGAAGTTTTCTATTTCTTTGGCATCTTGGGCTTCCCCAAAGGACTTTGGCTCTGAGATTTTCACTAGATTGAATTCTGTTGTACTTGGAGCTTGAGCTTGACTTCCCATAACTCTCATTGTGTGGTTCAGTTTGATGTTTATCTCAGCAATTTCGAGTTTTAGAGAGTCAAACATTGCTTTGAAATCTTCCATCAGGTAGGTAACAACTCCTGAAAGTCGAGTATGAGCTTGGTCGATCTCATCGACGCGCCCTAGGACCTGTGGAGCTCTCTTCACTATCTACCCATTTTCCCTTCTCTTGTCAGGATTCGAGGTTCTCTACCCAACCATCAGCTCTCGGATCGGAATAATGTTTATTCTATTATGCACTACAGCGATCTCAGCGGGAAATTCACACATTTTCCTCATTCGTTCCTCAAGGAACCGAACGTTATCTAGCAACTCATGCAAATAACTCATTTCTTTTTCCAGCTCGACTAGGCGCTGAAGCTGGCCTTGTGCCGAATCTTTCCTCTCTTACCGATTCTTTCTCGACATGATTTCTTGCAGTTTGAGCTAACCTGACTCTGATACCAACTGTCACGGTCCTACTTTTGAGGGGCAAGAAAAGACAGTGCGACATTTGTAATCTCATAAATACAACAGGTCAACCTATAATGTGTGCCAATGGCACCAGATGCCCACGACGTTAGATCGGGCTTACTGTCTAACAAACGAGCATTGAGCGAGCAAGATTAATCGAAAGAGCTTCATTGAGCATAGCAAAAATAAAGATAGTTTGTATGTAAAAAGCTTGTTCATTGATTGACAGCAAATTACATTAGTAGGTAGGGGGTATATGTGCTATCATGCCTCTCCTCCCTAAATAGTAATACTGTGATGACCCGAATATGCACGTATAGGTACGATGGCTGCACGAACCGGAACCCGGATGGCGGTACGTTCGTGTGGGCGAACTGGAAGGTGACAGGTCGTAAAAAGGGGGTCGTCACAATCCCACATCGCTTGGGGAAGTATGTGGAAATGAAACATATGTAAAGAGACCCTTCTAACTTAGCAAGACGCGTTTTGGAGCACAATTGGAAACGGATCACATAAGAACTTCGAAGTTAAAAGTGCTTCGGCGAGAGCAATTTCAGGTTGGGTGACCTTCCGGGAAGTTCTCGCCAAACAAAGCCGTGAGGGGAGGATATTGGGCTACGGCCCAATCCCCAGAGCGGACAATATCTTGCTGGGAAAATGGGTCGTACAAATGGTATCAGAGCCTGTACCCAACCGGAAATGTGGCCAACGAGGACGTTGGGCCCCCGAGGGGGGTGATTGTGATGACCCGAATATGCACGTATGGGTACGATGGCTGCACGAACCGGAACCCGGATGGCGGTACGTCCGCGCGGGCGAACTGGAAGGTGACAGGTCGTAAAAAGGGGGTCGTCACAATCCCACATCGCTTGAGGAAGTATGTGGAAATGAAACATATGTAAAGAGACCCTTCTAACATAGCAAGACGTGTTTTGGAGCACAATTGGCAACGGATCCCATAAGAACTCCGAAGTTAAAAGTGCTTCGGCGAGAGCAATTTCAGGTTGGGTGACCTTCCGGGAAGTTCTCGCCAAACAAAGCCGTGAGGGGAGGATATTGGGCTACGGCCCAATCCCCAGAGCGGACAATATCTTGCTGGGAAAATGGGTCGTTACAAATGGTATCAGAGCCTGTACCCAACCGGAAATGTGGCCAACGAGGACGTTGGGCCCCCGAGGGGGGTGATTGTGATGACCCGAATATGCACGTATGGGTACGATGGCTGCACGAACCGGAACCCGGATGGCGGTACGTCCGCGCGGGCGAACTGGAAGGTGACAGGTCGTAAAAAGGGGGTCGTCACAATCCCACATCGCTTGAGGAAGTATGTGGAAATGAAACATATGTAAAGAGACCCTTCTAACATAGCAAGACGTGTTTTGGAGCACAATTGGCAACGGATCCCATAAGAACTCCGAAGTTAAAAGTGCTTCGGCGAGAGCAATTCCAGGTTGGGTGACCTTCCGGGAAGTTCTCGCCAAACAAAGCCGTGAGGGGAGGATATTGGGCTGCGGCCCAATCCCCAGAGCGGACAATATCTTGCTGGGAAAAGGGGTCGTTACAAATACAGACCATCTCCACCATGACAGGAGTCACTCTTTCTTAAAATAGTAAAAAAAAGCTAATACATGTCATAATGGCGAGGAGTTACTTTCCTAAACAAGAAAGGAAATGCAATAGAAAAGAAATACTAGTGAATAACCTAAATTTAGCATGGGCAGCCATGGACAACATGTCTTGGACAAGCCAAAATTCTAACACAGTGCAATGCATGAGTGTATATTAAAAAAATGTGTTTTCTTTCAATTTCAAAACCGCCTCTATGAGCCAAGGATATTTAAATCACCAAATCATTCTTCACCATTTTAAAACATCCCAACAAGTCATTAGTGGGGCATGTTTGAAAACATTGCTACATACCTAAATAGCTATATATAAAAGTAAGCCTTCACCATTTTCATTAGAAAAACATCTTCGTGAAAAAGGAGGGTCACAAGAGAACGCCTCCAACACACGATCAGAGAAAGGTGGCGATTTAAATACCTGACAATGCCTCATGAGTCAGAAAGAAGTTGAAAAGTGATTGTGATCCGGAAGATCTAACCACAATAAGGAAAGGAAAACGATAGAATTTTTTTTATTAATTAAAAATTTTAATATATGAGATTTTAAATTATATTTAAATATAAAAAATTCTATATAAAAATGATATATATATATATATATCATTTTATATAGACATTCTAGTATATAAATGTCACCTGGGTTGTCAGCGAGCAAGCTCAGTGACGACACAAACCGTTAGTCAAAGGAGAGTTGTCGGTGAGCAAGTTGTGCGATGACCCCACACATGTAATGCTCAAAGAGTGATCGACAAGCTACGCTTAAAGTCGACACCACCCAACGTATCAAATAAAGACATGCTAGCCATTTTTAGCTATTCAAAACTCAAGATGTGTTTCATTATCGCTCTATTACAAATTTCACAATGTATAAACAAAGAAACTTCACTCAACAAAAAGAGCATACAATCGACTATGATTGCTTTGGTTGCTCAGCCAGATACAATTGAAAACTGTTATCAAAAGGCTCAATCAGCCCGAACATAAGCATCTTATTTAACTCTAGTTATTTTGATTGCCACTACAACACAGAACAAGTGGAGTCTGATACCAGAAAGACTCGTCCAGCTGATAGGTTACAGGCCTGCAAATGCGGTTAGAAAATGCATGCGGAAGACAAGAGAACACAGAGGGATCGGTGCTCAAAGAACACCCCATAAACAGACGCCTAAAAACAATGAAAAACAGAGAATAAACACGAAAATGGAAAGACATATTCAATGATGTGGGTGAGTGATCAAATCGGTTTCTTTGCCACAGAGAAGACTGATAAGGGGAGGGAAATGGAAATGGAGGTGAATGGCCCTCAGCTGTCCGATGAGCTACGATTTATGCTCTCGGCAGACACTCCTTCTGGAAGAAAGTGGCAGTGATCGGGAACGAAGGTTTCGCCGCTCTCTGGAGACTAAGTATTCCTCCGAGCAACCTTGGGCTCGAGGAAGACTCGGCGACGCCATAAGGCGCTGAGCGCCGGCTAGGCCGAGTGAGAAGCTCTCTCTTTCACAGAGGAAACTCCGACAAAACACGAAGAACAATCTTCTGGTTTTTCCAAAAATATGTTTCACTAGCTAAAAAATTTATAGAGAAGGGAAGGATCTTAAATACAAGAGAGAAATGGTGAAGAAGAAGAAGATGAGTTCGGGAGAAGAAGCATCGGGCAACGACTAGAAAAAGAGCCGTTGGAGCGCTCTGCAGATGGCTGGCGGTCTTGTTTGCTGGGCAGCTTCTCCAGGGTCGGTTCAACTCTTTGCTTTTGGTTCAGCTCCGGTTCAACCCGTTGTTCTCTTGGTTTGGCCGGTTCAGCCTTGGTTCTCTCTTGATTCAGCATCCTTTTGACAACTATTACAAAAAAATACATTCTAAAGGCTAAAAGTTTACCAATTAACGAGTTTTAAACAAAATTAAAGTATTTTAAATTACAAATAAAATAAAACGAAAGCTTGGTTACAAAAGTTGACTTTAAGGAAAACAAATTATTTCTTCATTCCAAGCTTCAGAAAGCCAATTTACCTACATAATTCCACAAGTCCATTAGATAGATAAATTAGATAAATACTTACATTGACTTGTGTTTTAACGGTTCGGATCGAAGGCACATTATGACGGGTCTTTGGAACCCAGGGCATATCACCAGCTCAAACAAAAACCGCCCATCAGACATACATATACAACAATTCAAAATTAAATACTATGTACTCAAAATTTAAACGTGTAAAACAAACATACATATATGTAAAAACTGACGTGATGTCGTCCAGTTTTGGTCAAGGTTTTTGTAGGTGTCAATCTCCTAAAATAAGTTTTGAAAACTATGCAATGCGATGCAGTACAATATAGAAATTCCTATCTCAATGGCGACCACAACCTTACAGACTAGCCGTGTAACACCCGGTATTTTCTATAATTTACGTAGCCCTAGATTTTTTTGTATGTTATGGGAGTTTAGTGGGAATTGTAGTTAAACCTATTTAATAAAAGTGGAAAGTTGAAGTCGAAAAGCCGAGCTTAGAGAATTAAAGTAGAAGATTTGATGTTGTGGAGATGAGAACAATTTGTGAGGTTGAAAAATCATAGATGAGTTTATTGTGGCCTATGTGGCATGGAAAGAAAAGTCAATTAAGGTGGTAGGGTGGGGTTTGGCGTTGAAGACAACAAAAGAAAGAAGGATTGAAGGAAGAAATGAAAAGTGTTTGAAAAGTCATAAATGAGAGGTTGAATATTCAAAGGAAATAATGGTTTATTATTTACTTTATGTTAAAGTAAATTGGGTTGATGAAAGTGAATGTAAAGGAGTCAATCACGTGGGAAGATAGATGGAAAGGAAGAATGTGGTTTGATTTATAAAATGTTAAACTTTTGTTGCAAAATTTAAAAGTGAAAAGTTTATTTAAATGAAATGGGAAAAATTGTGGTGGAAAATACCATTTTTGCTTCTTCTCCTCTCCTCTTCCACGAGTGCCCTAAGACATCCTCCATTGTTAAAAAAATTCAAGCTTCCTTTGGTGAAGAAAATAGCAAGGTTAGTGGAGGAAGTAATTGGGTTTTGTTTGCTAAAGAGTTTAGGCAATGTTTAGGTGGTTTTGTTGAGTTTATTGAGGAATTTTGAAACCCTAGTGAGGAATCCGAAATTCTGGAAATTTTGTTGAGTTTTCATCCTATTATTCATTAGTTAAACACTAGAAATGAGATATTGGAAGGGTTTAGAGAGAAAAGGGGAAGTAGGAATATGAAATTGTTGAGTAGGGCAAAAACAGGGCAGTGCTGTTTTTTCTGGAATCCGATTTGGGGAATATTTTATTTGGTTAGTTTGAGTCTTTCAATGGATAGTAGACGTGTAGAGGTTTTCGAATTGGGGTGGCACATCAAAATTCATTGAAAAACGAGAAAGTTATGGCCGTTTGAAGTTGGACGATAATAATTTTTCATCAAACCGGGTTTTAAGGTTTAGGGTGTGATTTGTCTAAATTGTGTTGTAGTTTTAGTTAGTTTTAGGTTTAAGAATTTCTTAAATTTTATTGGTGATTTTTCAATTTACGTTTTCGTTATTGTAGGTCGTCGAGATAGTGAAGTGATAAGACGAAGTGAACAAGAGAAAGCCGAGCAGTCAGGTAGGTAGCGGATGTGTATTTGTTGCCTTTGGGCCTATACCATAGAACAGTAGGAATTGTTTGCTTGTTTTTTATGCTTTTCTTTGTGTTATGCATCGCGTGTCATGCATCATTGGTTTCGAACTACGAAAAATATGAGTTTTCTTGCATGGTTTGATGGTGAGAGTGAGCGTGAAACGTAATCAGTTAAAGTGAATGGCAAAACTGCATCTTGATTAGAGTGACTTGTTTGGAATAAGTGCTGGAGTGTAGCACCCTGAGGGGATCTCTATGAGAGATGATCGGCTAAAACTGCATCTTGATTAGAGTGACTTGTCCAGAATAAGTGCTGGAGTGTAGCAACCCGAGGGGATCTCTATGAGAGATGATCGGCTAAACTTGTATCTTGATTGGAGTTGCCTTGTCGCGAATTAGTGCTAGAGCGTAGCACCTCGAGGGGACCTCTATGAAGGATGACCGGCTAAAATACGTAATGGTGGTTCTGGGAATTGGCCGTCCTGTACGATTACGGGATGTGAGCTAATGGCCGTCCTGTACGATTACGGGATGTGAGCTAATGGCCGTCCTGTACGATTACGGGATGTGAGCTAATGGCCGTCCTGTACGATTACGGGATGTGAGCTAATGGCCGTCCTGTACGATTACGGGATGTGAGCTAATGGCCGTCCTGTACGATTACGGGATGTGAGCTAATGGCCGTCCTGTACGATTACGGGATGTGAGCTAATGGCCGTCCTGTACGATTACGGGATGTGAGCTAATGGCCGTCCTGTACGATTACGGGATGTGAGCTAATGGCCGTCCTGTACGATTACGGGATGTGAGCTAATGGCCGTCCTGTACGATTACGGGATGTGAGCTAATGGCCGTCCTGTACGATTACGGGATGTGAGCTAATGGCCGTCCTGTACGATTACGGGATGTGAGCTAATGGCCGTCCTGTACGATTACGGGATGTGAGCTAATGGCCGTCCTGTACGATTACGGGATGTGAGCTAATGGCCGTCCTGTACGATTACGGGATGTGAGCTAATGGCCGTCCTGTACGATTACGGGATGTGAGCTAATGGCCGTCCTGTACGATTACGGGATGTGAGCTAATGGCCGTCCTGTACGATTACGGGATGTGAGCTAATGGCCGTCCTGTACGATTACGGGATGTGAGCTAATGGCCGTCCTGTACGATTACGGGATGTGAGCTAATGGCCGTCCTGTACGATTACGGGATGTGAGCTAATGGCCGTCCTGTACGATTACGGGATGTGAGCTAATGGCCGTCCTGTACGATTACGGGATGTGAGCTAATGGCCGTCCTGTACGATTACGGGATGTGAGCTAATGGCCGTCCTGTACGATTACGGGATGTGAGCTAATGGCCGTCCTGTACGATTACGGGATGTGAGCTAATGGCCGTCCTGTACGATTACGGGATGTGAGCTAATGGCCGTCCTGTACGATTACGGGATGTGAGCTAATGGCCGTCCTGTACGATTACGGGATGTGAGCTAATGGCCGTCCTGTACGATTACGGGATGTGAGCTAATGGCCGTCCTGTACGATTACGGGATGTGAGCTAATGGCCGTCCTGTACGATTACGGGATGTGAGCTAATGGCCGTCCTGTACGATTACGGGATGTGAGCTAATGGCCGTCCTGTACGATTACGGGATGTGAGCTAATGGCCGTCCTGTACGATTACGGGATGTGAGCTAATGGCCGTCCTGTACGATTACGGGATGTGAGCTAATGGCCGTCCTGTACGATTACGGGATGTGAGCTAATGGCCGTCCTGTACGATTACGGGATGTGAGCTAATGGCCGTCCTGTACGATTACGGGATGTGAGCTAATGGCCGTCCTGTACGATTACGGGATGTGAGCTAATGGCCGTCCTGTACGATTACGGGATGTGAGCTAATGGCCGTCCTGTACGATTACGGGATGTGAGCTAATGGCCGTCATGGCCGTCGTACGATTACGGGATGTGAGCTAATGGCCGTCCTGTACGATTACGGGATGTGAGCTAATGGCCGTCCTGTACGATTACGGGATGTGAGCTAATGGCCGTCCTGTACGATTAGAGGATGTGAGCTTACCCGATCCACACGGCTTATGGAATGATTAAAACAACGAATGGCAAATGAGCACAACTGAGTGTTAGAAACCGCATGTGATAGGATTGGTTGCATTGTGTTCATAGCATCCGTCATTCCCTACTTACTAAGCATTAGGCTTATGTTTGTGTTCTATGGTGTAGGTGACGAGTTCTTTACAGGTGAGGTAGATGAGACAGCCAAGGATTAAGCCGCAGTCGGAGGAGTACAGAGTCCACCGGTGCAGGCTATCGTCGGGGCGTCTTGACCACTATCTTCCTCGGGTAGTGCAGGAGGTGAATGTTTTGTTTCAGATGGTTTTGTAAATGTTTTGTAAAGGTTTTGTTTTTAAAAAAAGTTAGAAAAATGTGGAGAGTTTTGATAAGTAGTATGGTAAATATTTTCTTGGTTATTTGGAAGGTTTGTGAGTCGATAGGGTTGTTGATAGTGTTGGTACGTATTTGGACTTTTAAACTATATGTTTTCTGGTTTTGGTTTCAGGTTTTGGCTTATCGAATTTTAGGCGTTATGCCGTCCGTTTTAATTTTAAACTAAATAACGTCAGGTTTACGTTCGCTATTTTTTTAATTATCCGTTTTAAGTCGGTTATCCAAAATTTTTACAAGACTTAAAGATTGGGGTGTCAAGAGTGTGTGGTTAAAATTTTAAGAGTTTTGGAGGTGTTTGGCTTGGGAAAAAGTGGAGGAAAAGTGGTAAAGGTCGGGTTGGGCACGCGGGTGGGGCGCTGGCACGCGCGTGGCGCGCCGCAGAGGCGAATGTTCGCCGCCCAGCAGCAATCGTTCTCTGTCGAGCGCCGCTCGGGTACTGTAGGACCCGAGAGGGTGGCGAACGCTCGCCACCAGGCGGCAAACGTTCACCACTCAAGCGGTGAATAGTAACCCGAGATTTAAAAAGATTTTTTTAAAAATTTTCCTATTTCCAAATTATTTTAACCCGACATTTTCTGACGTATTTTGGGCACGTTTCCTAACAAAAATCGAGGGTTTGGAAAACCCTAAAACGAGTCGTATAATTTATCAAAATTTTTGTTAAACGTCGTTTTAAACACGGGATAGCTTAGCAAAGTGACGCACCGAGCCAGAGGCTTGTTCGCGGCGTTACAAGCCGACATAAGCTATTGCGAACAAGCACCGGAACACGGCATTGAAACACAAGGCATCAAAAACTAGAACATTGTCAAAACCTACAACAATCTAAGATCAACTCTAGAGACAATAATAAAGGACTGATAGACCGGAACTAGGAACTCTGGGCAGAAAGAAATTGCAATCAAACGGTGATTTCTTCCTTAAAAGATATTGTGCGGGGGCACACAGTGTATTATATATAGATCACTATGGGATCCCACTACTGGAGTCTGCAATGCACTATACGACTCTGTTGCGAAAGTCCACAAGCATTGCGGGAGTCCACTGGGGAAGTCCGCTTTACACTATATAACTGCGCCACGAGAGTCTGCAAGGCAAAGCAAGACTCCGTCGTGGGAGTCCGCAACGCAAAGCAAGACTTTGTCGTGGGAGTCCATCCACAACAGCAAAAATTCAGAAATGCTGATTTAGCATGGGTTTTCATGGAAAAAAAACCAACCATTTCCTTCGATTTCCACTTCCAAACGGACTAAAGACTTGCATTAACTATAGATTGAACTAAATAACATAAAAAAACCAAAGATTTTGAGTTTTCAAGTTCAAAATCTGAATCTAACGAACATGAAAAGCTAAAGAAAAAACAAGCCTAGAATCAAACTTACCCTTCATGAAACACGAAGATCGAAACGAGACAAACACGAGACAAGCAACGGAGACTTGCCGTTTACCAAACGTCTATCTCTCCCCTCCCTCTCCTTCACCCTCTTGACCGCACAAATAAGGAAGGAATGTTTTCTTCCTTTCTTTAAAATTGAAATAATATATATATATATATATATATATATATTAAATATATCCTTAACTAAAATCCGGCATCTTGACAATTCCAGAATTCCAACCAAATTTTTTTCAAATCTAATCGATCATACTTTACAACAAGATTTCACCTGCGACAATTTGATCTACTTAACCAAATTCTCAAGACTTAACTACACAAAAAAATCTTGCAATTCACTAATCAGGAATTTCCTTCTAAAAAATTCGAAGACGAAAATATTAATATATACCCAACGTAAGATTTTGAAATTTCACTACGCGAGAGACAAAAATTGTCTATTTGACTGAAAAATTACATCAGACCAACTGCCAAAGAAATAAGACAATTCGAGTTAACACGAAATAAGTTAACCAAGAACAATGCAAAAATTTACTCAGAAAAATATTAAATGAAAAAATGACGGATAAAATAGTTAGTCTTCTAGCGTGGGCTTGAGTTATGGGGCTCATTGTTGTTTCAGGCTGTCGATTAAATCAAAGGAGGAGCCTTTCTCAGCGTCCAACATAGGCAATCGGTCTATGGTTGAGAGGCTTGTTTTCTTTTTTAGTTTTTATTTGTCCTCTTCCTTCGACTTTTCCTCTTGTGCAGGTTCTAGTCGAGCATTCAATCTTCTTGCAAATTGCACAATTGACAACGACTCTTTCTACGTGTTGGGATTACCACCATGGTTCTTAGGGTCACAATGGTGATATAAATAAGTATATCAACATTTATTTTTCACCAGAGTCACAACCCAGGTATCCATTATCTTTATTATTTATTTAAGAATAATTTTATATTTTGTAACACCTGGAAATTTTCTCGACCTACGATTTGCCTTAAATTTAATTAAATTATGCGAGCCTAATAATGATCCTAGAATTATTCTAAGTCGTTGATTTATACAGGGAAGGTTAGGGTAATTGTTGTTTAATTAAATGGGAAGGAATAGGTGATGGAGGAAGACGTGGGAGTGAAGACGGATGTGAGGGGAGGGTTAAATTATAAATTGCCCTAATTGAGTGGTGGAGTTTGAATAAGTCAAATTGATGTTTAAATTAAAAGATATTGATTTAATGTCAAATATATATATTAAGAGGTTAATTGTAGTAATTTGTTTTAAGATAAAGTAAAGCATGTTAGTTGGCAAATAGAAATATGGAGTTTAGGATGAAAAGTCAAAGGGGAAAAAGTGGAAAGTGTGAGGTTGAATTATTGACGCTAGAAAATTAAAAGAAATAAAAGAAGTGTAATGGTTAAAGTGAAATTTGAAAAGTCAAGGTATGAAAAAGAGGGTTTTGTCGTTGATGGAATAAAGGAGAAGGAGAAGTTAAAGTTTGGAGAAGGTAAAGAAGAGTTAAAAGGTTTGACAAGTCAAACAAAAAAATTTTCTTATTAATTGCCTAATACCATATGATTATTTTATTTATTTGATGATATTACATAAATTAAAGAAGGTAAAAGAAATATTAAGAAAAGAACTCATATAAAGATGTTTGAAAAGTCAAATTGTAAATTTCAAAAGTGAGAACAACGTCGGAAACAAAATGAGAGAGAGTGAAGCTTTACTTTTCTACCTTGGAGATAAAGAAAGAAAAGTGGAAAAGTAGTGGATTCAACTCTTCCATGTGACAACCACACACAGCTTTCGTAGATTTTTTGATCTTATCCATTAAAAAGATAGAAAAGTGAGGAATAATTTTAGGAAGAGAAAAACCTCATCTGAAGCTCACACCACGAAAACTCTTTTCCCATTTGCTGTAAACCTAGTCCCACGAGAAGTTTTCTTCTTTCTCTCAAGAAAATTAAGGTAAGAAGAAGTTGGTTCTATTTTGTGAGGTATATGGTTGAAAATTTATTGATATAAATGATAGATTAATATGTCGAAAACAAAGTGAGAACAACTGAGTGAGTAGAAACTGCATGTGATAGGGTGTGTGTGCATTGTATGTGTTTGCATCCATTATTCCCTACTTATTAAGTATTAGGCTTATGTTTTGTGTTCTATTGTGTAGGTGACGACAGGTTTACTGGTGAGCTTGATGAGGGAGCCCAGGATTGGGACGTCGTCGGTGATGTACGCGGCATGCCGGTGCGGGCAGTTGTCGAGGCGTCTCGACCAAGATCTTCGAGAGTTGTGTGGTTTGGTATTTTGTTTTTGGGATTGTATAGATGTTAAGTTGTTTAGAACTTCGTTGAAACTTAGTGTTTTGGAATTTGTTGGTTTTTACTGGTCGTTTTCAGGTTTTGGGTTTTAGAAAAACTAAACGTTATGCTGCTCAAATTTTATAACTGAAAAGTGTTAGTTTTTACCATGTTAACTTTTCCGCTCGTATTTTACGCACGTTTTACAACCATTTTTGAGGGTTCGAAAAACCTGAAAATCGAGTCAAAATTTTATCAAAAATTATTTTAAATTCTGTTTTAAACGTGGGATAGAATGAGCAAAGTAACGCACCAAGCCAGGGTGGGTTCGGGGGAGTTTCAAGATGGTATCAGAGCAAAAGTGATCGAGTTGTTCAAAGGATTACCTGACAATGCCGGCCGCTATGCAACGTGCTTCACCGACTGTAAGTATTTCCTTCCTTTAGTTAGTTATATATCTTAGATTAGAATGTTTTAAACCTTGTACAGGATTAGATCAAAATGCCTAGGAACCTGGAGCAACCTAGAAACCCACTAGATGAGTCGGTCAAGCAACTTACAGATTTGGCCACTAGGCAAGCAGAATTAGTTAGTAGGCAGGCCGATTTGGTTGGATCGTTGATAGGTCAGGGAGGACCGGGAAATGTTGGAGTTAGTACTAGTGGAGACAAGTTACGAAAATTAAAGCCTCCGATGTTCGAAGGACAGTTAACAGATCCGACAGCTGCTGAAAGGTGGATACACACTATAGAGAACATGTTTAAGATTTCTGATGTGGAAGAAGGAAACAAAGTAAAGTGCGCAACATTCCACTTGGTTAACGACACGCAGCGCTGGTGGGAAACGGTGGAGGCTACCACCGGTCCTCAGGGTTTAACTTGGCAAGATTTCAAGGATTTGTTTTTCGACAAGTACTATAACCGGACGGTCCAAGCTACTAAGAGGCTAGAAATCTTGCAGTTAAAGCAGACTGGCTCAATTGGGGAGTACATTAGACAGTTTGAGTCTCTGTCGCGGTTTGCTAGCCACATGATGAGCCAGGAGGAGGACAAGATATTTCCGTTTGTGCAGGGTCTGAAACCAGAAATTTATATGTTGGTGAAAACTTTTGGAATTGATGGAGTATTGTTTGCTAGAGTGGTTGCTAAAGCTTTAGAGGTGGAAGAGGCTGCTGATATGTGTATTAAACCGACAGAAGTTCTCAGAAAAATGTTCACGAAATTTACAACTCAGATGAGCAGAGATGGGTCTTCTCCACAATCTCAAGGAATTAAGAGACCAGGCGGGTATTTGGATGACCGAAAAGAAAGAAAGCAGCCACAGGGGAGATACTTGTCATGTCCTAGGTGTTTAAAAGCCCATCCAGGACAGTGCGGGCAGTATGATGGGAAATGTTACAACTGTTTCGAATCTGGCCACCTTTTTCGAGACTGTCCAAAGTCAAGAGTTACTCGGTGTTTTAAGTGCAGTGAGCCCAGACATATGGCAAAAGACTGTCCTAAAGCCAAATAGTGAGGATCGACCAGTTGTGATCTCAGGTATGGTTCAAGTCGATTCAGTGCCTACTTTTACATTGGTAGACTAGAGTGTGTTACATTTTTTTCGGCAATGACCTTCGTAGTAAAGTTGAGTTTGGATGTAAAGCCAGCTGGACTTTGGTTTTGGTAAGGAACTATTAGGACTTCCGTAAGTGTAGAATTAACGATAGAGACTAAGAAGAGATATTTTGTTTTGAATTCAAAATATAAAAACTATTTACATATTTTGAATCACAATATATTCATTTGAGTGTTTATAAATGATTAATCATTATTAATCATTTATATATTTATTCTTGTACTATGAAAATTAAATAGTGATATAAGATAACAGAGAGACCGATGGACCTATAGCCCGCTCCAATAATATTTGTTAATTAATATAAACTCTTTATATTAAATAACACAATTATTAACTATAGAGTAATTTCACTAAATACCTAGAGTTGCACTCTAAGAACTATAAAGTATATTTACTCAAAGTAATGTCCATTGATATAGTCATTACATATGTATTAATCTTCCATTAAGATTCGTAATCGAGCTAGGTATAAAATGTAACACCCCCGAACCCACCCTAGTTCGCTGCGCTACTTTGCTAACCAATCCCACATTAAAACATAATTTAAAATAAGCCTAGACTCGTTAATTTTCCTTAATCCTAACCGCTAAGCACCATGGCGTCTTTCCCGAAAATTTTGGCAAAGTAGCGCCTGAAAATGGCGCCTCCAAAATGCTAGGTACCTGCAATCAATAAATCCCCAAACAAAACCAGAATACTCCTAACCAACTGTCCAGCATACGACATGAGAAATCTCCAAATAACAGTAAAGAGGAAACTAAAATACAAACATTCCTAAGTGAAGAAAGTCCACAATATAGGGCGACACATCACCCTTAACTTAACTATATACAACAACAGATATCTACAATACACTATCAAAATACAAAGTCCCACATCTCCCGAAGACCATGGTGGAGTCGCCCCGACAACTGCCCGCACCGGCACACCCCGTGCATCTCTGACTGCTCCCAAGTCTTGGCTGACTCACATAGCTCACCTGTACCCGCGTCGTTACCTACACCACAGAACACACACACACACACATAAGCTTACGCTTAGCAAGTAGGGATTAACAAATACGACTAGATAAAATGCAAGCTACACACAACGCTGAACAAGACAACCAAACATTACAATAACATGAAACAAAACACAGATTTGCCCGCATCAACGATGCCTTATTCTTTAATACAGTACGACAACGCAACACAACACCACAACACCACAATGCAACTCAACAACCCGACTCAACACAACACGACAACATGGTCAGACAATACTAGTTGCCCGCACCCGAAAGGATGCCTTACTCTTTAACTCAGCACGACACAAAATGCAACTTCTACACTCACTGCTACTTTCAATTACATTCTCCATTTATTAATCTTTTACCCGTGCATATTTCATAGAGACCCTCCCGAGGTGCTCCACAAGCACTACTCCCCGGCAAGGCATGTCGAGACCCTCTCGAGGTGCTCCACGAGCACTACTCCCCGAGGAGGCAGTAAATCCTTCCGAGGTGCTCCACGAGCACTACTCCCCGGCAAGGCATGTCGAGACCCTCTCGAGGTGCTCCAAAGCATTACTCCCCGAGGAGGCAGTAAATCCTTCCGAGGTGCTCCACAAGCACTACTCCCCGGCAAGGCATGTCGAGACCCTCTCGAGGGACTCCACGAGCACTACTCCCCGATGAGGCGGCTCTACTCGACATTACTGTTAAGTGCAATGCACCCCTTGTAGAGACCCTACCAAGGTGCTCCATGAGCACTACTCCCCGGCAAGCAACTCTACTCGGAATAACTATGCATTTCTCACTATCTCTTTACCTTTAATACTCACTCATCAAACCCGTGCTCACAACTCATGCTCACTCATCATCAAACCCGTGCTCACAACTCATGCTCACTCAATGCACAACATAAAATAACCACAACAACCAAACAATCACCAAACAACAACGAACAAACAATACCAAACAACAACAACCACTATAAACCACAATAAGCAATTCATTATCACACAACTCAATATAAACAACACAACTATCAAACAATAAATCCTACCGTTCTGTGGTGTAGGCCCTAAGGCAAAACAAACGTCCTCTACTTACCTGACTTCCTGCTCGGCACTTGCTTATTCACTTCGTCCAGTAAAATTACTCGCTAGACAACCTAATAAATAGAGAGAAAATAACTTAGCATCAACTTAAGAAAATCTAAGGAACACTTAAACTTAAAACTAACCACATTTTTAACCAACTATACAAACCAATTTAAACTATAAGCACTAAACCCGAAATTCCACCAATTTTAACCGTCCGACTTCAATCGGTCATAACTCCCTCGTTTTTTATGGGATTTTGATGTGCCGCCCCAATTCGGACACCTCTATACGTCTATTATCCATTGAAATGCTTAATTTAACCAAACAAACATATTAGCCAACCCAAAAACCCCTCAACAGAATTGGCCCCCAATGGTTTCAAAATCGGTTTTTCACCAATTTCACTTCTAACCCTAATCTATCTCCATAAACAACCTAAACCATCCTAACTAAGAATTAAACCATCAATTAACAAGAAACTTTCACCAAGAACTCACAAATTTCGGAATCCCTCATTAGGGTTTCCTAAACTTTCCAAAAACACCACCAAATCAACTAAAAACACCCTTAATCTTCACCAATTTGCAAATAATTAAAAACCCATTCAACTAACCTTAAGTTCCTTGCCAAAATCGATGGAAAGATGCAAAGAAAAGACCTTCAATGGTGGCTGGTTGTTCACGAAGGAGAAAGGGAGAAAAAAGAGGAAATATTGATTTTTTTCTCCTCCAATTACCACCTTTTTATAAAACAAACTTTTCTCCTTTAAAATTTCACCCACTAACTTCACCCTTTTTATAACTTTGACTTCACCTCTTACTCTTCTTCATGCCCACGTGGAAGCCTCCCAATTTCCTTTACTTTTTCATTCATTTATTCCCTTTCTATTTAGTTTAACATTTAATTCACTTTTACATAAATTCCACTTTTAACTTTTTGACTTTTCCAACCCTCCTTTTTCTTTGGTTTCTCCTCCACGTGAATAGCATTCAACAATCACTTTTCATTAAATTTTTTTTTATTTTATTTTCCTCTATTTAAATCACTTACTTCTTTCCTATTGGCTAAACTCTCCTTTGACTTTTTAACCACCACTTTCCACCTTTTTAATTCACTTTTTCATTATTTATAAATTCTTTATCCTTATGACTTTTCAACATGTTTGTCTCCTTCATTTCTTTACTTTATTCCAACGTGAAGCCTCTCTTCTCATTAATTTCACTTTTCAACTATCTAATTAAGTCAAGTGAAAGCACTAAATCAAGTCAAATAAGAAAACAAATCCAAATACTATACAACATCACCTATTTTAGTTGTTAGTTTCCAACTCTCTCTAACTTTCACTTCTCTTCAAAACTCTAGGAAAACACTAAGGAGAACACACATACACTCTAGGAAAATCCCGGGTGTTACATAAAATCTGTTAACCTCTCATATTACATTTTTATCCTTGACTACCATTAGTTCTTGATTGAATAATTAATTCATAACATTTATGAATTTACACGCTAATTATTCAATCACTAAACAAACAAACAAGGGAATCTTGTATTATTGATTTCATTGTATCAATGTTAGCATTCCCAGCTACTCATTTAATTTATGCCTAAGATACAAGGTTTATGTAATACAACTCATATAAAATTGTACCGAGTAAATCAAAGAATAAATTAAAATGAAATAAGAGTCTACTAAATACAATGAATTAATATCATACATATATGACCATCATTATGATAAAATTAATTGTTCTTCATTTAACGGATATTATAAGAATAATATAATTTCATCTGGTCCAGTCCTATATAATCATATTATATAAAATACAATCACTTTATGTCACTGCATATATAGTCGGGATATGACTATGCGTTCTCAACGAAGTGAACAGTATTTATGACTTTATTAATTTGAAGATCCTATACTTCAAATATAAGTCATGGACAATTGTGATTATTTATTTTTAAATTTAATCCCATATATATCAACATATATGTAAATTTAAAATTGCACAAATAATCAAGGGTTTTTCTTTGAATTTATAAAGCATATCGAATAATGCCAATATAAAAATTAATCATAAAATTTATTTATTAATTACAGCAATAAAAATGTTAATAACATTTGCTTGTTGAGCACATTATTCCCAACACTAACCAGGAAGAAGATGACCATTTGAAATGCTTCACACTCCATTTCTTCGGTTATAGCTTCAGTTCAGCTGGAGGACGAAGAGATCAGTGAAAATGGAGAGAAGCGAAGAGGAAGATGATTTCCCTTCCATCGAAAGCATAGTTCCCCAATCCATGATCGATTCTCTCTACTACTCCCGCTCTGAGAAGATCTCTTCTTCTGCTTCATCTCTTTTTTTCTTCATCTTCACTTCTTCTGTTTTGTTCCTTGAGAAAATGCCTACATAGTGTTAACATTATGGGTAGATTCTTTTTGGGTTAGATTTTGAGTTGATTCTTAATACTACTGCATTTGAATTTGCCTCCTTCTCCCATGAGGTTTATTATTGATTAGTTTTTCTTGATTGAACTCTCTTCAATCACAACACTCTTGCCATGTAATTATTGTCTCACATTCTTTAGGAAGTAATTTCAAAGATAAAACAAATCATAAGTGATCAGCTCTATATTTTTTATCTTTATAACCTTCGGGTGGACAAGAAGAAATTTGAAAGTTATCAAGCTTCTAGATTTTATGTCATGGGTGTTGTAGAAGATGCACAACAACCCTTTCTAGTGTCTCCTACTCCAGTTGATGTCCCCCACTAAAGTACCAAGTTGCTTCCACTTGCCTCTGATATGGTTTCTGGGCATGTTACACCTATTAAATCTACAAACAACAATGAAGATTAGGATATTCCAAAGTGATTTGTGTATATGTCAACATGTGCTCCGCATGTCATCCTCCTTGTGCTACTTTAAGGATGCTTTTTGTCTCCTCTTAGAATGTTTTTTGTGTTTGTTACTCACTATTTAATTACCTCTTGTGAGACTTATATATTTTATGAAATGTCAGTATGTAATATATATTATGATCTAACAAATATGTTTACTTCTATGGAATTGTGTATTTCTATATCCAATAACACATTATTTGTTTGTTGTGTGTTTAATTCATTGTAAATTGTAGTAACTGATAGTGACAAGTATTTGTCACACTTATAAAGGAAAAAAAAAAACCTTATATTCACGGCTGGAAAATGGTCTTGGTACTCATGACAATCATCTGAAAGAGAACAACTACTTGCAAACGACAAGAGAAATTGTACAGATTGTGAAAAAGTCAAATAGAACAGCATGGTAGTTTTATTTTATTGCATTGTTCTTCCCTCGTGATTATATACAAAAATGGAACCTTAATCTTGCACATTTTGTGCATTTAAGAACACTAAATAATCATTCTATCCCTTCAAACATCTAGATAAGGGTATCCTTCAATCACAAGGTTTACTTCTTAATCCAAATTTGTCGGTTCTGTGTTATTAATTTCCTCTTTATCACGTATTAATTACTAATAATTTCATCTCTGTTTAAAAAATATAGGTTCCAATTAAATTTAAAATATTCTTACCTTATTTAAAAAAATTACTCTATATTTTTATCATGAAATACTTTTATTCAGGATATACAAAATTCATTCTGCTTAAACACTATAGGTTCCAATTAAATTAAAAATATTTTATCTTATTTAAAAAATTACCCTATATTTTTATCATGAAATACTTTTAGAAGGTAATCCTCGTGTTTAGGGCTCTTGACCGGAAGTGGACCAACTATGGTCTCAGGATTCAACTCCTATTCTTTGAGCCAAAAAGGAATCGTTCCAAGTTCTTAATTTGTTTCATTTTCTGTCCCATACACTTAATTTTGACCAAATTATCAATTCGAACGTAAGATTCTCAACATTTCTTCAATTGTCCATATCCCTCAGGCATATTACTTTTCTAGAAGAACTCTAACTTCCATATCTTCTTGATAGATGATTGATCTAAATAAATCCATATCTAAGTACCTAAATTCTTTCTTATATGATATATTCTAAAACCTTAAGAGTTCGTCAACTAGAATCCTGTTTCTATCTATTTCTAACTTATATACCATAAGTCATATCCCTCTATTAATAACTAAATTTTAAGTGTTCCTAATTCCTCACTGTTATATTAATTTATTC
Organism: Begonia masoniana; assembly: GCA_022432975.1. Classification (NCBI taxonomy): domain Eukaryota; kingdom Viridiplantae; phylum Streptophyta; class Magnoliopsida; order Cucurbitales; family Begoniaceae; genus Begonia; species Begonia masoniana. Next base: position 37,767,321 of record CM039502.1, read on the forward strand.
AACTCAATATATATAACCCTCTTATTCTAAGGATCTCAATACATCATTCTGTATCTAGCCTACTGTATCCTCATTTCAAATCTTAATATTACCACTCGATTAGCTATGCACTCAGTTGTTTCTTTTAGAGGAAAGATCGTTCATTGGAGGAAACATAACGACTCTCGATCACTCTTTGGTTATTTCCTTCAATAGCCCACAATCAATTCTTCTTTACTCCTTTCGGATACTCAAGGAACGTACATCTTATAGCTCTTGGCTGAAGTTTAGTTTATCTTATTTAACATATACACAAGCAGCACATCCAAAAACCCGGAGATCAATATAGTCCGCTAGATATATCGGGTCAGTCCTCGAAAGGTGTCTTAAAACCAATGCTACTTATAAACATATCAAATTCATTATCTAGGGAATTTTTTTAAACCTTTTAGAGATTTCTTTAATATCCATACCTTATTTTCATGGATAGTCTGAAATCCTTCTGATTGACTTATAATCCTTTATTCAAACTCAAACTATATCTCCATCTTAACTCTTCAATCCCTATGCATTTTAATTATCCATCCCCATAATAATCATCACAACATCTATATCCTAATCCTATTCTTCATCTTTGTTCTCTCGGCATAATGTTAGTTCTAGACAAATTATAAACGTAAGAAAAGATCTAATGACATTATTTAACGTAAACACTTACAGTTGTTGGAGCGTCCTCATGCGGCGGTTGATGCTGGTAGGGAGTCTACAGAAATGATTTTAAAACCCGGGTACTCTGATACCACAATTGTAACGACCCGAAGGCCGTCACGAGAATTGACATGACTTTTCATTTACTTAAAATGTAACGCCCCCAAACCCACCCTGGCTCGGTGCGCTACTTGTGTAACACCCGACATTTCGGCCAGGTGAATTTTTCTGACCATTCTCATTGTTACCCTTTATTTAACCTTTATGATTAAATTTAACGTTGAGGCAAATTCATTACAAGTTGAGTAAAACTAGGTTGAGTGGCAATTTTGTAATAAAGATTGAAGGATTAGGTATAAATAGTAAATGGAAACCTTAAATCTCATTTAAACCTCACTGCAGCCGACATTTCCTCTCGGCGACTCCCTTCTTCTCTGGAGCCTTTTTCCTCCCCAGCAACTGGTTTTTCAACCTCCACTCCGATAACCCGCATTCTAGGTAAGATTTTGACAATGTAGATGCCGGGTAGTCATTTAGAACTCTGTTTTCAGTTGAACTTGTACTTTCGGGCTCTTCAATGGCTGAGTCAGTTGGTTATCGTTCTTTATCTTCATTTGGTAATGCCACCTTTAAATCGATTCTGGACCTTTTATATAACCGACCCCGTTTAATCGATAGCTATATCTAGCTGTTTCGGTTTTGGATTTCAGACTGCACAGAGAACCTTAGCTGTTAGATTCTAGGATGACTTTCGATTAGAACTTTTAGGACTTTATTTTAACTACTGTAATGTGAAACGTGTTAGGTGAAGAAGTTGAAGAGAAGGTGATTCAAGTTGCTAAGGAATCCAGGTAAGTGAATGTATTAAGTTTCCGGCCAATAGGGCCCTACATCAAAGGATTAAGTTAGATTTAGTGAACATTGTCTGCTATATGTTTGATGAAATGTCGATGGATATGGTTCTGTTATTCTCATGTACTCCCCTGTCTTAGTTCGATGATTAAGTGCATTTATGTTATGCATCATGTTTTACTTCTCAAGCATATGAAAATGTTTTGAAATATGTTTTCTCATGAATAAGGTAAGAAGATAAAACTTATGCAACGTGGTTAAGTGAGGGTTGGGGGTGGTTCGGCGTATGTCACAGTCCGCAGTAGGACATATGAATACGACCCGCAGTAGGGACCATGATCAAACTCACTGTCGAACCCCCTTTACCGGCACAAATCCTCCCTTAAACCACATAATGTAATGAAGAATATGAATGATGAATATGAGCATGTCTACGAATGATGATTATGAACAATGAATACGAGATACGATTATGAATGATGATTAAGATAAGTACATGAAAAGAAAAGACTTATGAGCATGTTTTTCTCCAAGTTATGCATTCATGAACTCATAATAGTTTGCATTCCTTACTAAGCCTTAGGCTTACAGTTACACCTTATGATGTAGGTGAAGAAATATCAGGTGAGGAATTCAAAGTTGATGAAAATGTCTAAGCTAGGTTGCTGGAGGTGATCAGTGTGAAATCTGTGGCTGGATGGCGAATGGGGAATTCTGGTTAAAGCTCGTATAAGTTTTAATGAAGTTGTTAAGAAGCCAAGTCAAGTAGGTTCGGATTATTTAACAATTTGGGATTTTAGAAACTGCCTGTCTTAATTTCAGAGTCCGAAGATATAGCTATAGTTATCAAATGAACTATTTTAATTAAGTCTTCCGCTGTGTGAGTTTGAATGAGTTCATGATTTATTCTGATGAGTTTTGGCCATTAAGATTTAAGTTATGAGGTTTACATTTATCAAGATAGAAGTCTAAAAAAAAAAAGGGGGGATGTCTGATGCCGAGGGATGATGGAGGAAAAGTATTTGTCTTCCGGCTGACGTCATCGGCAGGAGGGTTGTGATGGGAGTCGGGTAAGTTTGACTTCCGGAGGACGTCATCGGAAGAGGAAAAGTATTTGTCTTCTGGCTGACGTCATCGGCAGGAGAGTTGTGATGGGAGTCGGGTAAGTTTGACTTCCGGAGGACGTCATCGGAAGAGGAAAAGTATTTGTCTTCCGGCTGACGTCATCGGCAGGAGAGTTGTGATGGGAGTCGGGTAAGTTTGACTTCCGGAGAACGTCATCGGAAGAGGAAGAGTATTTGTCTTCCGGCTGACGTCACCGGCAGATATGGAGTATTTGCCATTGGCAGATGGAGTGCCACGTCATCGGCAGATGATGTGAGTTAATCTACCAGAAGATGTAGTGCCACGTCATCGGCAGATGATGCGAGTTAATCTATCGGAAGAAGTAGTATAAATGCCATCGGCAGATGGAGTGCCACGTCATCGGCAGATGATGTGAGTTAATCTACCAGAAGATGTAGTGCCACGTCATCGGCAGATGATGTGAGTTAATCTACCAGAAGATGTAGTGCCACGTCATCGGCAGATGATGTGAGTTAATCTACCAGAAGATGTAGTGCCACGTCATCGGCAGATGATGTGAGTTAATCTACCAGAAGATGTAGTGCCACGTCATCGGCAGATGATGTGAGTTAATCTACCAGAAGATGTAGTGCCACGTCATCGGCAGATGATGTGAGTTAATCTACCAGAAGATGTAGTGCCACGTCATCGGCAGATGATGTGAGTTAATCTACCAGAAGATGTAGTGCCACGTCATCGGCAGATGATGTGAGTTAATCTACCAGAAGATGTAGTGCCACGTCATCGGCAGATGATGTGAGTTAATCTACCAGAAGATGTAGTGCCACGTCATCGGCAGATGATGTGAGTTAATCTACCAGAAGATGTAGTGCCACGTCATCGGCAGGAGAGTTGTGATGGGAGTCGGGTAAGTTGACCGGTAGAACAACTAGATGTTTGTCGTTTAGCGATCGGCAGGAGTGAAAGCTAAACGCGATTATTCAGCGAATTTAAGTTAGAATGAGATTTGATATAAGTCTGAGAAAAAAAAATTATACTACGATTACAGAGGTATAAAAGTACGGATAAGTTTAAAGGAAAGTCATGACACGTGACGATCCTCCTCGGGTCGTTACAACTTGGCTCACTCTAACTCCAAAAATTTACAAAATAATAATAATAATAATAATAATAATAATAATAATAATCGGACACAGCAGAATTTAAAACTAAATCTTTCGAAGCTCTCTTATATCATACCTAGCTGCCTAGACTCACTAATTTCTCTTAATGTTGACCGTTAAGCACCACGGCGTCCTTCCCAAAAATTTCGACAAAGTAATGCCTGGAAATGGTGCATCCAAAATGCTAGGTACCTGCAAAGGAATAAATCCCAACCAATCAAGAATACTCCTCATCAACTTATCCAGCATACGAAATCACCAAATAGCAGTAAGGAGGAAAACTCAAAATACTAACATCCCTAAGTGAAGAAAGTCCACAGTATAGGGCGACACATCACCCTTAACTATGACTATATACAACAATTACAAATAGCTATACCATAACTCTCAAAACATCAACTAAAAAGAAAGTTACGCATTCCCATCATTTCTACAAACAGACATTTACAACAAACAACCAAAAGACAAAGCCCACATCCCCCGAAGACCATGGTCTAGACGCCCCTACAACTGCCCGCACCGGCATACAACGTACATCAATGACTACGTCCCAATCCTAGCTTTCCTCGTAGCTCTAATCTGCACTCCTGTCGTCACCTACATCACAGAACACACACACACACACGTAAGCTTACGCTTAGCAAGTAGACGATAACCAATATAAAAACATGTACAAAGCACACACAACCCTAACACATACAGTTTCTATTCGTTCTGCTATTCTGGTTTCGTTTTCTTTGCATTGTTCTATCATAGAACCCCTCACCAGTGCTAACCTCGCACCTTCACGCAACTAAGCGACTCTCATAGAGTCCCTCGCAGGTGTCTGACTCTCACAAAGTCCCTCGCAGGTGTCACCCTAACGCGACTAGGCGACTCAACTATAGTCCCTCGCAGGTGCCACCGTAACGCGACTAAGCGACTCACACGGAGTCCCTCGCAGGTGTCACCCTAACGCGACTGGGCGACTCAACTATAGTCTCTCGCAGGTGCCACCGTAACGCGACTAGGCGACTCACACAGAGTCCCTCGCAGGTGTCACCCTAATGCGACTGGGCGACTCAACTATCAAACAAGAAATCTTACAACACAACTATCAAACAAGAAATCTTACAACACAACTATCAAACAAGAAATCTTACAACACAACTATCAAACAATAAATCCTACAACACAACTATCAAACAAGAAATCTTACAACACAACTATCAAACAAGAAATCTTACAACACAACTATCAAACAAGAAATCTTACAACACAACTATCAAACAAGAAATCTTACAACACAACTATCAAACAAGAAATCTTACAACACAACTATCAAACAAGAAATCTTACAACACAACTATCAAACAAGAAATCTTACAACACAACTATCAAACAAGAAATCTTACAACACAACTATCAAACAAGAAATCTTACAACACAACTATCAAACAAGAAATCTTACAACACAACTATCAAACAAGAAATCTTACAACACAACTATCAAACAAGAAATCTTACAACACAACTATCAAACAAGAAATCTTACAACACAACTATCAAACAAGAAATCTTACAACACAACTATCAAACAAGAAATCTTACAACACAACTATCAAACAAGAAATCTTACAACACAACTATCAAACAAGAAATCTTACAACACAACTATCAAACAAGAAATCTTACAACACAACTATCAAACAAGAAATCTTACAACACAACTATCAAACAAGAAATCTTACAACACAACTATCAAACAAGAAATCTTACAACACAACTATCAAACAAGAAATCTTACAACACAACTATCAAACAAGAAATCTTACAACACAACTATCAAACAAGAAATCTTACAACACAACTATCAAACAAGAAATCTTACAACACAACTATCAAACAAGAAATCTTACAACACAACTATCAAACAAGAAATCTTACAACACAACTATCAAACAAGAAATCTTACAACACAACTATCAAACAAGAAATCTTACAACACAACTATCAAACAAGAAATCTTACAACACAACTATCAAACAAGAAATCTTACAACACAACTATCAAACAAGAAATCTTACAACACAACTATCAAACAAGAAATCTTACAACACAACTATCAAACAAGAAATCTTACAACACAACTATCAAACAAGAAATCTTACAACACAACTATCAAACAAGAAATCTTACAACACAACTATCAAACAAGAAATCTTACAACACAACTATCAAACAAGAAATCTTACAACACAACTATCAAACAAGAAATCTTACAACACAACTATCAAACAAGAAATCTTACAACACAACTATCAAACAAGAAATCTTACAACACAACTATCAAACAAGAAATCTTACAACACAACTATCAAACAAGAAATCTTACAACACAACTATCAAACAAGAAATCTTACAACACAACTATCAAACAAGAAATCTTACAACACAACTATCAAACAATAAATCCTACAACACAACTATCAAACAAGAAATCTTACAACACAACTATCAAACAAGAAATCTTACAACACAACTATCAAACAAGAAATCTTACAACACAACTATCAAACAAGAAATCTTACAACACAACTATCAAACAAGAAATCTTACAACACAACTATCAAACAAGAAATCTTACAACACAACTATCAAACAATAAATCCTACAACACAACTATCAAACAATAAATCCTACAACACAACTATCAAACAAGAAATCTTACAACACAACTATCAAACAAGAAATCTTACAACACAACTATCAAACAAGAAATCTTACAACACAACTATCAAACAAGAAATCTTACAACACAACTATCAAACAAGAAATCTTACAACACAACTATCAAACAAGAAATCTTACAACACAACTATCAAACAAGAAATCTTACAACACAACTATCAAACAAGAAATCTTACAACACAACTATCAAACAAGAAATCTTACAACACAACTATCAAACAAGAAATCTTACAACACAACTATCAAACAAGAAATCTTACAACACAACTATCAAACAAGAAATCTTACAACACAACTATCAAACAATAAATCCTACAACACAATTATCAAACAATAAATCCTACCCTTCAGTGGTGTAGGCTTGAAGGCAACAAAACACACGTCCATTACTTACATGGCGTCCTAGTTCGCTAAGGATACTCGGCTCCCTGCCCATCTACGGCTCGACCTACGACAAATATTCGAACTTCATTAAAATTAAGCCTACATTCACCAATTTACTCTCAAACTACTATTTCTAGCCTAATCCAACTAAAACCTAACTAAACGAGGCCACTAGTTTGGGTTCGGTAAAAACCGACCCGAAGCTTCAAAGGTGCGTAACTTTTGCGTCGGTTATCGGAATCGAACGATTCCAACGGCCACGTACTCTTCTAATAACCTAGTTTAATCTGCCAAAAGAAAATTTAAAACAAATAAACCTAGCTAGGTCAAAACTGGCAAAACCCAAACTGCCCTAGGTAGGAAATTTTTCCCGTGTGAGTCGCGCGCGCACCAGCTCGCTTCACTTTTCCCTTTTCACCTTTTCTTCATTTTATTCACCTAATAAACACTTCAACAACACTTTCCTAACTTCAACCAATTCCTCATACCCTATAAACATAACATACTCATTTAAAATCTTTTCTCGTAAAACCATAAATCATCAAGGACGTAGCAGAAGTCTTAAAAATTTGGAAAACTCATCCTCAAAACAATTTCTATAAATCATAAACAAAACCCCAAGCAAGCCTAACATTCATCAAGACATGAAATCTTTTTCTACTTAACTTTTAAATACATGAATATATACAAAAATTGCTTGGAGCATCACCCACGGCTCAAAATGGCCTTGTCAGCCACAAACTCCTGCCATTAGCATCATCTAGCAACCAAACTTAGACATCATCTCGAGGTTTGACATCCTCACCTTCTAGCTCGTCACCTACATCATAAGGTTTAAACTATAAGTTTAATGCTTAGTAAAGATGCACTATGCAAATGAATTCTCATGTATGCATGCTTCGTAAAAACGTGTTTTTTATTTCTTATTCTTTCACTTGACATGGATTAAGGGGGCTCGAATAGGGGAGTAGGCGAAGGGATCTTGTTCATGGTCCTTACAGACGATTTTTCTTGGTCAAGCGCATAGACGAGTTCTTGGTCCTTACAGATGATTTTTCTTGGTCCACTGCATGGACGAGTTCTTGGTCCTTACAGACGGGTTTTCTTGGTCTAGCACAGGGATGAGTTCTTGGTCCCCCGAGAGGGACAAATCATCTGCCGATGACGTGGCACTCCATCTGCCGATGGCATTTATACTACATCTTCCGATAGATTAACTCACATCATCTGCCGATGACGTGGCACTCCATCTGCCGATGGCATTTATACTACATCTTCCGATAGATTAACTCACATCATCTGCCGATGACGTGGCACTCCATCTGCCGATGGCATTTATACTACATCTTCCGATAGATTAACTCACATCATCTGCCGATGACGTGGCACTCCATCTGCCGATGGCATTTATACTACATCTTCCGATAGATTAACTCACATCATCTGCCGATGACGTGGCACTCCATCTGCCGATGGCATTTATACTACATCTTCCGATAGATTAACTCACATCATCTGCCGATGACGTGGCACTCCATCTGCCGATGGCATTTATACTACATCTTCCGATAGATTAACTCACATCATCTGCCGATGACGTGGCACTCCATCTGCCGATGACGTGGCACTCCATCTGCCGATGACGTGGCACTCCATCTGCCGATGACGTGGCACTCCATCTGCCGATGACGTCAGCCGGAAGACAAATACTTTTCCTCTTCCGATGACGTCCTCCGGAAGTCAAACTTACCCGACTCCCATCACAACCCTCCTGCCGATGACGTGGCACTCCATCTGCCGATGACGTGGCACTCCATCTGCCGATGACGTCAGCCGGAAGACAAATACTTTTCCTCTTCCGATGACGTCCTCCGGAAGTCAAACTTACCCGACTCCCATCACAACCCTCCTGCCGATGACGTGGCACTCCATCTGCCGATGACGTCAGCCGGAAGACAAATACTTTTCCTCTTCCGATGACGTCCTCCGGAAGTCAAACTTACCCGACTCCCATCACAACCCTCCTGCCGATGACGTGGCACTCCATCTGCCGATGACGTGGCACTCCATCTGCCGATGACGTCAGCCGGAAGACAAATACTTTTCCTCTTCCGATGACGTCCTCCGGAAGTCAAACTTACCCGACTCCCATCACAACCCTCCTGCCGATGACGTCAGCCGGAAGACAAATACTTTTCCTCTTCCGATGACGTCCTCCGGAAGTCAAACTTACCCGACTCCCATCACAACCCTCCTGCCGATGACGTCAGCCGGAAGACAAATACTTTTCCTCTTCCGATGACGTCCTCCGGAAGTCAAACTTACCCGACTCCCATCACAACCCTCCTGCCGATGACGTGGCACTCCATCTGCCGATGACGTGGCACTCCATCTGCCGATGACGTGGCACTCCATCTGCCGATGACGTGGCACTCCATCTGCCGATGACGTCAGCCGGAAGACAAATACTTTTCCTCTTCCGATGACGTCCTCCGGAAGTCAAACTTACCCGACTCCCATCACAACCCTCCTGCCGATGACGTGGCACTCCATCTGCCGATGACGTGGCACTCCATCTGCCGATGACGTGGCACTCCATCTGCCGATGGCATTTATACTACATCTTCCGATAGATTAACTCACATCATCTGCCGATGACGTGGCACTCCATCTGCCGATGGCATTTATACTACATCTTCCGATAGATTAACTCACATCATCTGCCGATGACGTGGCACTACATCTTCCGATAGATTAACTCACATCATCTGCCGATGACGTGGCACTCCATCTGCCGATGGCATTTATACTACATCTTCCGATAGATTAACTCACATCATCTGCCGATGACGTGGCACTACATCTTCCGATAGATTAACTCACATCATCTGCCGATGACGTGGCACTCCATCTGCCGATGACGTGGCACTCCATCTGCCGATGACGTGGCACTCCATCTGCCGATGACGTCAGCCGGAAGACAAATACTTTTCCTCTTCCGATGACGTCCTCCGGAAGTCAAACTTACCCGACTCCCATCACAACCCTCCTGCCGATGACGTCAGCCGGAAGACAAATACTTTTCCTCTTCCGATGACGTCCTCCGGAAGTCAAACTTACCCGACTCCCATCACAACCCTCCTGCCGATGACGTCAGCCGGAAGACAAATACTTTTCCTCTTCCGATGACGTCCTCCGGAAGTCAAACTTACCCGACTCCCATCACAACCCTCCTGCCGATGACGTCAGCCGGAAGACAAATACTTTTCCTCCATCATCCCTCGGCATCAGACATCCCCCCTTTTTTTTAGACTTCTATCTTGATAAATGTAAACCTCATAACTTAAATCTTAATGGCCAAAACTCATCAGAATAAATCATGAACTCATTCAAACTCACACAGCGGAAGACTTAATTAAAATAGTTCATTTGATAACTATAGCTATATCTTCGGACTCTGAAATTAAGACAGGCAGTTTCTAAAATCCCAAATTGTTAAATAATCCGAACCTACTTGACTTGGCTTCTTAACAACTTCATTAAAACTTATACGAGCTTTAACCAGAATTCCCCATTCGCCATCCAGCCACAGATTTCACACTGATCACCTCCAGCAACCTAGCTTAGACATTTTCATCAACTTTGAATTCCTCACCTGATATTTCTTCACCTACATCATAAGGTGTAACTGTAAGCCTAAGGCTTAGTAAGGAATGCAAACTATTATGAGTTCATGAATGCATAACTTGGAGAAAAAACATGCTCATAAGTCTTTTCTTTTCATGTACTTATCTTAATCATCATTCATAATCGTATCTCGTATTCATTGTTCATAATCATCATTCGTAGACATGCTCATATTCATCATTCCTTTCATCATTCATATTCTTCATTACATTATGTGGTTTAAGGGAGGATTTGTGCCGGTAAAGGGGGTTCGACAGTGAGTTTGATCATGGTCCCTACTGCGGGTCGTATTCATATGTCCTACTGCGGACTGTGACATACGCCGAACCACCCCCAACCCTCACTTAACCACGTTGCATAAGTTTTATCTTCTTACCTTATTCATGAGAAAACATATTTCAAAACATTTTCATATGCTTGAGAAGTAAAACATGATGCATAACATAAATGCACTTAATCATCGAACTAAGACAGGGGAGTACATGAGAATAACAGAATCATATCCATCGACATTTCATCAAACATATAGCAGACAATGTTCACTAAATCTAACTTAATCCTTTGATGTAGGGCCCTATTGGCCGGAAACTTAATACATTCACTTACCTGGATTCCTTAGCAACTTGAATCACCTTCTCTTCAACTTCTTCACCTAACACGTTTCACATTACAGTAGTTAAAATAAAGTCCTAAAAGTTCTAATCGAAAGTCATCCTAGAATCTAACAGCTAAGGTTCTCTGTGCAGTCTGAAATCCAAAACCGAAACAGCTAGATATAGCTATCGATTAAACGGGGTCGGTTATATAAAAGGTCCAGAATCGATTTAAAGGTGGCATTACCAAATGAAGATAAAGAACGATAACCAACTGACTCAGCCATTGAAGAGCCCGAAAGTACAAGTTCAACTGAAAACAGAGCTGATAAACTAACAGATAGCTACATTGTCTATTGCATACCTCGGGTACGAACTTGCAGAGAAAATGCAGGCTGAAAATAGTCGTCAGTGAGGGAGAACGCCGGTAACAGAGAGCAGGAGCTCGGGAGAGAAGAAATCGCCGAGAGAAGGGGTGTCGGCTACAGTGAGGTTTAAATGAGATTTAAGGTTTCCTTTTTTCTATTTATACTTAATCCATCAATCTTAATTACAATTCTGCCACCCAACCTAGTTTTACTCAACTTGTAATAAATTTGTCTTAACATCAAATTTAAATCATAAAGGTTAAATAAAAGGGTAACAATGAGAATGGTCAGAAAAATTCACCTGGCCGAAATGTCGGGTGTTACATCCACCCCTCCTTAAACAAAATTTTCGTCCTCGAAAATTGGTCAAGCAAAGAGTTTTGGATACTTGTCCAACATATCCTGCTGTAGTTCCCATGTAGCTTCTTCAATACCATGATTCTTCCACAAGACCTTAACCAACAAGATCTCCTTATTCCTTAGAGTCTTCACTGTAGAATCCAAAATTTGTACTGGTTTCTCTTCATACACCAAATTAGGTTCAATTTCGATTTCTGTTGGTTCAACAACCTGAGTCGGATCACGTATGCATTTCCTTAGCATAGACACATGAAAGACATTGTGAACCTTTTCCAAAGATGGAGGCAAAAGTAATCTATAGGCTGTGCTACCAATCTTAGCTAAGACAGGGAATGGTCCAATGAACCGTGGGTTAAGCTTTCCCTTCTTACCAAATCTTAAGACTCCTCTAAATGGTGAAATCTTCAGGAAAACTTCATCGCCAACAGAAAATTCAAGATCTCTTCTTCTTTGGTCCGCATAACTCTTCTGCCGGCTTTGTGCAGTTAACATCCTTTTCCTAATGACTGTAATCTTGTCTGACATCTGTTGTAAAATCTCTGGGCCCAATAACTTCGCTTCACCAACCTCATCCCAGTACAAAGGTGACCTACATTTCCTGCCATACAAAGCTTCATAGGGTGCCATACCAATGGTGGACTGGTAACTATTGTTGTAAGAAAACTCAATCAGAGGTAGGTGTCTACTCCATGTAGTCTGAAAGTCAAGCACACATGCTCTCAACATATCCTCGAGTATCTGAATGGTCCTCTCGGATTGTCCATCCGTCTGCGGGTGAAAAGCGGTGCTGAAGGATAACTTTGTGCCTAAGGTACCTTGTAAACTTTTCCAGAATCGGGAGGTGAATCTAGGGTCACGATCAGAGACTATGGATACGGGAATCCCATGCAATCTGATAATTTCTTGAACGTAAAGATTAGCAAGTTGGTCCATCGTGTAGGTTGTCTTTACAGGTAAGAAATGAGCTGACTTTGTCATCCTATCAATCACAACCCAAATACTGTCATGTCCTTTAGTTGTTTTAGGTAAGCCTACAACAAAATCCATGGCAATATTTTCCCACTTCCATTCGGGAATAGGTAGAGGTTGATGGGTACCTCCTGGTCGTTGGTGCTCGGCTTTAACTTGCTGGCATACCAAGCATGATTCTACGTACTTGGCGATATCCCTCTTCATATTAGGCCACCAATAAAGTAACTTCAAGTCTCGATACATCTTGGTGCTACCGGGATGTATAGAAAAGGAAGACGAGTGAGCCTCGGCCAAAATCAACTTACGTAATTCTTCATCACAAGGGACATACCATCGATTCCTAAATCTCAGGATTCCATCATTGGAAAGACTAAACTCGGAGGTGGCGTCCTTCAACTTATTCATCATACTGTTATTCTCCTCGGAATCCTTCTGTTGTGACTCTTTGATCTTTTCCAAAACCGTTGGTTGAATGGTCAAATCGGTAAGTAAGGCTGACAACTCTGGAACTAGTTCCAATTCAAACTTCTGAACTTCAGTCCTCAAGGGTGCAGACAAAACTGACACTGCGGGTTGCATTGTTTTTGACATTCTGCTCAAAGCATCAGCTACAGCATTAGCCTTACCCGGGTGGTACTTGATTTCAAAGTCATAGTCCTTAACAAATTCTAACCAACGTCTTTGTCTCATGTTTAATTCCTTTTGGGTGAAAAGATACTTTAAACTCTTGTGGTCAGAAAACACATCGCACTGCTGTCCATACAAATAGTGCCTCCAAATTTTTAAAGCAAAAACAACTGCAGCTAGCTCTAAATCATGAGTGGGGTAATTCTGTTCATAACCTTTTAGCTGCCTAGAGGCATACGCCACAACTTTACCTTCTTGCATCAAAACACATCCCAAACCAATCTTGGATGCGTCACAATAAACACTAAATTTTCCTTCTTCAGTTGGGAGAGTTAATAGCGGGGCTGTCGTTAACTTCTGTTTCAATGATTGGAAGCTATCTTCACAAGCTTCGGTCCAAAAGTACTTGAGGTCCTTCTTGGTTAAATTGGTCAAAGGTTTAGCTATCATAGAGAATCCTTTAATGAACTTTCTATAGTAGCCAGCCAGACCAAGGAAACTTCGAACTTCACTGACATTCTTTGGCTGTGGCCAATCCTTAACGGCCTGAACCTTAGTTGGATCTACTGATATGCCCTCAGCAGAAATGACATGACCTAAAAAGTTGACCTTATCCAGCCAAAATTCACATTTGGACAATTTGGCATAAAGCTGCTGCTGTTTTAAGGTTGATAATACTATTCTCAAATGTTCTGCATGGTCGGTTTCAGTCTGTGAGTATACTAAAATGTCATCTATAAACACAATCACAAACTTATCCAGGTATTCACGAAATACTCGGTTCATCAAGTCCATGAAAGCTGCAGGCGCGTTAGTCAGTCCAAATGACATTACAAGAAATTCATAGTGTCCGTAGCGGGTTCTGAAGGCTGTCTTTGGTATATCTCCTTCCTTAACTTTCAGTTGGTAATAACCCGAACGTAAGTCAATCTTTGAGAATACCTTAGCTCCTTGTAGTTGGTCAAACAGGTCATCAATCCGGGGTAAAGGATATTTATTCTTGACTGTCAGCTTATTTAGTTCTCTGTAGTCTATACACATTCTAAGAGAACCATCTTTCTTCTTAACGAAAAGGACAGGTGCGCCCCAGGGAGAACTACTAGAACGTATAAATCCCTTGTCAACTAATTCCTGTAGTTGGACCTTTAATTCTTTCAACTCAACAGGTGCCATTCGATAAGGGTTCTTAGACACAGGTAATGCCTCGGGGTATGTATCAATCACAAATTCTATCTCTCTATCGGGTGGTAGTCCCGGTAAGTCGTCCAAGAATGCTTCAGGAAACTCTCGTACGGTAGGAATACCTTGTAATTCCACTTTATTCTTTACTCGGACATCCATTATGTTAGCTAGGTAACTCAAGCAACCACTCTTCAGTAACCGTTGAGTCACTAGTGAGGATATGATTGGTATCTTACTCATCTTTGGAATAGCTTGGAAGGTATACCGATCTCCATTTGGGGGTCGGAAATCAACTAGGCCAGACCTACAACTAATCGTGGCATAATGCCTAAATAACCAATCCATTCCTAAAATAATCTCATATCCTTTCATGTCAATCATAATCAGTTCTACATATAGCTCCTTATCTCCTAAGGACAAAACATCACCCTTCAACATTTGCTCAGAATGTAAAGACTTCCCTGATGGTAACATAACTCTATACGGTTTATCAACTGGCGAAAGTTCTAACTTATGTTTACACACAAACAGGGTTGCTATGAATGAGTGTGTGGCTCCCGTATCAATAAGTGTATAAGCAGAAAACCACAAACCATAATGGTACCTGATATGACCGTGTGTGGTTCAACATCTTCATCCTCCATCATAGCATAGACTCTTGGTGCAACTCTAATTCGATTCGGGTCTGATGGCATCGGGCAGTCTCTGGCTATGTGTCCAACCTTGTCGCATCTATAGCAACGGCCAGAGTGCAGCTTGCACTCCCCATGGTGATTCTTCTGACAGTTGGAACATAGGGGAGCCGAAGGTCGCTTTCCTCTTCCTTGGTCATCACTTGGATTGAAGGATCTCTTAACACCTTGCTTGTTGTTGCTGGTTTCTGTTGCTGTTCTGTTCTGCTGGGTTGCCATCCCTTGTTCTGCCGTGGTGGTGGTTGAGTCTCCTTAGTGAACTTCCTTGGCTGTTCACGCTGTGCATAGCTGTCATCTCCGCCGCCTCCAATTCCAGGGCCTTAGCCGTCACTTCGCCATAAGGTATATTGTGTATCCCAGAAGTCTTTACCTTCACATACAAACCGGCTTCAGTCCTTGAACAATTGTAAATCTTGTCTTCATCAGTCTCAACCAGTCGGTGAGCAAACCGTGACAAAGCATCGAATTGCATTATATCCTCCGGAGCCAGTTTGCCGCAGGTTCATGAATTCTTTCTTCTTGCTGGCCTGAACGGTCCTATTGAAGTACTTGTCAAAGAAGGCAGTCGTAAACATATCCCAAGTCATAGTCCTCGGCATTAACAGTGCTCTGAAGAGAATCCCACCAATGCCTTGCATTCAGCTCCAAATGATAGACAGCATAGGTGACCTACATCTTCTGGTAGATTAACTCACATCATCTGCCGATGACGTGGCACTCCATCTGCCGATGACGTGGCACTCCATCTGCCGATGACGTGGCACTCCATCTGCCGATGACGTGGCACTCCATCTGCCGATGACGTGGCACTCCATCTGCCGATGACGTGGCACTCCATCTGCCGATGACGTGGCACTCCATCTGCCGATGACGTGGCACTCCATCTGCCGATGACGTGGCACTCCATCTGCCGATGACGTGGCACTCCATCTGCCGATGACGTGGCACTCCATCTGCCGATGACGTGGCACTCCATCTGCCGATGACGTGGCACTCCATCTGCCGATGACGTGGCACTCCATCTGCCGATGACGTGGCACTCCATCTGCCGATGACGTGGCACTCCATCTGCCGATGACGTGGCACTCCATCTGCCGATGACGTGGCACTCCATCTGCCGATGACGTGGCACTCCATCTGCCGATGACGTGGCACTCCATCTGCCGATGACGTGGCACTCCATCTGCCGATGACGTGGCACTCCATCTGCCGATGACGTCAGCCGGAAGACAAATACTTTTCCTCTTCCGATGACGTGGCACTCCATCTGCCGATGACGTGGCACTCCATCTGCCGATGACGTGGCACTCCATCTGCCGATGACGTCAGCCGGAAGACAAATACTTTTCCTCTTCCGATGACGTGGCACTCCATCTGCCGATGACGTGGCACTCCATCTGCCGATGACGTGGCACTCCATCTGCCGATGACGTCAGCCGGAAGACAAATACTTTTCCTCTTCCGATGACGTGGCACTACATCTTCTGGTAGATTAACTCACATCATCTGCCGATGACGTGGCACTACATCTTCTGGTAGATTAACTCACATCATCTGCCGATGACGTGGCACTCCATCTGCCGATGACGTCAGCCGGAAGACAAATACTTTTCCTCTTCCGATGACGTGGCACTCCATCTGCCGATGACGTGGCACTCCATCTGCCGATGCGAGGACTGGCACTCCATCTGCCGATGGCATTTATACTACATCTTCCGATAGACTAACTCACATCATCTCCGATGACGTTGCCTATCATCTTCTGGTATATTAACTCACATCATCTGCCGTGACGTGGCACTCCATCCCGATGGCAAATACCCCTTATCTGCCGTTGACGTCAAGCCGTAAGACAAATACTCTTCCTCTGCCGATGACGTTCTCCGAAGTCAAAACTTACCCGACTCCCATCACAACTCTCCTGCCGATGACGTCAGCCGGAAGACAAATACTTTTCCTCTTCCGATGACGTCCTCCGGAAGTCAAACTTACCCGACTCCCATCACAACCCTCCTGCCGATGACGTCAGCCGGAAGACAAATACTTTTCCTCTTCCGATGACGTCCTCCGGAAGTCAAACTTACCCGACTCCCATCACAACCCTCCTGCCGATGACGTCAGCCGGAAGACAAATACTTTTCCTCCATCATCCCTCGGCATCAGACATCCCCCCTTTTTTTTTAGACTTCTATCTTGATAAATGTAAACCTCATAACTTAAATCTTAATGGCCAAAACTCATCAGAATAAATCATGAACTCATTCAAACTCACACAGCGGAAGACTTAATTAAAATAGTTCATTTGATAACTATAGCTATATCTTCGGACTCTGAAATTAAGACAGGCAGTTTCTAAAATCCCAAATTGTTAAATAATCCGAACCTACTTGACTTGGCTTCTTAACAACTTCATTAAAACTTATACGAGCTTTAACCAGAATTCCCCATTCGCCATCCAGCCACAGATTTCACACTGATCACCTCCAGCAACCTAGCTTAGACATTTTCATCAACTTTGAATTCCTCACCTGATATTTCTTCACCTACATCATAAGGTGTAACTGTAAGCCTAAGGCTTAGTAAGGAATGCAAACTATTATGAGTTCATGAATGCATAACTTGGAGAAAAACATGCTCATAAGTCTTTTCTTTTCATGTACTTATCTTAATCATCATTCATAATCGTATCTCGTATTCATTGTTCATAATCATCATTCGTAGACATGCTCATATTCATCATTCCTTTCATCATTCATATTCTTCATTACATTATGTGGTTTAAGGGAGGATTTGTGCCGGTAAAGGGGGTTCGACAGTGAGTTTGATCATGGTCCCTACTGCGGGTCGTATTCATATGTCCTACTGCGGACTGTGACATACGCCGAACCACCCCCAACCCTCACTTAACCACGTTGCATAAGTTTTATCTTCTTACCTTATTCATGAGAAAACATATTTCAAAACATTTTCATATGCTTGAGAAGTAAAACATGATGCATAACATAAATGCACTTAATCATCGAACTAAGACAGGGGAGTACATGAGAATAACAGAATCATATCCATCGACATTTCATCAAACATATAGCAGACAATGTTCACTAAATCTAACTTAATCCTTTGATGTAGGGCCCTATTGGCCGGAAACTTAATACATTCACTTACCTAGATTCCTTAGCAACTTGAATCACCTTCTCTTCAACTTCTTCACCTAACACGTTTCACATTACAGTAGTTAAAATAAAGTCCTAAAAGTTCTAATCGAAAGTCATCCTAGAATCTAACAGCTAAGGTTCTCTGTGCAGTCTGAAATCCAAAACCGAAACAGCTAGATATAGCTATCGATTAAACGAGGTCGGTTATATAAAAGGTCCAGAATCGATTTAAAGGTGGCATTACCAAATGAAGATAAAGAACGATAACCAACTGACTCAGCCATTGAAGAGCCCGAAAGTACAAGTTCAACTGAAAACAGAGCTGATAAACTAACAGATAGCTACATTGTCTATTGCATACCTCGGGTACGAACTTGCAGAGAAAATGCAGGCTGAAAATAGTCGTCAGTGAGGGAGAACGCCGGTAACAGAGAGCAGGAGCTCGGGAGAGAAGAAATCGCCGAGAGAAGGGGTGTCGGCTACAGTGAGGTTTAAATGAGATTTAAGGTTTCCTTTTTTCTATTTATACTTAATCCATCAATCTTAATTACAATTCTGCCACCCAACCTAGTTTTACTCAACTTGTAATAAATTTGTCTTAACATCAAATTTAAATCATAAAGGTTAAATAAAAGGGTAACAATGAGAATGGTCAGAAAAATTCACCTGGCCGAAATGTCGGGTGTTACAATATGACTTTAAAGACCAATATATAACCTTAACATTCAAAACCACAAAATGCATTCAGAACTCCAACAATAATAAATTTCTAATCAACTAATCCAATCCAACAATAATAGAACTCAACTTTAGACCCAAAACATGTGCCTATAACTTATAATCTAAACAACCAACAAAATACTATCCAATTGAAATCAATTTTTAATTATTCAATCCAAAGATATGTCATAATTTGCATAATTCAAATCAAGTACGTCAAGCGGTGTACAATTGAACCAATTTCAACCAAACAACTCACCACTAAAATAAAACCCGTATTTTACCCTAACATTGAGCAAACTTCAACAATTCATAATTTTCTAAAACTTGATTCCAAAGGCTATGTGTAAAACCCGTCAATTTTAATTTTTTTTAAAAATTTGGGTAAAATTTTCGCGTAATTTAGAGTGTAAATTTTGAGATTAATTTTGCTAATTTCCGATAGAAATTGAAATTTGAAATCGAATCTTAAAACGGTTTTATTATAAATCAAATAAAAGAATTAAATGAAATAAAATAAATAAATAATAAAATAAATAAAATAAAATAATTAAATAAATAAAAAGAAAAGAAGAGATAAGGTTTCAAATGAAACCTTATCCCTGCTGCCGACAGAACCCAGCGCACCAGAAGAGAGAGAGAGAGAGAGAGAGAAGGAGAAAGAGAGAGAGGAGAAAAGCGCCGACGTCCGATCGACCTCCGTTCGTCGAGATCTTGGTGTCAAAACGTTCGCCTCGAAGCGTAGATCAACGTTTGTGAAGGGCGTTTTCGAAGGTAACCTCTCGTCCTCTCGATTTTTGCCCGGGAAGTTTCGGGTTTTCGTTTTTTTTTGTAGATCTACGATTTAAGGTTGTTTTTCTCGTGTTTTTGGTAGGAATCGATTGTAGAGGGGTCGACTAACGTGTTGGAAACGATTTTCGGCGAAAAACGGGTAAGAAATGGTGTTTTTCGCCGCGGGAAGGTTGTCGGTCGGTCGCCGGAGCGTCGCCGGGGCGTCGCCGGCGTTCGGCGGCCGACGGTCGAGTCAACTCGACCGTGGGCTGAGTCAACTCGGGCTTTGGGCCGAGTTGACTCAGGCCCAAGGCCGAGTTGACTCAGGCCGAGTTGGGCCGACTGGGTTTGGCCCAGCCCGATCCGGTTTTGGGTCAGGCTGGACCCAGACCCATGGCTTTCTGGGCCGGGTTTGGCTTAGGCCCATTGGGTCGGGTCTGACCCAGCCCATCAGGCCAGGTCAACCCAGCCCCTTGCTGGCCCGACCCGATTTGGGTTTGGGCCGGGTCTGGCCCGAGCCCAGTTGGGTTGGGTTGGTTCGGGTCAGACCGACCCGAACCCGGACCAACCCAGGCCGACCCGAACCCGGACCGACCCGGGCCGACCCGAACCAGACCGGCCCGAACCGGTCAGTCAAAGTCAACGGTTGACTTTGACCGTTGACTTTGACCAGACCGTTGACTTTGACCGGTCAGTCAAAGTCAACGGTTGACCGTTGACTTTGACCGACTAGTCAAAGTCAACGGTTGACCGTTGACCGTTGACTTTGACTTTTTGACCAAAAGTCAACTCGGGCCATTTGACCCGTTTTCGCCCCGGTCGTAATTTATATCGTTGGACCGAATTGGACCTTAACGGGGTTCCTTCCTTGTGTTGTTTCTCAGATTCTGAGGATTTTGCTGATTTGGAAGCAATTCCTGAGGAGCCACGGTTTACCGAAGATAGGAGGACTCGCCGTAGGGGTATGGGTTATTATACTTTCCGCGTATACCTAGCCTTGCATGCACGTATATTTTTCACTGATTATACTGCCTAGTGGATTTTATATGTCATGTCTTACTTGCTTTTGCTGACGGGTGGTATTTGAGATTCCCTTGAGATTTTTCATGCTTGGCACGTAGATGGTTTTATACCTGCATTTGATATTGTCATGCATTGATTTTCTGTTGTGCCATTTGGAGTTTGATACTGGAGATAACCGTCTGGCACTCTTAGCTGGGCCCTTATGCTAGGAGTATCAGGGGGTTTTGCCCAGTTGTTGTGGAACTCCCCACGCTTGTTTGGATAGGGTACGCCCCCTGAGAATAGGCGGAATGTAGGGTACGCCCCCTTAGAATAGGCGGAATGAAGGGTACGCCCCCTGAGAATAGGCGGAATGGGCTCGGAGTATGCTCGCCCAGTTACCTGACCTGGCCAGTGTCTGTTCGTTGCTACCCCGATATGTTAAGTCCACCTTGTGGACCCCTTGGGCCCAGGGTTTAGTGGTTCGTCCCTCCTGGTGTGCCCTAGCGCGTGTCCCGGTGGCCCAGGGCTGAGTGGTTCGTCCCTCCTGGTGGTTGACCTTTTCTCTTCTCCCTATGAGGCCCTGCCTGGTGTTATCGCGGCCTTTCTGTGTTGGTGTGATTCGGAGGATCCGTGAGTGACCTCCCTTTTCACTGTACACCTGGACATATATTTTTATGATAGAATTGTTGATGTGGGCCTATTTTCACTATATATATACTTATTTTATCGTTAGCCCCATTAACCGTTTTAAATAGATAATAAGAAGAGAAATGAATAACATTAAAACTGGTTTTGATTTTTAAAACGTGCATTGATTTAATAAGGCATGCATCATTGAGTGGTAGGTATAACATCCCATACTGAGTTTGTCACTCACCCCATCGACTCCCCCTCTACAGGTAAAGGAAGGAAGGCTAGGAAGTGAGGCCTGTCGGGTTTGGATTTTCCCTAGAGTCTCACCTTTTATTTTTCCACAGCTCTGTATTATGTAAGACATTCGAGATTGTACCTTATTTTGGCATGTAATTATTTTTCATTTATCTTGTATTTCTACGATTGTTTGTACTCTCTTTTATTTGTTGCTTCGAGGAGGTCCTGGATTAGTGCTAAACTTCCGCATTTAGCCTTAGGTTAGACGGTGGACCTCTCCGAGGTTGATCGTTTAACCTGGCGTTTCTGTTAGGCCCCCTCTCGGGTTGTGACACTATGACTTCCTTAAAGTGTCTAACTTCACATGGTAAAATCCATTTGACAAATAAAAATCAACAGCTCAGCCAAAAATTATAAAACCAGAACCTATTCGGTTTTAGCCCTAAATTTCAAACATCCACTTTCTTCTTTCTATAAAAACTATCAAAATGCATATCTATTATGCTTAAACATCAATCCAAAGAAGAAAATCAGCAACCATTTAGAAATTTTGTCCTCCACATTCAAATTCCATAAAACCCATAACAAAATCTCTACCAAATGACAATACAATCCTAGTTATCCAGTTCTTAGCTCTAAATTAGTAAAAATGAAGGTTTTACCTTCAAGAGAGGAATTGAGAACTAAGAAGGGAAGGATGAAGGCTCGGTGCTGGCAAAATTGTGAGAGAGGAGGAAGCTCGCGTGAACTTTGGCGTGGGGAGAAAAGAGAGCTGAGAAGGAGCTTTGGCGTGGAGGGAAATTCACAAGGGAGAGAGCTTCGTGGGAGGAGAGAAAATCGCCAAGGGAGAGAGGGGTTTTCCTTCTCTCGTGGGGAGCTTCAGCAGAACAAATGAGAAGGCTTTCTAGAGAAGCCATCGAGAGAGAGAGAGAGAGATGAGGTGGCAATCCCTCATTGGTGAGTTTCCACCTAGCTATTTCTTGTTCCTAATTTGTCCTCCCCCTAAATCCTACTATTAGTTACTCAACTTAGTTTATCTCATTAGTCCAATTCTCCATTCAACTTCACAACTTGACTTTTAAATCTCCAATAATATTTCTTTGCTTTATAACTGGTAATCTTAAATCATAAAATATCTTGCGCTTAAGGAAATTTATTTATTAAATTTATCCGAGTGTTACACTCCTCTTGCTTCAAGCTTTTGATCCATCCAAACTTTTCTAAAAACTATTACAAATGCAAATATCCTAAACAATAAAATGGCTACAAGTTTTCCAACAAATAAGTTTAAGTAAAACTCAAGTTTTCCTACAAACTCAAACATATAAAAGCTTGCTTATAATATTTGTTAAAGGGAAAACAAATTCCCCCTTGATGATTCCATCCCAAGCTTTAAGAAAGTCTTTTCCTGAAAATAATAGATAAGCCTATTAGATGAGAATTTTGTGAATTCACGTACCTTGGTTTGTGATAGTCCGATAGAGCCCTTGGCACATCATCCTCTCCAAGTGATTGAAGATTTGTCCTCAAATCTAGTGGCTCGCTAGTCTCGAAAACGCCTTGATGGTGGAGCTTGGCTCTTGTGTGGACACCAACTTGTCTTCCTACGAACTAGATAAATAGTTAGACCATAAAGTTCGGTTATGGGTTCGGCCGAGTGGTGATTGCTGATCCTAGGCACATCATCCTCTCTGGGTTATTGAGAATTTGACCTCAAATCCAGAGGTTGGCCAATGAAGTTGGTGAACTTCCAAGTTCCTCCAGTTCCTATAACCCATAAAATGACCATTAGAAGTTAAACTACAATAAGATAAGGCTCTTAATAACAAAAATGGTTATAGGCTAAATAAGATGTTTATAATTTAGCATAAACATAACATGCTCAAATTTGGAAAAAGGAGGATAGCCCACTTTACATCATAACATCAAAATATTAAACCCAATGAAAGATAAATAAGGATAACAATCCAACAAAATTCAACAAGCCTTGGGTGAAGAAAACAGTACTTCAAACAGAAACTTGGTTTTGGTTTAAAAGGCAATATCAAATTTGTATTACTCAAATTTTCTTTCAAGCTCTAAAACATTTTCTTTTAAACATAGCAAATAATTGGTGAGACAAATTGAATACTTGAAATAGGAAAAACACACTCAAACCAAGAGAACATTTTAAATCAGGCAGAAAAATCTACTTGTAGCAACAAAACTCTTTTCAAAAGCTCAAAAATGATCATCATTAAAAATAGCAAATGATTTGTTGCAATAGTTTAGAAAAAAGCTACTTGATTAATCAACAAACAGAGTCTGGAAACAGAAAAATCAAACGCAAACAAGTACCTAACAGAATTTTGAAAAGAAGTTTTGTTTTGGTTTTGCAGAAAAGAAATCTAACTTAAAATATAATCCAAACTCTAAAATTATATCCATAATTTCAGCAAAGCAATAATACTAGAAAATAGGAGCATCAATTACATGAGAACAACAATTTAATGAAACATTAATGCTATAATACTCTCGGTCAACAATTCCGAAGAGTCTCCCATCATAACAGTTACTTGCTACAAAATAGAGAAATACAAATGGTAAAAAGTGAAACGTACCAGTTTGAGCCAATATTACCTTGCATCTTCTCAGGTGGAATTGCGCGTAGTCAAAATGGCGTGGAGGAAAAATGACATGCCAAGAGGCTCAATTAATTGAAAATCTGATAAAGGCCAAAACTTTATTTATTCTCCTTACTTGTTACGTGCTCTCTTGTGTAGGTAACGAACTATTGAAGGACGGTGCATGGGAAGCTAGTTCAATAAATTTGGAGTTCACATGGAAGCAAAGCTTGAAATGTAATGAAGAAAATCCTCGAGCACAGCTGGACTAGCAGAAGCTGGAATTTGTCTTCCGAAGATCAAGTTTTGTAATTTTTCTTTATTTTATTTTTATTTTTCCTTTTGGCAAACTCTTAGCCATTAGTCATTTTCATGCTTTAGAATTTTACTTAGGCTTAGCCACATATTGGTGGCTTGGTTGGGATTTACCATTTGGCCCAAATTTTGGGATCCATTACTTGACCCATTATTTGGCCCATTACTTGGAGACATTTATTGGGCCACATTGGAGACATCCTTGACACATTTTGAGGCTCACTTGGGGACATCACTTGGCACATTTGGAGGCACCACTTGGAGGCATCACATTTAGCCCATTCTTTTGAAAATACTTAGGCTCATAGTGTTTCAACCCAAGGGAGACTCAAACTTGGAATTTTAACCTTGCAAGGAAAAGAAATAGTGGCCTCATGGATTGATGATGTGGCAAGATTCCCTCTATTGATCTATTTAGGCATGACATTCATCTCCTCCCTAGGATTTGTGCTTGTTTGCCTTGATCTTGGCCATCCATCCTTTTTTCATACAAGGGCCACCATTCATTCATCCTTATGGAAACCCTAACCATCCACCTTAGGATTGCCTATTTAAGCATAGCATTGATGCATGTATTAGAACTTTTGCCAAATTTATAAAACTCATATTTCTCTCAAAGCTTGTTTGCTTTGGTTTTCTTTGATTCTTTGAATCAAGTGGAGAAGCCCTCCATTGTTAACCTAGCCTTCGGGTTGCTAGGTTAACTCTTAGCTATTCCCTTGCCTTCTCTATTGGGATTAGGAGTGAGGATGAAAACCTAGGCCCTAGGTGGTCATTTTTCCTTTGAGAAAATCGTTTATCCAAGATCGTAAAATGTAAGATAGCTCTTTGGATCCGCCGAAGGTATTTTCATTTCTAGCATTTCCATCACCTTTCACACACATCTCCACCTTTAATTTTGGCTCTCACACTCACACACCTCACCTTTAATTTCTTGCAATTTTCTTCTTCATCTTTCTTATATTTTTCATCTCCACGGATTTCCTTAATTCCACTACTTCTTCTCCCATCTATTTCAATTTTTTTTATGCTCATTATGCATCATACATTCGGCCACTAGCACACACATCACTCACCTCATTTTTCCTTTGCATTTATTGACATATTTATGCCTTATTTTCGGCCATATTCACAACCACACACCTGAACACTGTCTTGACTAAATTTGTGGGTTTTACACAAACCCTTTTCTAAGGGACACCTAGTCAAGTGGTATCAGAGCATAGGAAGCTTCCCTAATGCATTTTAGTTGTCTTTGGTGTTAGCAAAAAGTTGACACAACTTGTAACGCCCCCGAACCCACCCCGGCTCGGTGCGCTACTTTGCTAACTAAACCCGTGTTAAAATGGTGTTTAAAATAATTTTTTTCTTAAACTTTTCGACTCGATTTTGAGTTTTACAAACCCAAAAAAAATATCGGAAAACGCGCCAAAATACATTTAAAATTCGTCGGGTTGAAATAATTCAAGAATAGGAAAAATTTAAATTATTTTTTTCTTTTCGGATGTCGATCGATTGCAACCATGAGGTGATCGATCGCCACTTGTTCTGTTTTTTTTTCAAAAACGCGACCTGTGGGCGATCGATCAGCGCCCAGTGGCGATCGATCGGCGCCCAGTGGCGATCGATCGCCACACGCTCTTTTTTTTCACCCCAAAATGCCCAAAACTGACTTTTCCGACTTCTTCGACCTTTCTTCATTTTTCTCCAAACAAACCACCTTCAAATCTCCTGAAAATTTACCCACACATTCCCAACACCCCAATCTTCATGACCGGTAAAAATCTCAGAAAACTGACTTAAAATGGTTAATAACAAAATATAGAAAACGTGAAACCCTACGTTAATTATTTTAAAACCAAAACGATCGGCATAACGCCTAAAATTTCCAAAACCCAAAACCTGAAATCAAAGCCTTAAATCACTATCATTTCATACTAATCATCCAACAAAGCCATCACTAACCACAATACGAAATCCAACCGATAAAAACACCAAAACCCCAAATATACAGAATAGTTAGAAAACTATACAAAATCCCAAACTACCTAATTCCCACAACCCAAAATCTAAACTAAACCATCAAAATACAAGTTTCACATACATCCCGAAGACCATGGTCGAGACGCCCCGACAACTGGCCGCACCGGCATACAACGTACATCAATGACTGCATCCCAACCCTAGCTTTCCTTAAAGCCCTCACTTGTACTTCAGTCGACACCTACACCACGGAACACAAAACGTAAGTGTAATGCTTAGTAAGTAGGGAATAATGCATACGGAAATAAAGTGCACACCACACACATCATCATCAGACACAACCCTAATACATGCAGTTTCTAACTCTCTGTTGTGTTCAAGTTGTTCTCGTTTCATTACTCTTCACTTTCACTTGTGCGTCAAGCGGATACCTCTCCTAACAGGATGGTCACGCGTTGACCACTCAGAGCCAGATCCGAGGCACACGTCATGTTCACACACGGGACGGCCATACATGATCTTCTCTCACGTCGATCAATGAACCTCATTCATTATCAACTCTCTTGCAGACACCTCCTGAACTGTCATTCTTTCAGACACTAATTCGCGACGAGGTGACTCAACCAAACACCACCGTGCATCTTTTGTGATAACCTCCCGACTTGCCATTCTTCCAGGCACTATTCACGATGAGGCTAATCCACAAGAGACAACCACACATCTTTTTTGGAACCCTCCTGAACTGCAATTCTTTCAGGCACTATTCGCGACGAGGCGTCTCCACAACAATTCACATTTGCCTCACATATCTTTACATTTCACTTTCACAAATTGCAAACGATGCTCAAAACACGTATTTCGTAGTTTGAAAACCATGATGCATGTCACTTACAATGCACAACACAAGACAAAAACAAAACAACCAAGTAAACAATTCCCTACCGTTCCATGGTGTAGGCCCGAAGGCAAATCCACACACATCCACTACTTACCTGATCGCTCGGCACGTGATTGTTCCCTTCGACTAGGCTAAAAGCTTGCTCGATAACCTAACACATTAAAGGAATACTTTAGCATAAACCTAAGAAAATTCTAAGGAATTTATCTAAACATCTACCTAACTTAATCTAAACACATTTTTAACCAATTATACAAACCATTACATAAAAACCCGATTTTATGCATAATTTCTAGCATCCAACTTCAAACGGCCATAACTTTCTCGTTTTTCAACAGATTTCGACATGCCACCCCAATCTGTAAACCTCTACACGTCTACTATCCATTGAAGCACTCAAATCAACCATCCAAACACCATGGCTGATCAGAAATTCCAAAAGCAGATTCGGCCTCCAATAACACCAAAACCTTGTTTTCACAAACTCACACTATTTCTCTAATCTAACCTTATCAACAACCTAAGTAACCTATCCTAAGTTTAAACCATCAAACATTAGAGAGAAAACCAGCAAGGAACTCAAAATTCGTAGTGCTCCCTTTAGGGTTTCCAAATCATACCCAAACTCTCACAAAATCCACTAAAAACACTAACAACCAACACCTTTAAGCAATAAACCAAAAACCCACTTAATTCTTACCTTAAATCCTTGCAAAATTGATGAATAAAAGGAGAAGAACCCTAGCAATGGAGCTGCCTTTCGTGGAGAGGAAAGAAGAGAAAGAAAATGGGTTTTTGACATTTAACACCACTTTACCAATTTTTATAACCTTTTTACTTTTTCCCTTTTTTGATTTTTCCTCAAATCTTTCTAATTTTATACAAATGCCTCTCCCTCTTTTGGTTCATCAATCTCCAACGTGAATCTCTCTTAAAACCACTTCCCCATTTAATTTTTCCCAAGTTTTATTTCATTTGTTTACTAATTTTCTATTGGATAATAACAATTTTTTACTTTTCAACCCCTTTTGTTTTGACTTGTCAATGATTCCTTTCCTTTTCTTGAATCCTTCATCACTTAACATTAAACTCTCATACTTAACCCAACCTAGGGCTATGCACGTTATCGAAATTTTCTGGGTGTTACAATCCACCCTCCTTACAAAAATTTTGTCCTCAAAATTTGTGGCCTTGTTATTCCTCAATTTACTCACCTCAAGATACTCTCCTAACCTTTAGGTTGCACTACCAACTTCAACTACGCTAAGGTCTTAATCACCTATTGGGTAAGGAGTAATGACAATTCCCTATATGTAACGCCCCGAGTTATCTGAACCCGGTTCGTTTACAGAAAAGTTCGTACATGACTAAGAAATCTCAACCGTATATTTTTTTTAAAACTTTGCTCAACATTCAACATTTGGCATAAGCTAAAGTCTCAAAACATTTAAAACTTGCAACGGAAATCTTTTGGACAGCAATAGAGTTAAACAAAACTATGAACATTGTTTGAAATTGAAGAGATAAATGACTAAAAAGAAATAGAGGTTTAAATCGTGAAATACTTGGGAAGTCGCAGAAGTCAAACGCATCTGCCGATGGATAAAGTCAACGGAAGAAGCAGAAACAACAAATAGAAGGCTTCTACCGATGACATGGACCAGAAGAGTTGGAAATAAAAGACATCTCTCAGTGGACTGCATCTATCGATGACGTCAGCCGGATAAATCAATTATCCAACATCAACCGATCGCAAAACAACAAGGCATAATACTCACTCATGTCGGTAGTGCAAAATCTACATCTTCCGATAGAAATAAACCTACATCATCCGATGGCTTTTCGGAAGACATCTTTCGATAGAATTAAACCTACATCTTCCGATGACTTTTCTGAAGACATCTTCTGATAGAATACAGAGCAACATTTCAACTATTTCTTGCTATGCAAGCACAACTCTAAGTACAGAAAAGAATTTACTTATTTCACCACAACCATTCAAATCATTGCATTACTCAAGTCCAGTATAATCCAGTGTTAAAAACCAACGGAATACTATTATCAGAAAAGTCTCAAAGTACTTTTTAAAAACATCAAAGCAACTTCTATCATCAGAAAGTTTAACATACTCAAATTGAAATCATTGTCCACTAAACCTTCACAACCACTGACACCAGTTAAACTGCCCCATCAGATGCCAGATCGATGCCTGATTGCACACCTCTAACCTGCCTAGTCCTCAACCAATTCAGAGAATTCACCTGCAGTATCCTCAACACCTACATCACAAAACTCATCTATTAGCCTAATGCTAAGTAAGTAAAGCAGTAATGAAATGAAATGCTGAAACGTAAATTCCTAAACATGCAATTTCTACTTTCTCATCTCAGTTGCATTCACATTCATTCATAAGCTGATCTGATCCCTCGGTTCCCTTGGGAAGTGGATCAATTTTTCCAATGTTATACATCCTCTACTCGATTAAGGGGTTGATGAATTCTCTTAATAGTTAATCTGATCCCTCGGTTCCCTTCAGAGTGAGATCAATCCTCCCAATGTTATAAATCCCTTCATAAGTTAAGGGGTGGATTAGTTCCCTTAATAGTTTGTCTGTCACATTCAGTTCATGCCTTACCTTCCTTACATGGAAATTCATTTTCGTAATCTTTCAAAAACATGATGCATGACATACAAAACTCATTCACAAGATACATAACCCTACTGTTTTGTGATGTAGGCTCGAAGGCACATGCATACTTTACTTACCTGGCTTCTGGAAATTGTCTGGTCGCTAGCTACTTCGGAAATCTGCTCACCTAAGTTCATAACAGAATTTAAATCATAACTTCACTAAACCTCACCAAGAATCAAACAGTGGTTCGAGGAATCTAGTTAGAAACTCTACTACTCGAGCATTCCCCCTTTATCACTAAAACCCGAATCTACGCTCAATCTCAGCATCCTCAAAATCCTCACATTGTACTCCTTCAGGTATTTAACCACTATATCATAAGAGAAATAAGGAAAACTTACCTAAGTCAAAGGAGAATCGGGCGAGGAAAATCGCCTAGAGAGCTCGGCTGCTTGAGCTGAAAACCCGAAGAGAAAAGTATGAAATGGTGGCGGCTACAGTGCATTAAACCCAATCCCTCTTTCCTTAAATACGTTATCCACTTTTAAAAATGCAATTTACTCTAATGCCATTGTCTAGTCTAATCATTCAATAACCCTACTTAAATTATTGACTTATAAAGTGTATATCATTAATAATAAAAGAGCTGGTTTGATAGAACCGGGTGCTACAATCTACCCTCCTTAAAAGAATTTTGTCCTCAAAATTCAGTACCTGAATAACTCTGGATGTTGGTCCATCATGTCTTGCTGGCGTTCCCAAGTTGTTTTCTCAATATTCTGGTTGTGCCACAAGACTTTCACTAGTGGAACCTCTTTATTGCGCAATACCTTCACTGCATAATCTAAGATCTTTACTGGTTTCTCTTCATAGGCAAGGGTAGGATGAATCTCAAGGTCTTGCTGTTCTACGACTTGATATGGATCCTTTATGCATTTCTTCAACATAGAAACATGGAACACACTGTGTATTCCATCCATAGACGCCGGTAGCTGCAACTGATAGGCTGCTCTCCCAACTCTCTTCAGAATAGTGAATGGTCCAATAAATATGGGGTTCAACTTTCCTCTCTTTCCAAATCTCACCACTCCTTTGAAAGGTGACACCTTAAGGAAAACTTCATTACCTACTTCAAATTCCAGTTCTCTTCGCCTTTTGTCCGCATAGCTTTTCTGCCGGCTTTGAGCTGTCAAGATTCTTTGTCAGATAAGAGCAATTTTCTCCACTGTTTGCTGTACGATGTCAGGACCAATCAATTGTGCTTCTCCAACTTCATCCCAATACAATGGAGATCTGCACTTTCGTCCATACAATGCCTCGTATGGTGCCATGCCTATTGTTGCCTGAAAACTGTTCTTATAAGAAAATTCAATCAAGGACAAGTATTTGCTCCATGAACCTTGAAATTCTAAAACACAAGCACGAAGCATATTCTCTAATGTTTGAATGGTTCTTTCGGATTGTCCATCTGTTTGAGGGTGGAAAGCCGTGCTAAAACTAAGCTGTGTTCCCATAGCCTTGTGCAAACTTTTCCAAAACTTAGATGTAAATCTAGAGTCTCGGTCGGAAACTATAGTGCTTAGAACTCCATGCAGTCTAACAACTTCATGCACATACAACTCAGCCAGTTGATCCATCAAGTATGTTATCTTCATTGACAGAAAGTGAGCAAATTTGGTTAAACGATCAACTATTACCCAAATTGCATCGTGACCCTTTGCTGTTCTAGGTAATCATATAACAAAATCCATAGTTATTTGTTCCCATTTCCATTAAGGAACTGGTAAGGGTTGTAATGTTCCAGCAGGCCTCTGATGTTCGGCTTTGACTTGCTGGCAGATCAGACAGGACTCCACATACTCCGCCACACTTCTTTTCATTCCTGGCCACCAATAATGTTGCTTGAGATCTCTGTAATTTTCGTACTCCCGAGATGAACAGAGAGTCTAGAAGAATGCGCCTCAGATAGGATTCCCTTTCTAAGTTCAATATCAGCCGGAACAAACCATCTATTTCGAAACTTGAGAATTCCATCAACTGAGCAGTTGAAATCTGACTTGTCAGTAGAATCCATGCACAACTTATACTTATTGCATTCATGTGTCATTCATTTGAACTTCCTTTATTCTCTCCAAAATAGTAGGCCTCAAAGATATGGCCAAAAGCATGGCTGCCACACTAGACACAGCTTCCAGGTTAAATCTTTGGAATTCTGTCTCTAAAGCTATCGGTGTGTCTAGAATCAATGTAGAGACTGAGGGAGTCACTCTACTCAAAGCATCAGCCACTACATTCGCCTTGCCAGGGTGGTACTTAATCTCAAAATCATAATCTTTGACAAACTCTAACCACCTATGTTGCCTCATATTCAGTTCCTTTTGCGTGAAAATGTATTTTAGACTTTTATGATCCGAAAATATCTCACAAGTTTGTCCATACAAGTAGTGCCTCCAAATCTTTAATGCGAAGACCACAACAGCTAATTCTAAGTCATGTGTAGGGTAATTCTTTTCATGTAATTTTAACTGTCTAGAAGCATAAGCTATAACCTTTCCATCTTGCATCAACACACAACCTAGTCCAATTTTGGAAGCATCACAATAAATACTAAATTTACCATCTTCAGTTGGAAGGGTTAAGATTGGAGCATTGGTCAGTTTATGTTTCAAGGTCTGAAAGCTACGTTAACATTCTTCAGTCCACATATAATTCACATTTTTCCTTGTTAACCTAGTAAGGGGTGTTGCAATCTTTGAAAATCCCTCAATAAATTTTCTATAATATCCTGCTAATCCAAGGAAATTTCGAATATCTGTAGCATTCCTTGGTTGGGGCCACTCCTTGACTGCTTGAACCTTGGTTGGATCGACAGATATTCCATCTCCAGAAATCACGTGACCAAGAAAGTGAACTCTGTCCAACCAAAACTCACACTTGGAAAACTTAGCATACAGTTGGTGCTGCCTTAGTAATCCTAACACCAAACCCAAATGCCTTGCATGCTCATCCTTAGTTCTAGAATATATTAGAATGTCATCAATGAATACAATGACAAACTTGTCCAAATACTCGTGAAACACCCTATTCATAAGATCCATGAAGGCTGCTGGTGCATTTGTCAAAACAAAAGACATAACCAAAAACTCATAATGTCCATACCTTATGCGAAAGGCAGTCTTTGGGATATCTTCAGATTTAACCTTCAGCTGGTAATAACCGGATCTAAGGTCAATCTTAGAGAAAACTCTTGCACCCTTAAGCTGGTCAAATAAGTCATCAATCCTCGGCAAAGGGTACTTGTTCTTGACAGTTAACTTATTCAATTCTCTATAATCAATGCACATACGTATTGATCCATCTTTCTTTTTGACAAAAAAGACAGGTGCACCTCACGATGAAAAGCTAGGGCGTATGAACCCTTTCTCCAATAAATCCTCTAACTGCTTCTTCAATTCCTTAAGTTCTGTTGGTGCTAATCTATATGGGTTCTTAGATACAGGCTCAGCGCCTGGGTAGACATCCACAACAAATTCAATTTCCCCATCTGGTGGCAAGCCAGGAAGGTCATCTAGGAATACTCCCAAAAAATCTTGGACAACTAAAACATCTTTGGGGCTTGATTTTTCTACTAGTTGTGTGTTTAAGACATTGGCCAAAAAGAACAGATATTCTTTGCATGGGGAGGGTCTAAAATCGATAGAAGTCATCACAGTCATTTCCTTACTCTTCTTCAGAGCTTGGAAGGTATGGTTTAAACCACCAGGGGGTTGAAAACTAACAACTCCAGTCCTACAATCTATTGTGGCATAATGTTTAAATAACCAATCCATTCCTAGGATTACATCAAATTCCATTATGTCCATAACAATGAGATCGGCAGGCAAATTCATGTTTCCTACTAATACAACACTATCAGGCATCATTTGGTTAGAGTGCATACGTTCACCAGAGGGTAAGGCAACTTTGAACACATGTTCAAAAGAAGTAAACTGTACATCTAACTTATCAGCAAATGCAGAGGCTATAAAAGAATGTGTTGCACTTGAATCTATCAAAGTAAAAGCAGGTATAGAGTTAATCAGTATTGTACCTGACACTACAGCAGGTTGGTCCTCATCACTTGACTCCATCATGGAGAATTTTCTTGGCTTAATCTTGACAGGGCCACCCTTCAAAGCTGGGCAGTCTTTGTTGACATGGCAAACCTTGTTGCAATGGAAACATCGAATGACCCGGGGCTTTGGACAATCCTTGTACAAGTGTCCAACCTCTTCACAGTTGAAGCACTTACCCGTTCCAAATCTACACTTCCCCGAGTGATTCTTCGAACAATTCGGGCACTGAGGGAACTTCTGGGTATTCGGTACCTTCTTTCCAGATCCTTGGCCACTCTGGCCCTCAATAGGCCTCTTCATTCCCCTCTGATGGTGTGGCTGGATAAAATTTTGTGGAACCTCCTTTGGTCCAGCACACTTCTTTTCAGCTTCTTCCACTTCCAGAGCAGTGGACACAACTTCACTAAATGTCAAGCCTTTAATGCCACAAAATTTGACACCTCGGTAAATCTCCGGCTACAGTACATGCACAAATTTGAACACCTTATCCTCGTCCTTATAAGCAAAATGTCCAGCAAACTTGGACAGGGACTCGAATTGCCTACTGTAATCAGCCACAGACCCTGTCTGCTTCAAGTTCAGAAACTCCAACTTCTTCGCGGTCTGGACAGTGCTGTTAAAATACTTCCCATAGAAAAGGTCCTTGAATTGTAACCAGGGCATCACTAAAACATCTGTGGTGGTCTCTATTATTTCCCACCAGAGTTGAGCTTCACCAGCTAAATGAAATGTTGCCAACGTGACCTTGTCTCCTTCTCCTATGTTGGCACACCTAAACATACTCTCAATCTTTCTAAGCCATTCTTCAGCAATAACTGGATCGGATGACTGTCCATCAAACGTGGGTGGTCTTAGTCTCTGGAATCTATCCCTAGAATGTTCACTACTAGAACCCGAGTTGGCACTTCCTTGTGTCTCCCAGCTCAACAGCACTCCTAATTGATCAGACTTTTGACGCACTATATCAGTCTGCTGACGCATCAATTCTGTCAGCTGCCTAATTACACTACAGTCCTCCTTCCGCCTCGGACTTGGTATCTCTCTTGGTAATCTTGGTCTTCCTGGTCGTCTAGACATTTGCTATATTCATGTACAAGGTTAATTACACTTTTAAATATCTAATAGCTAAGGTTAAGATAAACACTTACAGTTGTTGGAGTACTTCCATGCAACGATTGGCACTGATGAGTAATCTTTTGAACGGTTTAACTGAATGTCTCTGATACCATACTGTAACGCCCCGAGTTATCTGAACCCGGTTCGTTTACACAAAAATTCGTACATGACTAAGAAATCTCAACAGTATATTTTTTTTTAAACTTTGCTCAACATTCAACATTTGGCATAAGCTAAAGTCTCAAAACATTTAAAACTTGCAGCGGAAATCTTTTGGACAACAATAGAGTTAAACAAAACTATGAACATTGTTTGAAATGTAAGAGATAAACGACTAAAAAGAAATAGAGGTTTAAATCGTGAAATACTTGGGAAGTCGCAGAAGTCAAACGCATCTGCCGATGGATAAAGTCAACGGAAGAAGCAGAAACATCAAATAGAAGTCTTCTACCGATGACGTCAGCCGGATAAATCAATTATCCAACATCAATCGATCGCAAAACGACAAGGCATAATACTCACTCATGCCGGTAGTGCAAAATCTACATCTTCCGATAGAATTAAACCTACATCATCCGATGGCTTTTCTGAAGATATCTTCCGATAGAATACAGAGCGACATTTCAACTATTTCTTGCTATGCAAGCACAACTCTAAATACATAAAAGAATTTACTTATTTCACCCCAACCATTCAATCATTGCATTACTGAAGTCCAGTATAATCCAGTGTTAAAAACCAACGGAATACTATTATCAGAAAAGTCTCAAAGTACTTTTTGAAAACATCAAAGCAACTTCTATCATCAGAAAGTTTAACATACTCAAATTGAAATCATTGTCCACTAAACCTTCACAACCACTGACACAAGTTAAATCGCCCCATCAGATGCCAGATCGATGCCTGATTGCACCCCTCCAACCTGCCTAGTCCTCAACCAACTCAGAGAATTCACCTGCAGTATCCTCAACACCTACATCACAAAACTAATCTATTAGCCTAATGCTAAGTAAGTAAAGCAGTAATGAAATGAAATGCTGAACGTAAATTCCTAAACATGCAATTTCTACTTTCTCATCTCAGTTGCATTCACATTCATTCATAAGCTGATCTGATCCCTCGGTTCCCTTAGGAAGTGGATCAATTTTCCCAATGTTATACATCCTCTACTCGATTAAGGGGCGGATGAATTCCCTTAATAGCTGATCTGATCCCTCGGTTCCCTTGGGAGTGGGATCAATCCTCCTAATGTTATAAATCCCTTCATAAGTTACGGGGTGGATTAGTTCCCTTAATAGTTTGTCTGTCACATTCAGTTCATACCTTACCTTCCTTACATTGAAATTCATTTTCGTAATCTTTCAAAAACATGATGCATGACATACAAAAATCATTCACAAGATACATAACCCTACTGTTTTGTGATGTAGGCCCGAAGGCACATGCATACTTTACTTACCTGGCTTCTGAAAATTGTCAGGTCGCTAGCTACTTCGGAAATCTACTCACCTAAGTTCATAACAGAATTTAAATCAAAACTTCACTAAACCTCACCAAGAATCAAACAGTGGTTCGAGGAATCTAGTTAGAAACTCTACTACTCGAGCATTCCCCCTTATCACTAAAACCCGAATCTACGCTCAATCTCAGCATCCTCAAAATCCTCACATTCTACTCCTTCAGGTATTTAACCACTATATCATAAGAGAAATGAGGAAAACTTACCTAAGTCGAAGGAGAATCGGGCGAGGAAAATCGCCTAGAGAGCTCGGCTGCTTGAGCTGAAAACCCGAAGAGAAAAGTATGAAATGGTGGCGACTACAGTGCATTAAACCCAATCCCTCTTTCCTTAAATACGTTATCCAGTTTTAAAAATGCAATTTACTCTAATGCCCTTGTCTAGTCTAATCATTCAATAACCCTACTTAAATTATTGACTTATAAAGTGTATATCATTAATAATAAAAGAGCTGGTTCGATAAAACCGGGTGCTACACTATATCTCCAAAGTTTGGATTTCACTTAATTGATTTTAAGCTCCGTAGCTCAAATACTAATATGTTTATCGACTTTGACTTAAGCACTTACCAATTTACTCCCAAATTTCTCTAGCCTAGTTTCAACTCTACCCCATTAGCTCTTAGGTTGTCACTCGAACTCACAACTACTTTACAACTTTACTCACTTATCAAGTCCTAAGTCATCTTTTGGGAAATATAAATTCCTACCTCTATTGACTTTAGTTAACTCAGCTCTCCATAACTCAAGGTCTCAAATGTCTGCCAAATATGTACATAGCCTAAGCACTCATCACCATACTCTCAAACTCCTTTATCTGAGTTCCATTCTAACGTTTCTTCGAACTAATTGCATTCTCACCTTACTTTCCAATATCGAGTCTAACAAATACGCACCTATGTACTTCAAACTAACATTTTCTTCCTTCGCACTCAAAGCTCTCAATACATAATCTATCCCTTATTCCTTCAAAGTATAAAAATGAATTTATACTCGATTTGTCCAACTTCGACTGTAGTTATCACAAAACACTTTCAAATTCTTAGGTCTACACTTACTCGTTTTAACTATTTGCTCAATATTTTAAATGGTGTACCACCACATTAATTTCAACTCTCAACCTTCCTCAATTGCATAACACTAAAACTTAGAGAATAAACTTCTTACCCTAAGTTTTCAGTTCAAAATTCTGACTAATATCATCCACGTACTCCTAACTCTTACTATCTAATTCAATCTACTATGCATTCGAAGTACTAAAGTTCTCATACTTACCTTCACTATACTAAATTTATCTCACTTCTATTTCAGTCATAACCACATACTCTCGAACAATCAATATCCCCAAAGTTTATTTTGCTCATACTTCTTATTCACTGAGGATTTCTTTATCCATTCTCTCCAAACTAATCCTCATAGCTACATTCACTACCTGAACTATAATTTTGATCATTTCTCGAGGATCGCAAACTCTCTATGACTCTAATTTGGGATCATTTTAACTATACACCCCAACGCTCAATAAGCCTTACAGTTATTGACTTTACTATACATAACTATCAATTAACTTACAAAATTCTCTATCTTAATCTTCCTTCTAAGTTTTTTCTCTCAGAGTGTCCATCCAAATTTCTCCGCCTTTCCAAATTCTTATACCTAGCACTACTCTTGCAGGTCCTCCGATTTAACCTTGGACAGCCCGTAGAGACCTAACCTTTTTCATTACCATAAAATATCGGTCTGATCATATTTCACACACACCACCCCGAAACTTCTTCGAATACTTCCAACTTCAATTCTCAGTCTTCAATTCTCGGCCACCGATCTAGTTTGCTACAATAGAGTAACCTTATTCATCTTATTAGTTCAAACTGTTCAGATGAAGTACTTATCGAAATCAACAGCATTAAATTCCCTCTCATGTCCTAACAGTATTCCATCAATCTATATCCAACTAACTTTACTTCCTAATTTAACTTTACTACGAAAACCACTACCACCAAAAATGTACAACACACCCCGTTCTATCAATAAAAAAAACAACCATTGAACTACAAGTACCATACCTGAGATCACGATTAAATTCTGCGTGTTGCTTTATCCTGACCCTTCTTTCCTATAGGACAATTCTTAGCTATGTACCCAGACTCGTTACAATTGAAACACAGGTTGGTCTTTGGCTTTGGACAATCTCGGGCAATATGGTCAGTTCCAAAACAATTGAAACATCTTCCCTCATACTGACCGCACTCTCCTGGATGATATCTCAAACATTTTAGACATTTTGGAAAACTTCTCCTTTGTTGCTTTCGCTGCTTCTTTTCTTCTCTTAGGTCATTTAAATTGTCACCCGGCCTTTTAATCCCCTGAAGCTGTGAAGAAGATCCAACACTGTCTATCTGAGTTGTAATTCCCATGAATATTTGACCCAGAACTTCTGCCGGTTTAATAAATTTAGCAGTAGCTTCCTCCACCTCTAAGGCTTTAGCCATCACTCGAGTAAATGGTATTCCTTCAATTCCGAATGTCTTTACCAACATCTCAATCTCCGACTTTAAGCCCTGCACAAACTAAAATATTTTGTCTTCTTCCCGACTAACTAGGTGACTGGCAAACCGGGACAATGATTCAAAATGCTGGATGTACTCTCCCACAGATCCTGTCTGCTTTAGATGTAAGAATTCCATTTTCTTAGCAGCTTTAACTGTTCTGTTGTAATACTTGTCGAAGAATAAATCTTTGAACTCTTTCCAAGTCAAATCTTGAGCCCCGGTGGTAGCCTCCACCGTCTCCCACCAACTCTGAGCATCATTAACCAAGTGGAATGTTGCACACTTTACTTTATTTTCTTCCTCCACCTTAACAAGGTTAAACATGTTCTCTATAGTGTGTATCCACCTCTCAGCAGCTATGGGATCAGTTAACTGACCCTCAAACATTGGAGGTTTTAACTTTCGGAATTTTTCCCCACTAGAACTAGCTTCAACATTTCCCGGTCCTCCCTGACCTAACAGCGATTCAACCAATTCGCCTTGCCTCCCAACGATCTCCGCCTGGTTACTGACCAACTCAATAAGAAGCCTAACTGACCCATCAAGTTCACTTCTAGGTTGCTCTGGTTGTCTTGGGTTCCTTTGCATTTTGGTCTAATCCTGAATAAAGGTTCAAACAATCTAATCTTAGTTAATAAACGAACTAAAAAGGAAAGAAATACTTACAGTCGGTGAAGCACGTTGCATGGCGGCCGGCATTGTCGAGGTAATCTTTTGAACGAATCGACCATTTTGCTCTGATACCATCTTGTAACGCCCCCGAACCCACCCCGGCTCGGTGCGCTATTTTGCTAACTCAACCTGTGTTAAAACGGCGTTTAAAATAATTATTTTCTTAAACTTTTCGACTCGATTTCGAGTTTTACGAACCCTAAAAAAACATCGAAAAACGCGCCTAAATACATTTAAAATTAGTCGGGTTGAAATAATTCAGGAATAGGATAAATTTAATTTTTTTTTTCGGGTGGCGATCGATGGTGGCGATCGATCGCCACTTGTTCTGTTTTTTTTTTCAAAAACGCGACCTGTGGGCGATCGATCGGCGCCCAATGGCGATCGATCGCCACACGCTCTTTTTTTCACCCTAAAACGCCCAAAATTGACTTTTCCCGACTTCTTCGACCTTTCTTCCTTTTTCTCCAAACAAACCACCTCCAAATCTCCTGAAAATTTACCCACACAATCCCAACACCCCAATCTTCATGACCCGTAAAAATCTCGAAAAACCAACTTAAAACGGTTAATAACAAAATATAGAAAACGTGAACCCGACGTTAATTATTTTAAAACCAAAACGAGCGGCATAACGCCTAAAATTTCCAAAACACAAAACCTAAAATCAAAGCCGAAATAAAAGCCTTAAATCACTATCATTTCATACTAATCATCCAACAAAGCCATCACTAACAACAATACGAAATCCAACCGATAAAAACACCAAAAACCCAAATATACAAAATAGTTAGAAAACTATACAAAATCCCAAACTACCTAATCCCCACAACCCGAAATCTAAACTAAACCATCAAAATACAAGTTTCACATACATCCCAAAGACCATGGTCGAGACGCCCCGACAACTGCCTGCACCGGCATACAGCGTACATCAACGACTGCGCCTCAACCCTAGCTTTCCTTAAAGCCCTCACCTGTACTCCAGTCGACACCTATACCATGGAACACAAAACGTATGCCTAATACTTAGTAAGTAAGGAATAATGCATACGGAAATA
This sequence comes from Begonia masoniana, assembly GCA_022432975.1. NCBI lineage: Eukaryota > Viridiplantae > Streptophyta > Magnoliopsida > Cucurbitales > Begoniaceae > Begonia > Begonia masoniana. Next base: position 37,808,690 of record CM039502.1, read on the forward strand.
AAGTGCACACCACACACATCATCATCACACATAACCCGAATACATGCAGTGTGATGACCCGAATGGAATGTGTACGTATATGTACAACTGCGGGGCAAACCTCGGGTTGCGGGGTGGATGGATCCCGGACTCGAGTATAGGCGAATCCCGGGTCGTAAAGAGGGGGTCGTCACAATACCACATCGCTTGGGGAAGTATGTGGAAATGAAACATATGTAAAGAGACCCTCCCAACATAGTAAGACGCGTTTTGGAGCACAATTGACAACGGATCCCATAAGAACTCCGAAGTTAAAAGTGCTTCGGCGAGAGCAATTCCAGGTTGGGTGACCTTCTGGGAAGTTCTCGCCAAACAAAGCCGTGAGGGGAGGATATTAGGCTGCGGCCCAATCCCCAGTGCGGACAATATCTTGCTGGGGATAGGGGTCGTTACAAATGGTATCAGAGCCTGTACCCAACCGGAAATGTGGCCAACGAGGACGTTGGGCCCCCGAGGGGGGGTGATTGTGATGACCCAAATGGAATGTGTACGTATATGTACGACTGCGGGGCAAACCTCGGGTTGCGGGGTGGATGGATCCCGGACTCGAGTATAGGCGAATCCCGTGTCGTAAAGAGGGGATCGTTACAAAACCACATAGCTTGGGGAAGTATGTGGAAATGAAACATATGTAAAGAGACCCTCCCAACATAGCAAGACGTATTATGGAGCACAATTGAAAACGGATCCCATAAGAACTCCGAAGTTAAAAGTGCTTCGGCGAGAGCAATTCCAGGTTGGGTGACCTTCTGGGAAGTTCTCGCCAAACAAAGCCGTGAGGGGAGGATATTAGGCTGCGGCCCAATCCCTAGAGCGGACAATATCTTGCTGGGGATAGGAGTTGTGATGACCCGAATGGAATGTGTACGTATATGTACGACTGCGGGGAAAACCTCGGGTTACGGGGTGGATGGATCCCGGACTCGGATATAGGCGAATCCCGGGTCGTAAAGAGGGGGTCGTCACAATACCACATCGCTTGGGGAAGTATGTGGAAATGAAACATATGTAAAGAGACCCTCCCAACATAGCAAGACGCGTTTTGGAGCACAATTGACAACCGATCCCATAAGAACTCTGAAGTTAAAAGTGCTTCGGCGAGAGCAATTCCAGGTTGGGTGATCTTCTAGGAAGTTCTCGCCAAACAAAGCCGTGAGGGGAGGATATTAGGCTGCGGCCCGATCCCCATAGCGGACAATATCTTGCTGGGGATAAGGGTCGTTACAAATAGTATCAGAGCCTGTACCCAACCGGAAATGTGGCCAACGAGGACGTTAGGCCCCCGAGGGGGGGTGATTGTGATGACCCGAATGGAATGTGTACGTATATGTACGACTGCGGGGCAAACCTCGGGTTGCGGGGTGGATGGATCCCAGACTCGAGTATAAGCGAATCCCGTGTCGTAAAGAGGGGATCGTCACAATACCACATCGCTTGGGGAAGTATGTGGAAATGAAATATATGTAAAGAGACCCTCCCAACATAGCAAGACGCGTTATGGAGCACAATTGACAACGGATCCCATAAGAACTCCGAAGTTAAAAGTGCTTCGGCGAGAGCAATTCCAGGTTGGGTGACCTTCTTGGAAGTTCTCGCCAAACAAAGCCGTGAGGGGAGGATATTAGGCTGCGGCCCAATCCCTAGAGCGGACAATATCTTGCTTGGGATAGGGGTTGTGATGACCCGAATGGAATGTGTACGTATATGTACGACTGCGGGAAAAACCTCGGGTTACGGGGTGGATGGATCCCGGACTCGAGTATAGGCGAATCCCGGGTCGTAAAGAGGGGGTCGTCACAATACCACATCGCTTGAGGAAGTATGTGGAAATGAAACATATGTAAAGAGACCCTCCCAACATAGTAAGACGCGTTTTGGAGCACAATTGACAACGGATCCCATAAGAACTCTGAAGTTAAAAGTGCTTCGGCGAGAGCAATTCCAGGTTGCGTGACCTTCTGGGAAGTTCTCGCCAAACAAAGCCGTGAGGGGAGGATATTAGGCTGCGGCCCAATCCCCAGTGCGGACAATATCTTGCTGGGGATAGGGGTCGTTACAAATAGTATCAGAGCCTGTACCCAACCGGAAATGTGGCCAACGAGGACGTTGGGCCCCCGAGGGGGGGTGATTGTGATGACCCGAATGGAATGTGTACGTATATGTACGACTGCGGGGCAAACCTCGGGTTGCGGGGTGGATGGATCCCGGACTCGAGTATAGGCGAATCCCGTGTCGTAAAGAGGGGATCGTTACAAAACCACATAGCTTGGGGAAGTATGTGGAAATGAAACATATGTAAAGAGACCCTCCCAACATAGCAAGACGCGTTATGGAGCACAATTGAAAACGGATCCCATAAGAACTCCGAAGTTAAAAGTGCTTCGGCGAGAGCAATTCCAGTAGAGCGGACAATATCTTGCTGGGGATAGGAGTTGTGATGACCCGAATGGAATGTGTACGTATATGTACGACTGCGGGGAAACCTCGGGTTACGGGGTGGATGGATCCCGGACTCGGATATAGGCGAATCCCGGGTCGTAAAGGGGGGTCGTCACAATACCACATCGCTTGGGGAAGTATGTGGAAATGAACATATGTAAAGAGACCCTCCCAACATAGCAAGACGCGTTTTGGAGAACAATTGAAACCGATCCCATAAGAACTCTGAAGTTAAAAGTGCTTCGGCGAGAGCAATCCAGGTTGGGTGATCTTCTAGGACGTTCTCGCCAAACAAAGCCGTGAGGGGCGGATATTAGGCTGCGGCCCGAGTCCCATAGCGGACAATATCTTGCTGGGGATAAGGGTCGTTACAAATAGTATCAGAGCCTGTACCCACCGGAATGTGGCCACCGAGGACGTTAGGCCCCCGAGGGGGGTGATTGTGATGAACCGAATGGAATGTGTACGTATATGTACGACTGCGGGGCAAACCTCGGGTTGCGGGGTGGATGGATCCCAGACTCGAGTATAAGCGAATCCCGTGTCGTAAAGAGGGGATCGTTCACACTACCCCATCGCTTGGGGAAGTATGTGGAAATGAAATATATGTAAAGAGACCCCCACCCTCACATAGCAAGACGCGTTATGGAGCACAATTGACAACGGATCCCATAAGAACTCGAAGTTAAAAGTGCTTCGGCGAGAGCAATTCCAGGTTGGGTGACCTTCTTGGAAGTTCTCGCCAAACAAAGCCGTGAGGGGAGGATATTAGGCTGCGGCCCAATCCCTAGAGCGGACAATATCTTGCTTGGGATAGGGGTTGTGATGACCCGAATGGAATGTGTACGTATATGTACGACTGCGGGAAAAACCTCGGGTTACGGGGTGGATGGATCCCGGACTCGAGTATAGGCGAATCCCGGGTCGTAAAGAGGGGGTCGTCACAATACCACATCGCTTGAGGAAGTATGTGGAAATGAAACATATGTAAAGAGACCCTCCCAACATAGTAAGACGCGTTTTGGAGCACAATTGACAACGGATCCCATAAGAACTCTGAAGTTAAAAGTGCTTCGGCGAGAGCAATTCCAGGTTGCGTGATCTTCTGGGAAGTTCTCGCCAAACAAAGCCGTGAGGGGAGGATATTAGGCTGCGGCCCGATCCCGAGAGCGGACAATATCTTGCTGGGGATAGGGGTCGTTACAAATAGTATCAGAGCCTGTACCCAACCGGAAATGTGGCCAACGAGGACGTTGGGCCCCCGAGGGGGGGTGATTGTGATGACCCGAATGGAATGTGTACGTATATGTACGACTGCGGGGCAAACCTCGGGTTGCGGGGTGGATGGATCCCGGACTCGAGTATAGGCGAATCTCGTGTCGTAAAGAGGGGATCGTCACAATACCACATCGCTTGGGGAAGTATGTGGAAATGAAACATATGTAAAGAGACCCTCCCAACATAGCAAGACGCGTTATGGAGCACAATTGACAACGGATCCCATAAGAACTCCAAAGTTAAAAGTGCTTCGGCGAGAGCAATTCCAGGTTGGGTGACCTTCTGGGAAGTTCTCGCCAAACAAAGTCGTGATGGGAGGATATTAGGCTGCGGCCCAATCCCCAGAGCGGACAATATCTTGCTGGGGATAGGGGTCGTTACATGCAGTTTCTAACTCTCTGTTGTGTTCAACTCGTTCTCGTTTCATTACTCTTCACTTTCACTTGTGCGTCAAGCAGATACCTCTCCTAACAGGATTGTCACGCATTGACCACTCAGAGCCAGATCCGAGGCACACGTCGTGTTCACACACGGGACGGCCATACATGATCTTCTCCCACATCAATCAATGAACCTCGTTCATTATCAACTCTCTTGCAGACACCTCCCGAACTGTCATCCTTTCAGACACTAATTCGCGACGAGGTTACTCAACCAAACACCACCGTGCATCTTTTGTGATAACCTCCCGACTTGCCATTCTTCTAGGCACTATTCACGACGAGGCTAATCCACAAGAGACCACCACACAGCTTTTATGGAACCCTCCCGAACTGCCATTCTTTCAGGCACTATTCGCGACGAGACGTCTCCACAACAATTCACATTTGCCTCACATATCTTTACATTTCACTTTCACAAATTGCAAACAATGCCCAAAACACGTATTTCGTAGTTTGAAAACCATGATGCATGTCACTTACAATGCACAACACAAGACAGAAACAAAAACAACCAAGCAAACAATTTTCTACCGTTCCATGGTGTAGGCCCAAAGGCAAAACCACACACATCCGCTACTTACCTGATCGCTCGGCACGTGATTGTTCCCTTCGACTAGGCTAAAAGCTGACTCAATAACCTAACACATTAAAGGAATAACTTAGCATAAACCTAATAAAATTCTAAGGAATTTATCTAAACATCTACCTAACTTAATCTAAACACATTTTTAACCAATTATACAAACCATTACATAAAAAACCCGATTTCATGCACAATTTCTAGCATCCAACTTCAAACAGCCTTAACTTTCTCATTTTTCAACAGATTTTGACGTGCCACCCCAATCTGTAAACCTCTACACATCTACTAACTATTGAAATACTCAAATCAACCATCCAAACACCATGGCCGATCAGAAATTCCAAAAATAGATTCGGCCTCCAATAACACCAAAACCCGGTTTTCACAAACTCACACTATTTCTCTAATCTAACCTTATCAACAACCTAAGTAACCTATCCTAAGTTTAAACCATCAAACATTAGAGAGAAAACCAACAAGGTACTTAAAATTCGCAGTGCTCCTTTTAGGGTTTCCAAATCATACCCAAACTCTCACAAAATCCACTAAAAACACTAACAACCAACACCTTTAAGCAATAAACCAAAAACCCACTTAATTCTTACCTTAAATCCTTGCAAAATTGATGAAGAAAAGCAGAAGAACCCTAGCAATGGAGCTGCCCTTCGTGGAGAGGAAAGAAGAGGAAGAAAATGGGTTTTTGACATTTAACACCACTTTACCAATTTTTATAACCTTTTTACTTTTTCCCTTTTTTGATTTTTCCTCAAATCTTTCTAATTTTATACAAATGCCTCTCCCTCTTTTGGTTCATCAATCTCCAACGTGAATCTCTCTTAAAACCACTTTCCCATTTAATTTTTCCCAAGTTTTATTTCATTTATTTACTAATTTTTTATTGTATAATAACAATTTTTGACTTTTCAACCCCTTTTGTTTTGACTTGTCAATCGTTCCTTTCCTTCTTTTGAATCCTTCATCACTTAACATTAAACTCTCATACTTAACCTAACCTAGGGCTACGCACGTTATCGAAATTTTCTAGGTGTTACAAAACCGGGAAAGCAGCTCTTCATTCTAGCATTATTTTTGAATCTAATTTTGTGCTTAGTTTGTGCTAAATTTATCATGATATTTGCTGCCATATTCCTTGTCATTTATTAACTTAAACTATCATGGTAAAATGTGGAATTAATGTGGACATCATCTCAGCCAAGGTAAGCAAGACACCTCCTTCACTTTTCTTCTCGGTTTATGACTATGTTACTCTCGGTTTTTGCTTGTTATTGGCCTCGATTTTTTTAGCACTATAATGTTATGTTTTACCCTATGTTTTGCATTTAAATATTGTCAAATAACTAGAGGTAAAATTTGAATATTTTTGGATGCAAGAAATCGGCCTAAAGATTAAAGTTATAAAATCAGTTTTATGTCTACTTTAGCTTCGGTTTTTCATTCTTGCTTCTTCTCGGTTTTCTTGCTTAATGTTATGTTTGTTTCTACTTCTTAGCATCTAGAATTATCTATTGCATCATACACTTTAGCATGAAAATCGAAATTGCAAAAAAATGACAAATACAAGTGTTTAAAATCGGTTTACATGTTACCTTACTTTCAGTTTTTCTAGCATTTTGCCTCGAATTTTCATACTAATTTGGTGAATGTTTTCGCTTGGATATAGCTTATAAATTCATCTATTATATGTTGTTATTTGATTGCACCAAATTGATTTACGAGGATTAAGAAATAGCATGTTAAATCGGCTATATTGAATGTTATGCACTTGTGAAAATTCTGCTCTATTTAACTTGAAATTTCAGCATGTTAACTTTGATAAAACTTGTATTCTACTTTTATTACTTGCTGATTTTGGAGTTATTTAGATAGTATCAATATTATTTTGAGTGATTCTAGTTTAAAGTTGATAACTTGATTGAATATTGGTTGAAAATTGTGGTGATAAACGTTTATTGAAAATATTCATTTCTATAGTTAGTATGCCAAGTGTTTATTGAAATCACTAATTCGTTTTCCTTATGTGAGCATGTTCCCTATTAACATATTGTCTTAGCTAAGATATGTCCTTAGAGCCTAAAATTATCTAAGACATTAAGAAGATTTACACCTCACTAACTTAAGTGAAATCATTTAGACAAGAATTTGAACTTTAATTAAAATCATGACTAATAGAAGTGAATTCACACGTGATGCACCGCACCAAGAGCCAAATCGGGCTAGGGACACTCCCCCTCCTGAACACACACGTCACGAGGGTGAGACTAGCATGCAAGGTGACATGCAAGGTCAAATCAAAGCCTTAACGGGCTTGGTTAACACCCTTGCTCAACAAGTCAAAGAACTTATGTCCAACCCTCCCCGAAGAGAATCCCATGAACGAGTTCCTTCACAAGAGACCTCCTCTAGGATTATACCCGAACGTCTTAGACGTCGAACCCCTTTTCAACCACCCTTAGAGGAAGAAGAATGGACGGAGCCCCAAAGAAGGAGATCTTGTCATTATGAATCGGAGGATGAGAATTGGGCGGGAGACGATGAAGAGCAATACCGTCCTAATCGTCAAAGGGATAATGACGACCTCTGCAACATCAAGATCACAATTCTCCCTTTCAATGGAACGTGTGATGGGCACACATATTTAGATTGGGTTGATAAGGTTGAGAGAGTTTTTGAATGTCATGATTACTCCGATAGAGTGAAGAAACAACTCGCCTCCCTTGAACTTACGGGCCACGCCTCATTATGGTGGTCCAACCTCAAAGCCCAAAGGATGAGAACCTTAGGATACCCCGTTTCAACTTGGAATTTCATGAAAGACTTAATGCACCATAGGTTCGTCCCCCGTCACTACAAGCATGAACTCTTCCATCAACTCCACAACCTCAAGCAAAACAATCTCACGTTCGATGAGTACCTTACGAAATTCGAGACTCTCAATATGTGATGTGCTATTGATGAGCTTGAAGAACAACTCATCGCTCAGTTTGTACGAGGTTTAAACCGCGATATAGGTGACGCAGTAGAAATGCAACAATTGGAGACCATGGATATGGTCATACAATTGGCCCTCACGGTGGAGAGGCAATTAAAGAGGAAGCACAAGTCCAACTTGCCTAACAAATTTCCAACCTGAAATTTCAATGCCGATAAAACCACTCCGAGGATTGATGACAAGAGGCCATTTAATCGTAATTGGCACCCGAAAGGACCTAACACCACTCATAATCCCTCACCCACGAACCAAATCCAAGAAAATCAACCGAAAGGACCAAGAGCACGCGATGTCCAATGCTTTATGTGCCTAGGAAAAGGACATTATGCTAATGAATGTACTAACCGCAGTGTGATGGTCATTAAAGAATCAACGGGTGAATGGGAAAGTGAAGAAGATGAAGGTCAATATAATAAGATCAAAGAAGAGGACGTAGTAGAAGGAAGTGAAGAAGAAGCCGATGAATGCATGGCTCAAGAAGGACCGCTACTACTTATTATAAGATGAGCTTTAATGTCTAAGAACGTGGACAAGGATTGTCAACGTGAAAATCTGATTCATAGTCGATGTGCGGTCAAGGACAAGGTTTGTTCAATGATAATTGATGGAGGAAGTTGCATCAATGTGGCCTCCCAAGACATGGTCGACAAATTAGGTTTGGAAACCACTATCCACCTTACTCCCTACAAGCTTAAATGGTTGGACGATAGTAAGGATCACGTGATAACTAAGCAAGTGACCGTAGAATTCACCATAGGAAAGTATAAAGGCTCGGTTGTTTGCGACGTTGTCTCGATGACTGCTAGCCATGTTCTACTTGGACGACCATAGCATTTTGATCGTAGAGTCCAATACGATGGATTCCTCAACCGTTACGCCTTTGATTATGGAGGAAGAAAAATCAAGTTGCTACCGATGACTCCTGAGAAAGTGTGTAACGACCCCAATCCGGTCAGGGCCGTCACGGCCTATCGGATAGCATTTAATAAAAAGTGGGATAGCATTTAATAAAAAGTGGGATAGCATTTAATAAAAAGTGGGATAGCATTTAATAAAAAGTGGGATAGCATTTAATAAAAAGTGGGATAGCATTTAATAAAAAGTGGGATAGCATTTAATAAAAAGTAAAACAACATTTAATAAAAAGTAAAACAACATTTAATAAAAAGTGGGATAGCATTTAATAAAAAGTGGGATAGCATTTAATAAAAAGTGGGATAGCATTTAATAAAAAGTGGGATAGCATTTAATAAAAAGTAAAATAGCATTTAATGAAAAGTGAATAGCATTTAATAAAAAGTAAAATAGCATTTAATAAAAAGTGGGATAGCATTTAATAAAAAGTGGGATAGCATTTAATAAAAAGTGGGATAGCATTTAATAAAAAGTGGGATAGCATTTAATAAAAAGTGGGATAGCATTTAATAAAAAGTGGGATAGCATTTAATAAAAAGTGGGATAGCATTTAATAAAAAGTGGGATAGCATTTAATAAAAAGTGGGATAGCATTTAATAAAAAGTGGGATAGCATTTAATAAAAAGTGGGATAGCATTTAATAAAAAGTGGGATAGCATTTAATAAAAAGTGGGATAGCATTTAATAAAAAGTGGGATAGCATTTAATAAAAAGTGGGATAGCATTTAATAAAAAGTGGGATAGCATTTAATAAAAAGTGGGATAGCATTTAATAAAAAGTGGGATAGCATTTAATAAAAAGTGGGATAGCATTTAATAAAAAGTGGGATAGCATTTAATAAAAAGTGGGATAGCATTTAATAAAAAGTGGGATAGCATTTAATAAAAAGTGGGATAGCATTTAATAAAAAGTGGGATAGCATTTAATAAAAAGTGGGATAGCATTTAATAAAAAGTGGGATAGCATTTAATAAAAAGTGGGATAGCATTTAATAAAAAGTGGGATAGCATTTAATAAAAAGTGGGATAGCATTTAATAAAAAGTGGGATAGCATTTAGCATTTAAATGGAATAGCATTTATGAAAAGTGAATAGCATTTAATAAAAAGGTCAAACAACATTTAATAAAAAGATGGAGATCGATCTCTATATAACATAGAGATCGATCGCTGGTCATTTAGGACAAGGGCGATCGATCTCTATAATTCATAGAGATCGATCGCTGGTTTTCCAATACCCATCAGCGATCGATTTCTATAAATTATAGAGATCGATCGCTGATGCTTAAATCCTTATCAGCGATCGATTTCTATAAATAATAGAGATCGATCGCTGATGCTGCTAAGCATAGCGATCAATCTCTTCTCTGATCAGCGATCAGTAGCTGACCCAAGAACAAGGAGGGCTACTGATCGCTCTCCATTCCAGCGCCCAGTCGCTACATCCTTCTCTTCCCCCTTTTGTACATAGCCCTCTGGAATTTACACATTCCAGAGAACAAACACCAATTAATTTCTATAATTAATTTCTATGAGAATGCTCTCCGAAATCACAGATTCCAGAGAGCAACTATAAACTTTATTCTCATTCCTGCACCTTAAATACTTCAAATTTTACACACTAAACATGCTAAACACTTTAAAACCACTCGATCATTTAATTCCAAAACTTAACAGAAACTTCTTAAAAACAAATGGCGTGGGTAGCCTTAAAACTGAGTCAATCCCCACAGATTCAAAACGCCTAAATCATCAACATAATTTCAGTTATAATACTAACTTTACCAAAACAAAACAAAAGACACCTCATTTCCCCCAGATAAACAACTCCAAGTCTACATTCTTCCACCTATACCCAAAATATCAAATTCGTCTAAACAACCTAAAATTTCATCGTTCTTTTCACTCATGATCTTCTATACATCATAACATCCCAAATATTCAGAATCCATACACGAGTCGTCATGCCAAGCCAAAACACGCCCGTCGCCACGATCCTCCCCTTCAACCACCTATTCTTTTCATCGAGAGAAACTCTCACCTTCACACCTGTCACCTACATCATACAACATAAACATTAAGCCTAATGCTTAGTAAGGGGATGCACTATAACGACTCATACATGTATGCATGACATTTCATAAAACATGTTCATTTACTTATTCTTATTCTTTTTCTTTCTTTAACATGGATTAAGGTGGGCATCTTGTCAGGGAGGCATGGCCAAGTGCGTGTACATAGTCCTTTCGGCCGTATTCATGATCCAACGCGTGGATAGTGACAATAGTTTTGTTGTATATGGCCATACAGTCCCACCCACACGAAATCGTGACATTTCTTTTACATACATTAGGCATGAAGCATTTCATATAACATTTAAGAAAACATGATGCATGAGGAACCTGAGTATAACATATCATCGAGACATATCACCAAATAATCCATAACATACATAGACATGCTTTACTTATAACGAACTTAACAACAACTAAAAAGTAACATCTTAGGCTACCCGACACAACAAACCCCACGATCAGAAAATCATCATCAAACAACAAAAACCTAACGTTGACACGATGTAGGGCCTTAAGGGCCGGAAACCTAACATCCACTTACCTGGAGTCCGTAGCAAGCCGTGCACCGTCCAAAGAGTTGTCTCCACCTAAAGCATTTCACAATTAAAGGCATAAAAATCGAACCTAAATAAACGAATCTCAAACTTAAATCTAAGCTCCTAACTAAAGAAATATTTCCTAAAACTTCATTTTCCTTTCACTCGGGCATTACATCGAGCACGTTATGCTCACTAATTTCTAAGCCTCATTTCACCATTCACAACAAATTCTAAAATTAAATCAAAATCAACTATAATTTCAACCAACACTATTAATCCATTCTAATTTCTCCAACAATCATCAATACATCCTAATCGGGCATTAACATCGTTAAACTATCGATTTCTAACTAAATCCGACAATTTGTCATCAAACCCTAATCGATAAAACCTAACGAATACAACCCTAAATCGACAAATAAACGTGCATACAGCTTAGAGGTTACCTAAAAGATTGAATCGTCGAAGAAAATCGAAGGAATCGGAGGAGGGAAGCCGTTGATCGGCGTTGAAGGAAATAGCCGCGGGAAGGAGAGGAGAAACAGAGAGGGAGAGAGAGCTTCGGCTCTCTGGAATTGTGAAAAACAGAAAGGGAGAGAGAGGAAAAAGAGAGGTTTGTTATTTTTATAACAATTAACTTTCCAAATTACCATATTGCCCTTAGTTAGTTTTCTTTACTTAACTCGCGATTTCGTCTATCGATTTGGTTTCTCCAAAATTCCCTTATTTCTCCAAATATTCTTATTTAATTCTAGGGTCCTAACGAAACTTCCCGTTCGCAATTTGGACTTAATTTACTATTTTTACGACTTAAAACTTTATAAGTGGAAAACCGTAATTTGGCGTTACACTATCGATTGGATTTCTAAAATTTTGCTTATTCTTCTAAAAATCTCTATAAATTTCTAGGGTCCTAATATAACCGACCGCTCGCGAAACGGACCTATATTTACTATTTACAGAAATACCCCTGGAGCGGATACCCAAAAATCTCGGGTGTTACAAAGTGGCTCGTGATGAGTCTGCAAGGAAAGAAGGAAAAATAAAAGAAAATTTTTTGCTATCAAAACGCGGGTTGGTATCGAATATAGAACATGAGCCCTCTCATATAAAGTGGCATACCAATCCCTTATATGGCGAAGAAATGTCATTGGAAGACGTACCCTTGTGGTTTCAAAAGAAAGAGGAGTTAAATGAGGAGACTGTTTTTGGACTAAGTAGTATGATTATTGCTCCATTTCTCCCCTTTTTAAAACTTGAGGAAATTCTCATACCATTCCCATCAATTAGGAAGAAGTTCGTTTATGGCCTTGAGCCTCACTATTACCTTCCTACATTGCTCCTTCAAACCGTACAAATAAGCAAAAATTTTACTCCCTTTGTGACCAACAAAAGCACTATCTTACAATTGGGAGAATTACTAAAACAGTATTCCCTACCATGTGATTATTATAAATTATACCATAGAACGAGTGACAAGGTTCAATTGGTAAGAAAATTTACATTTATGGTCTTAGGAGTACACAGATTAATTCTTTGGTCGGAAGATTATAACCTTTCCACCTCCCCACATACGGAATTCAACTACTTTAGAAAATTTCATTCCATCACCGAGCAAACGCCCTTCGAAGTAGTTTATGAATTCAATTTTCTCACATTTACCAAAAAACTTTGTGAAAAGACCACCCAACCACCCAAAATTTGGAAATTATGTCAAGAACACTATTGGTGGTTAAAGGGATTTCAACTCCATACCCTATTGGCAGACTATACCTTATTCATCATCAAATACAAGCATTTAGAGAGTCTAGTTAAGATCCTTGTTACAAGTTTTGGAGGAGACAACTTTGGGAATAAGTCAACTAATGGATTTGAGGCCAAATCCTCAAATCACCCGGAGAAGATGACATGCCAAGAGACTCAATTAATTGAAAATCCGATAAAGGCCAAAACTTTATTTATTCTCCTTACTTATTACGTGCTCTCTTGTGTAGGTAACGAACTATTGAAGGACGGTGCATGGGAAGCTAGTTCAATGAATTTGGAGTTCACATGGAAGCAAAGCTCGAAATGTAATGAAGAAAATCCTCGAGCACCAGCTGGACTAGCAGAAGCCAGAATTTGTCTTCCAGAGATCAAGTTTTGTAATTGTCCTTTATTTTATTTTTATTTTTTCTTTTGGCAAACTCTTAGCCATTAGTCATTTTCATGCTTTAGTATTTTGCTTAGGCTTAGTCACATATTGGTGGCTTGGTTGGGATTTACCATTTGGCCCAAATTTTGGGATCCATTACTTGACCCATTATTTGTCCCATTACTTGGAGGCATTTATTGAGCCACATTGGAGACATCCTTAACACATTTTGAGGCTCGCTTGGGGACATCACTTGGCACATTTGGAGGCACCACTTGGAGGCATCACATTTGGCCCATTCTTTTGAAGATACTTAGGCCTATAGTGTTTCAACCCAAGGGAGGCCCAAACTTGGATTGTTAACCTTGCAAGGAAAAGAGATAGTGGCCTCATGGATTGATGATATGGCAAGATTCCCTCTATTGATCTATTTAGGCATGACATTCATCTCCTCCCTAGGATTTGTTCTTGTTTGCCTTGATCTTGGCCATCCATCCTTTTTTCATCAAAGGGCCACCATTCATTCATCCTTATGAAAACCCTAACCATCCATCTTAGGATTGCCTATTTAAGCATAGCATTGGTGCATGTATTGAAACTTTTGCCAAATTTATAAAACTCCTATTTCTCTCCAAGCTTGTTTGCTTTGGTTTTCCTTGATACTTTGAATCAAGTGGAGAAGCCCTCCATTGTTAACCTAGCCTTCGGGTTGCTAGGTTAACTCTTAGCTATTCTCTCGCCTTCTCCATTGGGATTAGGAGTGAGGATGAAAACCTAGGCCCTAGGTGGTCGTTTTTCCTCCGGGAAAATCATTTATCCAAGACCGTAAAACGTAAGATAGCTTTTTGGATCCGTTGAAGGTATTTTCATTTCTAGCATTTCCATCACCTTTCACACACATCTCCACCTTTAATTTCGGCTCTCACACTCACACACCTCACCTTTAATTTCTTGTAATTTTCTTCTTCATCTTTCTTGCATTTTTCATCTCCACGAATTTCCTTCATTCCACTACTTCGTCTCCCATCTATTTCTATTTTTTTATGCTCATTATGCATCATACATTCGGCCACTAGCACACACATCACTCACCTCATTTTTCCTTTGCATTTATTGACATATTTATTCCTTATTTTCGGCCATATTCACAACCACACACCTGAACACTCTCTTGACTAAATTTGTGGGTTTACACGGACCCTTTTCTAAGGACCACCGTGTCAAAAAATGCACAAAAGCGCTACATTCACAATGAAATGAAAATAACATAACAAAAACAATTAAACATAACAAAACAAAATGACTTGATCGTGCACCAATTACCAATTAGATCAAGATTAGTTACGCAAACCACTTGCAACTAACAAAGGATTTAATCACAACTAGCACGACACAAGACTCAATCTAAAATAGGTTCTAAACATTTAGTCAAACAACACAATCAAAACACAAGTTAATCAAACAAATAAACTTGTAACTCATATCAAATGCAATGATATCGAATCTAGGCAACCCTTGACAAACTATGTAGGAAAAATACATTATCCCACATTCTTTAAATGTGACTACCTCACATGACGATCTGTCACTACCCTTTAAAGGTGACTGTCTCACACGACAATTTGTAGGGCCTTTTTGGCCAGCGGTAAACCTCAATCATCCTAACGGTCCACAAAGGAAAGACTTCTGGCCACAATACAAGACACTCAATCAGAACAAGTAAATCCAAAGAGATTAACAAGATAATCATGAATATGTTGTCGGTGCTTCAAAGATTGAACCTAAGTTTAATGTAGTCCTAAACAAAAACAAGCAAACACTTAACTTGATGTAATCCAATTAAGAGTTAAAAACAAAAGTTTCAAGCATGGTTTTAAAACAAAAATTATTTAACTAATTCCTTGTTAGACATGCAAGTTAGTTCATGCTCTTCATTCTAAATCTAACTTAACATCAAATACTCAAAGACTTGATAAATGACAAACAATTAGACACAAGTTAGATGCATCAACATTAAGAACAAAACAGAATCATAAAGCATGGCTAATGATAGAATTTTCCTAACTCCATTTTAACATGCAATTTGTTTCATGCTTGACATTCTAGAATTTAAAACATCAACTAAGATCCTAAAAAATTAACAAAAGCAACAAAGACTTGATACTATCACAATATGCTCCTCCAGATTTACACCAATTGCTTGACAGAAGAAGTGTAGCGACCCTTAAACTTAACCCCTAAATTCCCCTGAAAATTTTTCTCTTTAAACATTCTCAAGTGAACGCCCTTCGTTAAATCTGTCACGACCCTAACATTGTACCCATTTTTTTCCTGTACTTTTTTTTATATATACTTAAAACCTTAAACTTAGCGTTTTAGCAGAAATAAAACTTTTAATGTCGGAATCGAAATTGGAATTGAAACCGACGGAGTCTAAATTTATAAACTATTTAAAACAACACTTAAAACAAATTTAAAAAAATTAAAAAAAACTAAAATAAAAATAGGCAGAGGGCAAAAAGGGATTTTCATCCCTTTAAGCAATGGCGATCAGTCGCCCAGAAAGGGGGCGACTGATCGCCCTTCGGCGATTGCAACAGGCGAATGGTCGCCTTGTTGCAAATCGCCTGTGGCGACTGATCGCCACAGTTTATGGCGATCAGTCGCCACGCTCTCTGGATTTTTCCAGAGAGCGGCGATTATGAGGGGCGATTGATCCCCTCTTTAGGAGATCAATCGCCACCCTCCCTGGAAATTCAATTCCAGGGAGTGTCCCCACCCTGTTTCCTATCCTCTTCCTCTTCAACACACACTCCACAATCCTTTAATTTCTTCACACTTCATTGCTATCAACACAACCGTCATCATAAAGACTTAAACCCAATCGAAACCCAACCTTCATACGCTCTCGTAACCTAATACAAAACTGACTCAAACATGTTTTAAACGAAGTACAGTTTTCTGAAAACAAACTGCGTGGATATGTTTAAAACCTAAACAAATCCACCTGTTTTTGAAATCACCCAAACGGTTATCAAAGCAGTTTCTAAAACATTTCAAAACATCAAAACTTAAACCTATCGACTATACAGAACCAAACACCCTAAAATGTTTCTATCTGTACAATTATTCATTTCAGCACGACAATTCCCAAAAACATCAAAACACCTAACCATGAGTCCCACCGGTCAAAATGCGCCTCGACTGCGCTAGCACACCACCGCGAGCCATCCTCCGTCAACTGTGTCACTCCTCAGGTGGAGGGATCTCATCCTCACTTGCTTCCTCATAGTCACCTACACCATACAGACACCTATAAGATAAAAATCTCAGCAAACTCTAGTAAATGTACATGCATGCTATGCATATGAGTTCAGAAATCATGCACCATTTTCTTTATCTTTACTCTGTGGGTGTCACCAAGATCCCAGCCTCCTAACCAGAGAGAGCACATCCAGCGGTCGGACTACTCTTTCCAGCTAGACCGGGGGGGGGGGGATACACGCTTACAACTCGTACAGCCGTGCCTGAGCCCCATCTCGCATGACCTGTAACTGTGTAACTATATGAGTATGCAATAGATGTGGTATTGTGACAAACCCGTAATCGGTCTCCACAATAGGTCGTGCCCCTCTCCAGGCCACATCACCATTTTCTTTAAAACATCATGCGGAAATTGATTTTCTATGTTCTTTTAAAACACATGATGCATGAACAGTTTAGTATTACAGAAAGTAAACATACGTACAGAGCATACCATCAAAACACAACAATCAACCTACAAATAATCGAACCCTAACTACCCAACCAAAGCGAGTAAATAAATGCGGCACCAAAACTTCTCGAGACGACCTCGACGTACGTTGTAGATCAATCGGTCAGAGAAAATCACGAGAACTTACCTCGTGTCCAAGGCAGCTCAAGCTCTGTCCACGAGCGTTGTTCACCTAAGCAATTCACAACGTTTATAGTTAAAACGAGTTTAAACTTCTAAACGTCCAAATTTATCCAAAACCTTAACTAAGGAATTTTCTTAAAATCTTAACCTAACTAATCGAAGTATTAAAACAACGATTAACGCTCGATAGTTTAATATTACAATTAACGAGTTTTCCTAAAAACCCAAAAATTCTCCAATTTTAACATTTCTCACAAATCATTCGAACTTCGACCAATAACGTTCAATACGTCTTTTATATTCTTAATCGCAATAAACTTATTAATTTCGAACCCTAAATTTACGTTTTTCGCAAAACCCTAAACGAAACCCTAACCGTATAACCTCGCGAAAACCAAAAACTAACGCACTAAAACTATAGATTCATACCTAGAGCGTCGATTGGAGGAGTGAACACAGAGAAAACTGAACAATTAGAGGACGAACAAAGGTCGGAACGTTGAGGAATGGCGACGGGCAGAGAGGAAATCGCGCATGGGAGGGCTTCTGGCGTGAAATGGCTAAGGAAGAAGGAGAAGAATGGTTTTAATTAAAAATTTACTTTGTAAATTACCATTTTGCCCTTCACACTTAATTCTATTTGTTTCGTCCTTCGTTTCGTTAATTGGCTAATTTTTCGTTTTCACCAAATCTCCTTATTTCGCCAATAAGTCCAACTTTAATATTTGGGATTTATTAAAACTGTCTGTTCGTAAATCGGACATCGTTTACTATTTTTACTAAAACGTCTTTTAAATTACGAGAAGCGTAATTACTCGAAATATAGCGTTATTACTCCAAAAAATCACGTAATTTCTTTAAAATTTCTATTAATCGTTAGGATCGTAATAAAGCTCTCCGCTCTCGAAACTGATTTGATTTGATATATTTACAAAAATGCCATCGTATATTATAATATTAATATTCCGTACAAGCCGGGTATTACATTCCACCCACTTTATTTAGAATTTTGTCCACAAAATTTAACTATACAAATAGCTCAGGATACTTAGCCATCATATCCTGCTGTCGCTCCCAAGTAGCTTCTTCCACCTCGTGGTTCCGCCACAAAACTTTGACTAGCGGAATCTCTTTGTTGCGCAATACATTGATGGAAGACTCCAAAATGCGTACGGACCTCTCCTCATAAGTCAAGGCAGGCTGTACCTCGATCTCTGTTGCCTCCACGGCATGTGATGGATCACGCAAACACTTCTAAAGCATGGACACATGAAATACGTAGGGAATACCCTCCATAGAAGCCGGAAGCTCTAATCTGTACGCCATCTTTCCGATCCTCTTCAGAATAGGAAAGAGCCCCACATAACGAGGGTTTAACTTGCCCCTTCTTCCAAATCTCGCAACGCCTTTAAACAGAGAAACTTTAAGGTAAACCTCATCACCTTCTTCGAACTCTAGCTCTCTCCGTCGTGTGTCAGCATAGCTCTTCTGTCTGCTCTGAGCTACCTCGATACGCTGCCGAATAATGGCAATCTTCTATGCCGTTTGTTGTAGAATCTCTGGACCAACGACGCTGGCCTCGCCGACCTCGTCCCAATATAACGGAGACCTACACTTTCGACCATACAAAGCCTCATACGGTGCCATGCCAATGCTAGCCTGGAAGCTGTTGTTGTACGAGAACTCAATCAGAGGCAAATATCGGCTCCACGAGCCCTGAAACTCCAGCACACAAGCACTGAGCATATCCTCAAGAATCTGATTCGTCCTCTCTGTCTGACCATCAGTCTGAGGATGAAATGCCGTGTTGAAATTAAACTGAGTCACCATAGCTTTATGCAGGCTCTTCCAGAACTTCAAAGTAAATCTCGGATCACGATCTGAGACTATAGAATATGGCACTCCGTGCAGTCTAACAATCTCCTGCACATAAAGCTCGGCGAGCTGGTCCATAGAAAATGCCATCTTCACAGATAAGAAGTGGGCCAACTTTGTCAATTGGTCCACGATCACCCAAACACCATCATGGCCCTTCGTCGTCCTCGGGAGCCCCACAACAAAATCCATGGTGATCTGCTCCCATTTCCACTGCGAAATAGGCAGTGGCTGTAGTGTTCCGGCCGGGCTCTGATGTTCTGCCTTTACCTGTTGACAAACCAGGCAATTTTCTACATATTTTGCAACTTCCCGTTTCATGTTAGGCCACCAGAAATGTTATTTCAAATCCCGGTACATCTTGGTACTTCCCGGGTGCACAGAATAAGCCGAAGAATGTGCCTCGGCCAATATCTCTTCCTTCAAATCCTCGTCGTTAGGCACGTACCACCTATGCCTGAACTTTAGAATACCATCATCTGATAAGTGAAAATCCGACGAGTAACCCAAGGTCATACTCAATCGAAGCTCCTCACACTCTGCATCATTCTGCTGAGCTTCGCGTATCTTATCCAAAATAGTCGGCCTGAGAGAAATGTTGGTGAGCATACTGGACAACTCTGCCACTATCTCCACATCGAACCTCTCGATCTCAGACCGCAGCGTAATTGACATCGCTGCTAGTGAAGGCTGATTTGTAGCAGGCACTCTACTCAAAGCATCAGCAACCTTGTTTGCCTTTCCTGGATGGTACTTGATATCAAAATCATAATCTTTGACGAACTCAAGCCATCGTCTCTGTCGCATATTCAGCTCCTTCTGCGTAAATAAATACTTCAAACTCTTGCGGTAGTAAAATATCTCGCACTGCTGCCCATATAAATAATGTCTCCATATTTTCAGTGCGACGACCACAGCTGCTAACTCAAGGTCGTGCATAGGGTAATTCTGCTCGTACGGCTTCAACTGTCGAGAAGCATAAGCAATAACTCTCCCCTCCTGCATCAATACACAACCGAGTCCAACTCCAGACGCATCACAATAAATACTGAACTTGTCACCTTCAACAGGTAACGCCAATACTGGAGCGGTGGTCAATCTCTGCTTTAACTCCATAAAACTGCTGTCACATGCAGCCGACCATATAAATCTCTCGTTCTTCCGAGTCAATCGTGAAAGAGGAAGTGCGATCTTCGAAAATCCCTCTATGAACTTCCGATAATAACCAGCTAATCCGAGAAATCCACGCACCTCGCGTACGTTCTTCGGCTGTGGCCAATCTCTGACCACCTGAATTTTGCTCGGATCCACAGAAACCCCTTCTTCTGATATAATGTGGCCCAGAAAACTGACTCGATCCATCCAGAACTTGCATTTAGAGAACTTTGGATACAACTGGTGCTGGCATAGAATCCTCAGAACTATTCTCAAGTGCTCCTCGTGTTCTTCCTTCGTCTTTGAATAGATTAATATGTCGTCGATGAAAAAAACAATAAACTGATCCAAGTACTCTTTGAAGACACGGTTCATCAAATCCATGAACGCTGCAGGGGCATTAGTTAGTCCAAAAGACAAGACAAGGAACTCATAATGCCCATACCTCGTTCGGAAAGCCATTTTCTGAATATCATCCTTCCGGACCTTCAGCTGATAATAACCCGAGCGTAGGTCAATCCTAGAAAACACTCGGGCACCCTATAGCTGATCAAACAAGTCATCAATCCGAGGCAATTGATACTTATTCTTCACTGTCAATTTGTTCAACTCTCTATAATTGATGCACATCCTGAGGGTCCCGTCTTTCTTCTTGACAAACAGAACGGGCGCACCCCAGGGTGAAACGCTGGGTCGAATAAAACCCTTCTTTAATAACTCGTCAAGCTGAGTCTTCAGCTCTTTTAACTCGGCTGGTGCCAACCGGTATGGGTTCTTAAACCTTGGCGCGGCGTTTGGATAAACATCAATAGTAAACTCAATCTCCCGGTCTGGCGGTAACCCAGGAAGATCATCGAGGAATATACCAGAGAACTCTCTGACTATAGGAATGTCGCTCGGCTTCACTCCGCTGAGCAACTGATTATCAAACACTGAGGCCAAATAAATAGAGCACGCACCTTTAAACTGCCCGTTGACCTTCATGGAATAAGAAATAGGCGAGCTACTTAATCTGTTCATCGCCTGATAAGAAAACTCGGCTTTACCCGAGGGTCGGAAGGTCACAATCCCGGATCGACAATCGATGGTGGCGAAGTGCTGTGATAGCCAATCCATCCCTAAGATAAGATCATAGTGGTCGATGCCCATAACAATAAGGCAAGCATAGAGGGTACTGTCCCCAATCGAGATAATATTGCCCTGGACAACATGACCTGACTGCATACGCTCTCCTGAAGGTAGCATCACACTATATTCGCATTCTGCTAACTCAGGCGCAAGCTTCAATCTAGACACACAAGCAGTGGAAACAAAAGAGTGCGTAGCCCCTGTGTCTAACAAAGAAAATACAGCTACGCCCGTAATCAATATAGTACCTGCTATCACGGAGGGCTGAGCCTCGTCGTCGACATCGCCATTCTCAATAAATGCGAAGATCCTCGGCATAACCGTCCTCTGATCACCGCCTGACAGATCTCGACCGGGCTTCGGACAATCTCTGACGAAATGGCCCGCATCTCCACAACAATAGCACACATTCATGCCCAATCTGCAAACTGGCCAGTGTGTTCCCTCTGACATTTATGACAAAAAGGTATCTGAGAAGCCCCTTGTACTTGCTTCCCCTTACCCCGATCATTACCTCCCTCAAGAGGTCTTTTAACACCTCTCTGTTGCGGTTGAGGCTGTGCTCTAGGCTGCCAACCTCGGTTCAGAGACTGAGGACGTATCTCTCGGAAGAAGCCCTTAGATGGCTCCCTCGGTTTGATAGAATCTCTATCAACTGCCTTAATATCAAGTGCCCTGGCCACAATCTCGTTATATGATACATTCCGTACTCTAGATATAGTAAGACACATCCGGAACTCCTGACTAAGTCCTTGTAAAAATCGGCGCACCTTGTCCTCGTTAACGCTGACCTGACGTGGCGCGAATCAAGAAAGGGCTTCGAACTTCCTCACATACTCGGCAATATAACCAACCTGCCGCAACTGCATAAACTCAACCATCTTCGCCTCTCGTATGGTATGGCTGAAATATTTATCATAAAATAACTCTCTGAATCTCTCTCATGCCATAATCGTCACATCGGTGGTCGTCTTGATGGAATCCCACCAAAATCGGGCGTCTAGTGCCAAGTGGTAGGACACCAATGCAACCTTCTCTCCGTCCACTATGCTAGCATACGCCAACATGTCCTCCATAGTGCGAATCCACTCCTCAGCTGAAGAGGGATCCGTAGACTGTCCGTTAAATATGGGGGGCTGGAGCTTCTAGAATCTCTCCATCCCACGATTTCCCGGAATGGCTGCCTCCCGAGCTCTAGTGCCCTCTCGGTCTATCAGAGTACCCAGCTGTTGAGACTGTCTCTCCATCTGCTGAGCCTGTCGCTCCATATGCTGAGACTGCTGGGCAATAAAATCCTTGAGGGCGTTGATCGTATCATCTCGGTCATCTCGGTCATTTCCTCGACGCACCATTTTTATAAATAACTCCTATAAAAAGTTAAACAAATACTCTATAAAAAAATGAAATCAAATAAGGCTATAAACATACTTACAGTTGATGAAGAATGTCCGCGTAGTGGCTGTGCAGTCGAGCAGTCTACAGAACCGATTTTAAAACCCGGGGGCTCTGATACCATAAGTTGTCACGACCCTAACATTGTACCCATTTTTTTCCCGTACTTTTTTTTATATATACTTAAAATCTTAAACTTAGCATTTTAGCGGAAATAAAACTTTTAATGTCGGAATCGAAATCGGAATTGAAACCGACGGAGTCTATATTTATAAACTATTTAAAACAAAACTTAAAACAAATTTAAAATAATTAAAAAAAACTAAAAGAAAAATAGGCAGAGGGCAAAAAAGGATTTTCATCCCTTTAAGCAGTGGCGATCAGTCGCCCATAAAGGGGGCGTCCCCTCCCTGTTTCCTATCCTCTTCCTCTTCAACACACACTCTACAATCCTTTAATTTCTTCACACTTCATTGCTATCAACACAACCTTCATCATAAAGACTTAAACCCAATCGAAACCCAACCTTCATACGCTCTCGTAACCTCATACAAAACTGACTCAAACGTGTTTTAAACGAAGTACAGTTTTCTGAAAACAAACTGCGTGGATATGTTTAAAACCTAAACAAATCAACCTGTTTTTGAAATCACCCAAACGGTTATCAAAGCAGTTTCCAAAACATTTCAAAACATCAAAACTTAAACCTATCGACTATACAGAACCAAACACCCTAAAATGTTTCTATCTGTACAATTATTCATTTCAGCCCGACAATTCCCAAAAAAATCAAAACACCTAACCATGAGTCCCACCGGTCAAAATGCACCTCGACTGCGCCAGCACACCACCGCGAGCCATCCTCCGTCAACTGTGTCACTCCTCAGGTGGAGGGATCTCATCCTTACCTGCTTCCTGTAGTCACCTACACCATACAGACACCTATGAGATAAAAATCTCAGCAAACTCTAGTAAATGTACATGCATGCTATGCATATGAGTTCAGAAATCATGCAACGTTTTCTTTATCATTACTCTGTGGGTGTCACCGAGATCTCAGCCTCCTAACCGGAGAGAGCACATCCAGCGGTTGGACTACTCTTTCCAGCTAGACGGGGGGAGGGGGGTACACGCTTACAACTCGTACAGCCGTGCCTGAGCCCCATCTCGCATGCCCTGTAACTGTATAAATGTATGAGTATGCAATAGATGTGGTATTTTGACAAATCCGTAATCGGTCTCCACAATAGGACGTGCCCCTCTCTAGGCCATATCGCCATTTTCTTTAAAACATCATGCGGAAATTCATTTTCTATGTTCTTTTAAAACACATGATGCATGAACAGTTCAGTGTTACAGAAAGTAAACATACGTACAGAGCATACCATCAAAACACAACAATCAACCTATAAAACAATCGAACCCTAACTACCCAGCCAAAGCGAGTAAATAAACGTGTCACCAAAACTCCTCGAGACGACCTCGACGTACGGTGTAGATCAATCGGTCAGAGAAAATCACGAGAACTTACCTCGTGTCCAAAGTAGCTCAAGCTCCGTCCACGAGCGTTGTTCACCTAAGCAATTCACACCGTTTATAGTTAAAACGAGTTTAAACTTCTAAACGTCCAAATTTAACCAAAACCTTGACTAAGGAATTTTCTTAA
Source organism: Begonia masoniana (assembly GCA_022432975.1). Lineage (NCBI taxonomy): Eukaryota > Viridiplantae > Streptophyta > Magnoliopsida > Cucurbitales > Begoniaceae > Begonia > Begonia masoniana. The sequence goes on from CM039502.1 coordinate 37,833,259, forward strand.
AATCTTAACCTAACTAATCAAAGTATTTAAACAACGATTAACGCTCGATAGTTTAATATTACAATTAACAAGTTTTCCTAAAAACCCGAAAATTCTCCAATTTTAACATTTCTCACAAATCACTCGAACTTCGACCAATAACGTTCAATACGTCCTTTATATCCTTAATCACAACAAACTTATTAATTTCGAACCTTAAATTTACGTTTTTCGCAAAACCCTAAACGAAACCCTAACCGTATAACCTCGCGAAAACCAAAAACTAACGCACTAAAACTATAGATTCATACCTAGAGCGTAGATTGGAGGAGAGAACACGGAGAAAACGGAACGATTAGAGGACGAACAGAGGTCGGAATGTTGAGGAATGGCGACGGGCAGAGAGGAAATCGCGCATGGGAGGGCTTCTGGCGTGAAATGGCTAAGGAAGAAGGAGAAGAATGGTTTTAATTAAAAATTTACTTTGCAAATTACCATTTTGCCCTTCACACTTAATTCTATTTGTTTCGTCCTTCGTTTCATTAATTGGCTAACTATTCGTTTTCACCAAATCTCCTTATTTCGCCAATAAGTCCAACATAATATTTGGAATTTATTAAAACTGTCCGTTCGTAAATCGGACCTTCTTTACTATTTTTACTAAAACATCTTTTATATTACGAGAAGCGTAATTACTCGAAATATAGCGTTATTACTCCGAAAAATTCCGTAATTTTCTCAAAATTTCTATTAATCGTTAGGATCATAATAAAGCTCTCCGCTCTAGAAACTGATTTAATTTGACATATTTATAAAAATGCCATCGTATATTATAATATTAATATTCCGTACAAGCCGGGTATTACAAAATCGATAAATTAAAGTGTACCCGTTGAAACATATTTAAAAGAAAATCGTTTAAATAAAACATTTAAAAACAAAAGAGGAATCGACCAATTGAACAGAGGGCAAAAAGGGCCCAAGCCCAAAATTTTCCCTGTTCACATCTACCGCTCACCTCCACTTTTCACTTCTGCCGATTGACTTTGACCAAACACTTATATAAACTTCCGCTCACATCCACCGCTCAACAGTAACCGAACACATCTGCCGATTGACTTTGACCAAACACTTATATAAACTTCCGCTCACATCCACCGCTCAACAGTAACCGAACACATCTGCCGATTGACTTTGACCAAACACTTATATAAACTTCCGCTCACATCCACCGCTCAACAGTAACCGAACACATCTGCCGATTGACTTTGACCAAACACTTATATAAACTTCCGCTCACATCCACCGCTCAACAGTAACCGAACACATCTGCCGATTGACTTTGACCAAACACTTATATAAACTTCCGCTCACATCCACCGCTCAACAGTAACCGAACACATCTGCCGATTGACTTTGACCAAACACTTATATAAACTTCCGCTCACATCCACCGCTCAACAGTAACCGAACACATCTGCCGATTGACTTTGACCAAACACTTATATAAACTTCCGCTCACATCCACCGCTCACCGCTCAACAGTAACCGAACACATCTGCCGATTGACTTTGACCAAACACTTATATAAACTTCCGCTCACATCCACCGTTCAACAGTAACCGAACACATCTGCCGATTGACTTTGACCAAACACTTATATAAACTTCTGCCGATCACAAAACGACAGAATCTACTGCTTACATCCACCGCTCATCTACCGCTTACATCAACTAAACACATCCACCGCTCAACATTAATCGAACACATCTGCCGATTGACTTTGACCAAACACTTATATAAACTTCCGCTCACATCCACCGCTCAATGGTAACCGAACACATCTACCGATTGACTTTGACCAAACACTTATATAAACTTCTACCGATCACAAAACGACAGAATCTACTGCTTACATCCACCGCTCATCTACCACTTACATCAATTAAACACATAACCGAAGCCCATACAATTTCCCACTGTACTTACACACCATTCACTCAGAACTTTCAAAAACATTAAAAATAACATTCTCCATTTCTAGAAACATCAAAATATTAACTATCCAGAAACCAAGCATCCTAAAATGTTTCTAACTATACAAATATTATCTAATCCACCATCCGTCCTAAACATCCCGAAATGTTCCCAAGACGTTTACTTACATCCTCACGGGTCAAGAGTGCACCGACTGCCCAGCACACTCCCATAGGGCATCTTTCCTCAACTGATCATTTCTTGGGTGGAGGGATCTCTTCCTCACCTGTATCTAGATCACCTATACCATACAGACAACTATGAGCTAAAAGCTCAGCAAGTTTCTTAAATGTAGATGCATGCTGTGCATATGAAGTTCAAAAATTATGCAACATTTTCTTATCATTACGTCGCATATAGAATGTCATCGAGGTCTCATATTAGATAGAGAGGACACGTCCCGCGGTTTGACAACCATCTCCACCTAACATCGGGGTACACGCTTAAATCCGTATACAGCCGTGACTGAGCCCCACCTTGCATAACCAGATAACAGATTACGTAGGTTCACTTCATTTTGGGCGATGTCGTATTGTGACAGACCCCTTTTGGCCTATACAATAGATCAATAGCCCTCTTTCGGGCCACATCACTTTTCATGAAAACATAGTGCATTTCGTTTTGGGCGATGTGGTATTGTGATAGACCCCTTTTCTCCTACACAATAGATCAATAGCCCCCTTTCAGGCCACATCTCTTTTCATGAAAACATAGTGCATTTCGTTTTGGGCATTGTGGTATTGTGACAGACCCCTTTTGGCTTACACAATAGATCAATAGTCCCCTTTCAAGCCACATCTCTTTTCATGAAAACATAGTGCGGAAATTCATTTTCTATGCTTAATTGAAAACCATGATGCATGAACAATTACGTGCTTAAAGTAAACATACATCATACGTACCATCGAAACAATAAAAGCATATCCTATAAAAAACTAATCCTAACTACCCAACCAAAACATTTAAACAAGCAGTTCACCAATGATCCTCGACGCTACTTCCACGTACGGTGTAGGCCAATCTGCCAAAGTAAGTCACGAGAACTTACCTGTCGTCCCTTAGCGCATCGAGCTCCATCCACGAGCTTGGTTCACCTAAGCCATACCACAATGTTCTTTGTTAAAAAGGGGCCTAAACAAGGAATTTTCGTAAACTAACGAAACTCCTAACTAAAGGAAATTTCCTAAAATTCTAATAAACTTCTCTCTCGGACATTTCATCGAACATCTTGCGCTCCACATTTGTAAATCTCCATTAATTGAGTTTTCCAAGCTTTCCAAAACCGATTTTTCAATTAAAACACCGAATACATCCATGCCTTCGCCCAATAATGCTCAATAGTAGTAAATACAACGATAACTAACCATTACTAACAAAACCCGACTATTTTCAACAAAATCTAACGAAACCCTAATTGTTAAACAACTTAAAAGTCAAGAACTAAAGTCGGGAAACCATAGATTCTTACCCAGAATCGCGATAGGAGGAGAAAACATGAAGAACGTTGAAGATCAGAATGGAGGAAATCATTGAAATATGAAGAACGCCGTGGAGAAGAGAAGAAATCGCCGGAGCCCCTTGGAGAAGAAGAAAATTAACGTTAAGTGTGTGAAGAGAGGGGTTTTTTACATTTAATACAATTGGCTTGTCAAATGACAAGTTTACCCCTCATTTGATTTTTCGTCTATCTCAATGTTCGACTATCGGTTCGGTTTCTCCAAATTTTTCTTATTTCACCAAGAATTTCAACTTATTACTACGGCTCTAATAAAACTTTCCGTTCGCCAAATGGATTTAATTTACTATATTTACGACTTAATGTCATTGGGTGTTACATTCCACCCACCTTAATTAAAATTTTATCTTAAAAATTTGATTAGCTTAAAATCTTTGATGCTAACGCTTCATGCCTTGCAGCTTTATACTTCAATCCTCAATCGCTCTGCTCTTTTCGAGTACCTTTCCTCCGCTTCAAAACTAATCGGATTTCCCTTTAAGAACATCGATCCTATCCATACTTAGGGTTAATCTCTATGGTTCTAAACTAAAATTCCTAAAACCAATTGATGCAACATTAGTCTCCTGACCACATCCATTTTTTTTGATCTGACTAAACACGTCCTCGGTTATGTCTCACATACTAACAACTCCTAGTCCCCAGTTTGGATAACTCCACTGGGTTTATATGCATGTAAATAATTTACACGTGCATCGGCTTTCACCTAACTATCCATAAGTTAAACTTCCTTGCTCTTCTGACTTGGCCTTATATTCGGGCCTTCCCGATCTAAATCCAATTTAAGTCCTCAATTTCCTAACGAAGCAACTTCAAAGTTTCATTTCATCGAAGTCTTTCTTTCGCTATTCCTTTAGATCGCATCTACACCTAAGCTTATTAACATCAGCTAGATCGAATACCGTCTAAAATTTCTTTCAACTCCTGGGCTGCAACCCAAAATTATACATAATTTCATCGACTCTGTCCATAGTCGGAATGCATGCCGACTCAATTTCTATATTATCTCCAGTAGCGATCCCTCATAACTATTCAATCAATAGTATCCAAATTGTATACTTCCTTAAGCGCCTTAAAGGTCTTAACAACTATTCCTATGTGGGCTTCCCAACTAAAATTTTGGTCTTTTTATTTCGCAAGCTAGTTTATCGAAATTACTTCATGGTCTCAACGAGTCCAACTGGGAGTTAAAGTTGCTGCTCCCATAAGGTCTTGGTCCCCTTACAAATAAGATCCAATAAACATCACATTTCGTTATAAGCTACAATGACGAGCTCCCTCGTTATATCCTTAGCTGAATTCTCACATAATCTACCTTAAACTCCGTTTGTCCTACTCCATCTTTATAAACTCCAAGTGCAGTCATTTGTGTATTCCCTGGTCTCGACTTGTTGAATACGAGTCGAACTTCTAGAACTTTTCTAACTTAGCCCCACTTCTAAGTTTACTTAGATGGTTTATGTGAAAATTCCCTGTTCTCCCCATCTGATAATCTACAAATCTCTCAAATCGTTGGGCATAAAACATCGGGCTAAACTTCTAATCTTAACCTTTCCTTTAATCCAACAATCTTCGACACCTATTTCTAATATCGCACGGATTTCTTCGAAGTCACTAAATGTTCTACCCTCTTTCGTTTCTCCTAGCCGGGGTTCTAAATATTCTACTTTATTCACTTGCAACGATTAATCTTACGATCTTCTTGTTAGCAAACTTGTTGTAGATAAGTTTACATCCTTAATCCACCTCTCCTCAATTTCTAAAATCTTACCCCTTTGTTTTCTAATAATTTAGAACATCTCCTCATTAAAACTAGCCTTCCTAGTTCTTCAAACATTAACGTCCCTACTTCCATCTCGGAGGTAAGCTTCACATCCATGGCCCTCAACTTAAGTCGTACCAACTAGAGACTCACTCTAGTTGAATCGTCATCCCTTCTACGGTCATACTAGTTATCTTAAATCTAAAACACGACTTCCAATTTAGAGGGCTAAACTTTTCTCTCGGTAGTTATTGTGTTTGGGTCCATAAGTTCATTGTAGCTCTTACACTCTTGCTTCATAATCTCTAATCAAACTATACCAATGCATGACCTGTCTACTATTTGTCGATCCTTCTTTATTTCTCTAAGTCTCCCTCCCCTTATAGTATGTCGGTCGTAATCTTTTGTGAATTAATAATCGTCCTTTACTGATTAGTCTTCTTAGGCGATACCTATCTCCTGAAGATCGGCCAAATTTGTAATTCGAGTATTACCTTTTTGTATAGCCTTCATCCTTTATTGTCTCTAGATTCACTAACCTTCCAACTTCGAGCAAATCTCTTTATTTTCTTCATCGATATTGGTAGGTAAGAACACCCCTACGTAATCACTCGGATCTTACGTCTTCAATGTTGCATTGCTCCATCACCCCTTTACAAAAGAAGTCGACGCATTGCATACCTCTTCAATAATCTACTTAAACTAAACTTTTGAGTGCCACCTTTGTCTAGATTTCCGCTATATTTTCTTATCTACCTGTACGTACTAACGATACTTTGACAATCTAAAACATTCCCTAGTAAGTCTTACACCTAAACTTCAAATTTCTCCTCGATTGATCGTATTCTAAACCCTAAGAGTCTGTCAATTAGGGTCTAGTTCTCATTTATTTAAACCTTATATCCCGTAAGTTGTACCCCTCTCATGGAAATGAAATCTTAAGTGCTCAATTCTCATGGTTATGCCGGGTCATGGACTTTAACGCATAACCCAATCCCTCCTTTATTCGAAGCCTATGTCGTCCCCTCTCTATTTTTTTAAGATTACTTCAACCTATCACACAATTATCATCTCAAAATTCTAACTCTATACTACATCTCTACTCTAATATTCTTCATTCCATTAACTGTCCAAGTAAAACTATACCTGAAACGACTGAGGGTTGGGCATTATCCTCGTCTTCGTTCGGGGCAATTATCCTCGGGGTAATTTCTCTCTTCTGGTTGGTAGCCTTCCTTGAGCAATTTAAGGCATAGTGGCCCACCTCCCCGCATCTATAGCACTGGTCTATACCCAATCTACACACACCCCAATGGTTCTTCTTACACTTTGGGCATCGAAGCATACGCCGAGGTCCTTGTACGCGCTTTGTCAACTTTGTTTGATTCCTTCCTTACTCATCCCCTTTATTCCCCTCATTGGTTGTAGTCTTTGCTCCACTGGGTGTGGTTGAAACCCTCCGAGGAACCTCTCCACACCGTGGTTACCAGGAGCAATCACCACTTGGGTTCTAGGGCCCTCTCGGTTTATCAATGCTTTGAGCTGGCAAGATTGCCTATCTATATATTGTGCTTGTCGGTCTAGTTGTTGAGGTTGTTGGGCGATGACATCCCTCAGTAGATCTATGGTGTCGTCCCTCTCATTCCTATTGTTATCTTTACGATCCATTTTGTACTCCTATAAAAGTTAATACAAATACTCTAAGAAATCGAAATCAAATAAAGCATTAAACATACTTACAATTGAGGAAGGATGTCCGCGTAATGGCTGTGCAGTCGAGCAGTCTACAGAACCGATTTTAAAATCTGGGGGCTCTGATACCATAACTGTAGCGACCCTTAAACTTAACGTTTAAATTCCCATGAAAATTTTTCTCTTTACCCCCTCGTTAAATCGTTAAATTAGAGTATACCCGTTGAAACATATTTAAAAGAAAATCATTTAAATAAAACCTTGAAAAACAAAAGAGAAATCAGCCAATTGAACAGAGGGCAAAAGGGCCCAAGCCCAAAATTTTTCCTGTTCACATCTACCGCTCACCTTCACTGTTCACTTCTACCGCTCACATCCACCGCTCAACAGTAACCGAACACATCTGCCGATTGACTTTGACCAAACACTTATATAAACTTTCGCTCACATCCACCGCTCAACAGTAACCGAACACATCTGCCAAATAACTTTGACCAAACACTTATATAAACTTCTGCCGATCACAAAACGACAGAATCTACTGCTTACATCCACTGCTCATCTACCACTTACATCAATTAAACACATCCACCGCTCAAAAGTAATTGAACACATCTGCCGATTGACTTTGACCAAACACTTATATAAACTTCCGTTCACATCCACCGCTCAACAGTAACCGAACACATCTGCCGATTCACTTTGACCAAACACTTATATAAACTTCTGCCGATCACAAAACGACAGAATCTACTACTTACATCCACCGCTCATCTACCGCTTACATCAATTAAACACATAACCAAAGCCCATACAATTTTCCCCTGTACTTACACACCATTCACTCAGAATTTCCAAAAACATTAAAAATAACATTCTCCATTCCAAGAAACATCAAAATATTAACTATCCAGAAACCAAGCATCCTAAAATGTTTCTAACTATACAAATATTATCTAATCCACTATCAGTCCCAAACATCCTGAAATGTTCCCAAGATGTTTACTTACATCCCCACGGGTCAAGAGCGCACCGACTTCCCAGCACACTCCCACGGGCCATCTTTCTTCAACTGATCATTTCTCGGGTGGAGGGATCTCTTCCTCACCTGTATCTAGATCACCTACACCATACAGACAACTATGAGCTAAAGGATCAGCAAGTTTCGTAAATGTAGATGCATGCTGTGCATATGAAGTTTAGGAATTATGCAACATTTTCTTATCATTACGTCGCAGACAGAATGTCACCGAGATCTCAACCTATTAGATGGAGAGCACAAGTCCCGCGGTTGGACAAAACTCTCCACCTAAAGGGGGGGTACACGCTTACATCCGTATACAACCGTGCCTGAGCCCCACCTCGCATGACCAGATAACAGATTACGTAGGTTCATTTCGTTTTGGGTGATGTGGTATTGTGACAGACTCCTTTTGGCCTACACAATAGATCAATAGCCCCCTTTCGGGCCACATCACTTTTCATGAAAACATAGAGCATTTCGTTTTGGGCGATGTGGTATTGTGACAAACCCCTTTTCGCCCACTCAATAGATCAATAGCCCTCTTTCAGGCCACATCTCTTTTCATGAAAACATACTACATTTCGTTTTGGGCGATGTGGTATAGTGACAAACCCCTTTTGGCTTACACAATAGATCAATACCCCCCTTTCAAGCCACATCTCTTTTCATGAAAATATAGTGCATTTCGTTTTGGGCGATGTGGTATTGTGACAGACACCTTTTGGCCTACACAATAGATCAATAGACTCCTTTCAGGCCACATCTCTTTTCATGAAAACATAGTGCGGAAATTCATTTTCTATGCATAATTGAAAACCATTATGCATGAAGAATTACGTGCTTAAAGTAAACATACATCATACGTACCATCAAAACAATAAAAGCATATCCTATAAAAGAACTAATCCTAACTACCCAACCAAAACATTTAAACAAGCAGTTCACCAATGATCCTCGACGCGACTTCGATGTACGGTGTAGGCCAATCGGCTAAAGTAAGTCACGAGAACTTACCTGTCGTACGTAGCGCAACGAGCTCCGTCCACGAGCTTTGTTCACCTAACCCAATCCACAATGTTCTTTCTTAAAAACGGGCCTAAACAAGGAATTTTCGTAAACTAACGAAACTCCTAACTAAAAAACACTTCCTAAAATTCTAATAAACTTATCTCTCGGACATTTCATCAAACATCTTGCGCTCCACGTTTATAAATCTCTATTAAAGGAGTTTTCCAAGCTTTCCAAAACTGATTTTTCAATTAAAACACTGAATACATCCATGCCTTCGCCCAATAACGCTCAATAGTCCTAAATACAACGATAACTAACCATTACTAACAAAACCCGACTATTTTCAACAAAACATAACGAAACCCTAATCGTTAAACAACCTAAAAGTCGAGAACTAAAGTCGGGAAACCATAGATTCTTACCTAGAATCGCGATAGGAGGAGAAAACATGAAGAACGTTGAAGATCAAAATGGAGGAAATCATTGAAATGTGAAGAACGCCGTGGAGAAGAGAAGAAATTGCCGGAGCCCCTTGGAGAAGAAGAAAATTAACGTTAAGTGTGGGAAGAGAGGGGTTTTTTACATTTAATACAATTGGCTTGTCAAATGACAAGTTTGCCCCTCATTTGATTTTTCGTCTATCTCAATGTTCGAATATCGGTTCAGTTTCTTCAAATTTTCCTTATTTCACCAAGAATTCCAACTTATTACTAGGGCTCTAATAAAACTTTTTGTTCGCCAAACGGATTTAATTTACTATATTTACGACTTAATGCCATTGGGCATTACAAGAAGACCCCAATTTCCAACAGAAAATTATCATCAAAACAAGCCTAAATAACAACACAAAATTGTGAACAAAACACAAAATAAAAATTTGATAATTAAAACAAAACTTGCAATGATCAAATGCTAAACATTTTATGTGACGACCCCGACCCTGTGCCAGGGCTGCCACGGCCTACTCCATGACGTGCATACATATTACCCTCGCCCATTCTCATAAAATTTTTCATTTTTCTTTTCATTTCCTTTTCATTCGTTCAGTCATCGTCAGAGAACAGACTCGGGCATTAAATCCATATCTATCAACGTTTGGGGTCTAACTTAAAACGTACCTAAAATGACTCGTCTAAGGTCGGGAATCATCAAAAGAAGCTTAAGACGTCAAAACATGTCAATTGGCATGCATGGGGCGCCCCCAACATTCGGCGCGCGCGCCCACTGTGCACCCTACACACACGCCGCGTGCCCTGCGCGATGCGCACGCATCACACTACCATCTTGCGCTCACCGCGCGCCAACCGCGTGCCTCACCGCGCGCCTACCTGCCAGTGTCGAGAGCCAGCGCCCAGCGCACAACATAAGCGCGCACCGCCCAGCGTGCACTGCCAGCGCCCGGTGCGCTGCAAGGGCTGATCGATCGGCTAGGGGCACCAATCGATTGGCACCCGCTCTGGAAATATCCAGAGCCCGCGCACTGTTGGCCGATCGATCAGCCATGGGCACCTATCGATCGGCTAGCTCTCGGGTTACGCCAGTTTTTCCAGAACATTGTCCGATCGATCGGCTATCATGCGCCGATCGATCGGCTGGCGTAGGGCAGCATGCGCCAGCTGCACGTCAAGCGCACCACTCCGAGCCATTTTTCCTCCTTTGCCATTTTTCATCCATTTTTCACCTAATGCACATTTCAATAATCATCCTTAAAACATCCATCAACATTCCAACCAAAATACTCAACCTAAAATCATCAAATCCCGACACAAAACGACATATTCATGTCAAACAACAAACCCAACTCTAAATCATCCAAAATCCATTCTAAGCTTCAAAATCAAATCTATTTCATCAAAACATCAATATATACACTATCTGAAACATTGAACACCGATATGTCCACTATCCAGAAACCAAGCACCCTAAAATAAATTTCTATACAATATTTCTATATTGTCACCCATCAGCCAAAAATAAACCCCAAAACCACAAAACAATAAACCGTTTACTCCCACGGGTCAAAAAGGCACCTCGACTGCTCAGTGCACTCCCACGGGCACATTTCTTCAAATTGTCTGTGCGTCAGGTAGAGGAACGTCATCCTCACCTTGCTCAAGATCACTTACACCATAAAGACGCCTATGAGAATAAATCTCAGAAAATTCTACGTAAATGTCTATGCATGAACATGTATATGCAATGCTATGAAATAGTCTGTCCATGTTATTTCATTTATCGGTACGTGACAGTCTATGATTATCGGGGCAGCGCGCGACAGATGGATAGGGCACATCAAGTGGTTAGATAGCCCATACCATATGAAAGGAGGAAAACCCGCTCACCACGGAACGCCAGGTCTGAACCTCGTCCGCGATAACCCATTCCATGCATTGTTTACATGATACTTTACTTGCATTTTTACCATTTTCATGAAAACTATGCAATAAATCCGTTTTCATGATGTTTTATAAAACCATGATGCATGAGCAGTTAAATGCACAACATAAACATAAACTGTAACACCCCGAGTTTTCTGAACTCGGTTTGTTACTTATAAACTCGAACAAAACTAAAAAAATTTCGGACAAAATTTAAAACTTCGTTCGAAAGTCAAATTTGAACGTTTGCTAAAAAAAACATGAAAACTTGTAGTAGAAAATCTTTGAGCAAAGCAAAGTTTAGCAAAACTTTAAAGAAGTGTTTGGATAACCAATTAAAATATTAAGGAAATGATTCAGCCGGATGAGATGGAGGCTTAGACGGGAAATGTTTAAAGTTTAAAAAGTCAAACACATCATCCGCTGAACAAAGTCAATGAAAAGGGGCGGAAACCAACCGAAGGCTTCCACCGGTGACGTCAGTCGGATGAATCACTCATCCAGCCTCTTCCAACCACAAGACGGCAAATCATTTACTCACGTCTTCTGGTTAAACAAACTACATACACGGGTCACAAAACGACAAGGATTTCTACTACATCATCCGGTAAGTTTATTACTCGCCATCCACTGGTCACTAAACGACAAAACTTCTACTTATATCTTCCGATGGCTTCAACTGAAGACATCATCCGATGACTATACTGAAGACATCATCCAATAGAAACCAGAACAACAACATTTTTGCTCTAACAAAGAAAACTCCGACTACCAGAAGAACTTGAGCAATTTACTTAAATTCATTCAAAACCACTTAAATTCAGACACTACTCCAACATTTAGTAAAACCACTATTAACACCAACAGAGTATAATTGTCTGGAAGAAAATCTTAAAATAAGTTCAGAAACATTAAAACTACTACTGTCATGAAAATCCAACATACTTAAATTGAAACATTGTCAATTAAACCTTCACACCAACTGACATCAGTTAAACTGCCCCATCAGCTACCAGATTGCTGCATAGATGCACTCCTCCAACCAGTCTAGTTCTCGGCAAACTCAGTAAATGTAACGACCCTAATACTGTACCCGTATTTTTCGTACTATTATTTTTTTTTTATCCTAATAATTTTAACTAAACTCTAGGCAGAATCTAAACCGAAATCGAAACCAGAATCGAAATCGGAATTGAAATTGAACCTTGAAATCATTTAAAACAAAACGTTTAATAAATAATTAAAACTTAAAACATTAATTAAAACTTTAAAAAAATCAAATTGAAAAGAGGGAGGGCAGAATTGAAATTCTGCCCTCGAAAAGCAGCAGCGACCGGGCGCTGCCATTTGTAGCGCACGGTCGCCGTGTGCGTTGCACAATGCAGCGCGCGATCGCTGCATTGTGCAGCGATCAGGCGCTGCATCGCTGCACAATGCAGCGCGCGATCGCTGCATTGTGCAGCGATCAGGCGCTGCATCGCTACAAATTGCAGCGATCGGGCGCTGCGTTGTGCAGCGCCCAGTCGCTGCGTTGTGCAGCGAATGGTGCAACGATTCACTCCCTCTGCCCTCTGTATTTTGCCTACTCTTTTCTTACCACAGCAGAGAGCAAAACACTTCAACTTTCAGCTCTCTGGAATCCGATTCCAGAGAGCAAATTCCTCTTTCTCCCTCACATTCTAGCACCCTAAACATTTCAATATTCTTTCGATTTCATTCCCGATCATTGCTAAACATACCACTCAGGTAATACGTGATAAAACTTCCTAAAAACAATTGGCGTGGATAGCTCAAAAACTCGAGCATATCCGCACCAATCCTGAAACATTCAAATACAGTTTACAAAATCATTTAAAACGCTATACAACCAAACAGTTCCAGAATTTCAAAACAAATGTCATTACCTAAACATCCTATAATGTCTATAAAGCTATCAGCCCAATACCCCAAAAAGACCCTCAAAACTCTGTACATACTATCCCCACGGGTCAGTGAAGCCTCGACTGCGCCAGCACACCACCGCAGCCATCCTCGATCAACCGGACTCATGCCTCAGGAGGAGGAATCTCATCCTCACCTGATCCTCGATATCTAGATCACCTACACCATACAATACACTATGAGATAAAAATCTCAGCACAGTTATATCAATACGCTTTCGGCCAATACAATACGCCTTTCGGCACAGTTATATCAATACGCCTTCGGCCAATACAATACGCCTTTCGGCACAATTATATCAATACGCCTTTCGGCACAGTTATATCAATACGCCTTTCGGCACAGTTATATCAATACGCCTTCGGCCAATACAATACGCCTTTCGGCACAATTATATCAATACGCCTTTCGGCCAATGCTATGCTCAATACGCCTTTCGGCCAATGCTATGCTCAATACGCCTTTCGGCCAATGCTATGCTCAATACGCCTTTCGGCCAATGCTATGCTCAATACGCCTTTCGGCACAGTTATATCAATACGCCTTTCGGCCAATGCTATGCTCAATACGCCTTTCGGCCAATGCTATGCTCAATACGCCTTTCGGCCAATGCTATGCTCAATACGCCTTTCGGCCAATGCTATGCTCAATACGCCTTTCGGCCAATGCTATGCTCAATACGCCTTTCGGCCAATGCTATGCTCAATACGCCTTTCGGCCAATGCTATGCTCAATACGCCTTTCGGCCAATGCTATGCTCAATACGCCTTTCGGCCAATACAATACGCCTTTCGGCCAATGCTATGCTCAATACGCCTTTCGGCCAATACAATACGCCTTTCGGCACAGTTATATCAATACGCCTTTCGGCACAGTTATATCAATACGCCTTTCGGCACAGTTATATCAATACGCTTTCGGCCAATACAATACGCCTTTCGGCACAGTTATATCAATACGCCTTTCGGCCAATGCTATGCTCAATACGCCTTTCGGCACAGTTATATCAATACGCCTTTCGGCACAGTTATATCAATACGCCTTTCGGCACAGTTATATCAATACGCCTTCGGCCAATACAATACGCCTTTCGGCCAATACAATACGCCTTTCGGCACAGTTATATCAATACGCCTTCGGCCAATACAATACGCCTTTCGGCCAATACAATACGCCTTTCGGCACAGTTATATCAATACGCCTTCGGCCAATACAATACGCCTTTCGGCACAGTTATATCAATACGCCTTTCGGCACAGTTATATCAATACGCCTTCGGCCAATACAATACGCCTTTCGGCACAGTTATATCAATACGCTTTCGGCCAATACAATACGCCTTTCGGCACAGTTATATCAATACGCCTTTCGGCACAATTATATCAATACGCTTTCGGCCAATACAATACGCCTTTCGGCACAGTTATATCAATACGCTTTCGGCCAATACAATACGCCTTTCGGCCAATACAATACGCCTTTCGGCCAATACAATACGCCTTTCGGCACAGTTATATCAATACGCCTTTCGGCCAATGCTATGCTCAATACGCCTTTCGGCACAGTTATATCAATACGCCTTTCGGCCAATGCTATGCTCAATACGCCTTTCGGCCAATGCTATGCTCAATACGCCTTTCGGCCAATGCTATGCTCAATACGCCTTTCGGCACAGTTATATCAATACGCCTTTCGGCACAGTTATATCAATACGCCTTTCGGCACAGTTATATCAATACGCCTTTCGGCCAATGCTATGCTCAATACGCCTTTCGGCCAATGCTATGCTCAATACGCCTTTCGGCCAATGCTATGCTCAATACGCCTTTCGGCCAATGCTATGCTCAATACGCCTTTCGGCCAATGCTATGCTCAATACGCCTTTCGGCCAATACAATACGCCTTTCGGCCAATGCTATGCTCAATACGCCTTTCGGCCAATACAATACGCCTTTCGGCCAATGCTATGCTCAATACGCCTTTCGGCACAGTTATATCAATACGCCTTTCGGCACAGTTATATCAATACGCCTTTCGGCACAATTATATCAATACGCCTTTCGGCACAGTTATATCAATACGCCTTCGGCACAGTTATATCAATACGCCTTTCGGCCAATACAATACGCCTTTCGGCCAATGCTATGCTCAATACGCCTTTCGGCCAATACAATACGCCTTCGGCCAATACACAATAAGCCTTACGGCCAATGATCACTAAGCCTTACGGCCGATGAACGATAAGCCTTTCGGCCGATGCAATACTTTACGTTATCTTTAAAACTCTGTGCAGAAGTTCGTTTTCATGCTTTTCTTTAAAACCAGTGATGCATGAACAGTTCAATATCATACTGTAAACAAGCAATAACATATACCATCAAAGACTGTAAAACCTAATCTATAAAACAAATAATCCTAGCTACCCAACCAAAGCAATATAAACTAGAGCGTCACTAAAATCCTCGAGACGACGTTCGACGTATGGTGTAGGCCAATCGGCCAAAGAAGATCACGAGAACTTACCTTGTGCACGCTGCAATCCAAGTTTCGTCCACGAGCACTGTTTACCTAAACAAATTACGAGGATTGACGTTAAAACGAGTTTAAGTCAATAAACGTCCAATTTGTCAAAACCCTAACTAAGGAAATTTCTAAAAATTCTAATCCATTTCATCGAACTATTTATTCGAGAAATTTACACTCGGCACCTAAATTCTCAAATTACGAACTTTTCTGAAAATCCTAAAATTCTCGGATTTTAAACTTTTTCACGAATTGATTTAACTTCGTCCAATACGTTCAATACAACCTTTATATACTTAATCACAGCAAATTTATGAGTTTCGGATCCTAAATCTCGATTTTTATCAAAACCCTAACTAAAACCTAATTATTTAAACATTACGAAACGCGAAATCTAACGCTCTAAAACTATAGAGACATACCTAGAACGTCGATTGGAGGAAGAAACGTGAAGGAAGCGGAACAAACGGGAGGAGAAACGGAGTCGGCGTTGAGGAAATCGCCGCGGCTGGCAGAGAGGAGGCCGAGAGGGTTTAGAGAGAAAATAGGGTTCTGTAAATTGATTTTTCAGAATGAAATCGATTAAGGCTTTCTGCCTTGTTTAAGTAATAAACAATTAAATGTTTAATGACAATTTTGCCCTTCTCTAGTTTTTATATTATTTCGTTCGTTCGTTAATCAGTTTTTAATATTAATTTCGTTCTTCGTTCGTTAATCGTCTAGCGATTCGACTTTTCCAAATCTCCTTAATTCACTAACAAGTCCAACTTATTATTTGGGATTTAACAGAACTGTCTGTTCGCAATTTGGACCTCGTTTACTATTTTTACTAAAACGTCATTTACATTACGATAAAGGTAATTACTCGGAATATAGCGTTTAATCTCCGAAAATTTCCATAATTTCCTTAAAATTCCTATTAATCGTTAGGATCGTAATGACGCTTTCTTTTCGTGAAACGATCCTGATTTGACATATTTACCAAAATGCCATTTTATAATAAAATATGAATATAATATATTATATCTGTAATCCGTACAAGCCGGATATTACAGTAAACACACCCTCTGTCACTTCTTCACCTACATCACAAAACTCATCTATTAGCCTAATGCTAAGTAAGTAAAGCAGTAATGAAATGAAATGCTGAAATATGAATTCCTAAACTTGCAATTTCTACTTTCTCATCTCAGTTGTTCATGCATCGTTTCTGTTCAGATCCCCCTGTGAAATTGGGAGTTGGATCAACTCTCCCAAAGTATAGATATCCACTGACTCATTAAGGGGCGGATTAATTCCCTTAACAATAAATCTGATTCACATAGCTGTTTCCGACCCCCTGTTCGATGGGAAGCGGATCAAATTTTCCAAAGTCTAAATATCCACTTTCTCATTAAGGGGCAGATTAATTCCCTTAACAGTAAATCTGATTCACATAGCTGTTTTCGATCCCCCTATTTGATGGGAAGCGGATCAAATTTCTCAAAGTCTAAATATCCACTTTCTCATTAAGGGGCGGATTAATTCCCTTAACAGTAAGTCTGATTCACATAGCTGTTTCGTTATGTTCATTCCTCACCATGCCAACATGCATTCAAATTCATTTTCGTATACTTTTAAAATATGATGCATAACATACAGACACATTCAAGTAAACATAATCCTAATGTTTTGTGATGTAGGCCCGAAGGCACAAGCATACTTCACTTACCTAGCTCCTGGAAAATGTCTGGTTGCTAGCTACTTCGGAAATCTGCTCACCTAGGTTAATAACAGAATATCAATCAAACCTTTACTAAACTTAACCAAAAACTAACCAGAAGGACAAGAAAACCAGTTTGAAACTCTATTGCTCGTGCATTACCATTTATCACCAGAACCCGAACCTACTCTCATTCACAGCATCCTCAAAAATCCTCACATTGTACTCTATCAGATATCTAACCGCTATATCATAAGAGAAATGAGGAAAACTTACCTAGGTTGAAGGAGAATCGGGTTAGAGAATCGCCAAGAGGATTCTGTTGCAGAGCTGAAGGCTGAAAGAGGAATGGTAAGCAAGATAGTGGCGGCTACAGTGCATTAAACCCAACCCTCTTTCCTTAAATACGTTATCCACTCTAGAAATTTCCAATTTACTCTTATGCTTTTATCTAGTCACTCAATACCCTACTTTAATTATTGCATAATAAAGTGTACACCATTAATAATAAAAGAGAGCTGGTTCGATAGAATCGGGTGTTACAATCTACCTTCCTTAAAAGAATTTTGTCCTCAAAATTCGTTACCTGAATAATTCCGGATGTTGGTCCATCATGTCTTGCTGGCGCTCCCAAGTTGTTTCCTCTATATTCTTGTTGTGCCATAATACTTTCACTAGTGGAACCTCTTTGTTGCGCAATACCTTCACTGCATAATCCAAGATTCCTACTGGTTTCTCCTCATAGGTGAGGGTAGGATGAATTTCAATACTCTGCTGTTCCACAATCTGAGATGGATCTCGTACACACTTCTTCAACATGGAAACATGGAACACATTATGGATTCCTTCCATAGAGGTTGGTAGCTGTAACTGGTAGGCTGTCTTCCCAATCCTTTTCAAGATTGAGAATGGTCCAATAAACCTGGGGTTCAACTTTCCTCTGTTCCCAAATCTCACAACTCCTTTGAATGGTGATACCTTTAGAAAAACTTCATCACCTATCACAAATTCCAATTCTCTACGCTTGCAATCTGCATAGCTTTTCTGTTGACTCTGAGCTGCCAAAATTCTATGTCGGATGAGGGCAACCATCTCAACAGTTTGTTGCACAATGTTAAGACCAAGAAACTGTGCTTCACCAACTTCATCTCAGTGCAAAGGTGATCTGCATTTTCGTCCATACAATGCCTCGTATGGTGCCATTCCTATGGTTGCCTGAAAACTGTTGTTGTAAGAGAATTCTACTAAGGATAGATACTTGCTCCAAGAACCTAGAAAATCCAATGTGCATGCACGAAGCATATCCTCTAATATTCGGATGGTTCTTTCGGACTGTCCATCTGTTTGAGGGTGAAAAGCTGTGCTAAAACTAAGCTGTGTTCCCATAGCCTTGTGCAAACTTTTCCAAAACTTAGAAGTAAATCTAGAGTCTCGGTCTGAAACTATAGTGCTTGGAACTCCATGCAGTCTAACAACTTCATGCAAATACAACTCAGCAAGCTGATCCATCGAGTAAGTCATTCTCATCGGCAGAAAGTGGGCAGACTTGGTTAAACAATCAACTATCACCCAAATTGCATCATGTCCATTTGCTGTTCTAGGCAATCCTACAACAAAGTCCATCGTTATTTGTTCTCATTTCCATTCAGGAACTGGTAAAGGTTGTAACATTCCAGCAGGTCTCTAATGCTCAGCTTTAACCTGTTGACAAACTAGACACGATTCCACATAACCTGCCACACTTCTTTTCATACCTGGCCACCAATAATGTTGTTTAAGATCCTTGTACATCTTCGTACTTCTAGGGTGAATAGAAAATTTGGAAGAATGTGCTTCGGAAAGAATCTCATCTCGAAGTTCTTTAATAGCAGGGACAATCCATCTATTTCTAAACTTAAGGATTCCATTAGCAGAATAGTTAAAATTTGATTTGTCCGTAGAATTCATGCTTAACTTGTACTTGTTACAATCGTCATCACTCGTCTAAGCTTCCTTTATTTTCTCCAGAATTGTAGGCTTCAAGGTTATGGCTGAAAGTATGGCTGATACACTGGATACTGCTTCTAGATTAAACCTTTGAAATTCTGACTCTAAGGCTAATGGCATACCGAAATTCATGGTTGGGTTGATGTTGTTACTCTACTCAAAGCATCTGCCACAACATTTGCCTTGCCAGGATGGTATTTAATCTCAAAATCGTAATCCTTTACAAATTCCAACCATCGACGTTGCCTCATATTTAACTCCTTCTGAGTGAAAATGTACTTTAGGCTCTTATGATCTGAAAATATCTCGCAGGATTGTCCATGCAAGTACTGTCTCCAAATCTTAAGTGCAAATACCACTGCAGCTAATTCTAAGTCGTGTGGGGTAATTCCTCTCATGTGTTTTCAACTGTCTAGAAGCATAAGCTATTACCTTGCCATTTTGCATCAACACACATCCAAGACCAATTTTAGAAGCATCACAATAAATGCTAAATTTACCGTTTTCAACAGGAAGGGTTAATATTTGGGCATTGGTCAGTTTCTGTTTCAAGGTCTGGAAACTATGCTCACATTCATCAGTCCATATATACTTCACACTTTTCCTTGTTAACTTAGTAAGGGGTGTAGCAATCTTCGAAAATCCTTCAATGAACTTTCTATAATACCCTGCAAGTCCAAGAAAACTCCTGATATCTGTAGCACTCTTCGGTTGGGGCCACTCCTGAACTGCTTGAACCTTGGCTGGATCGACAGATATTCCATCTCTAGAGATAACATGTCCTAAAAAGTGGACTTGGTCCAGCCAAAATTCACACTTAAAAATTTGGCGTATAGTTGGTGCTGTTTTAATACTTCCAACACCAAGGTAAGGTGTCTAGCATGCTCATCCTTGGAATGGGAATAGATTAAAATATCATCGATAAACACTATGACAAACTTATCCAAAAATTCATGAAACACTCTATTCATGAGATCCATAAAGGCTGCTGGTGCATTTTTCAATCCAAAGGACATGACCAAAAACTCATAATGTCCATACCTTGTGCGAAAAGCAGTCTTTGAAATATCTTCAGATTTAACCTTCAACTAGTACCCGGACCTAAGGTCAATCTTAGAGAAAACTCTTGCACCATTAAGTTGATCAAATAAATCATCAATCCTTGGCAATGGATACTTGTTCTTGACAGTTAACTTATTTAGTTCTCGATAATCAATGCACATCTGCATCGATCCATCCTTCTTTTTGACAAAAAGGACAGGTGCACCCCACGGTGAAAAGCTAGGGCGTATGAACCATTTCTCCAATAAATCTTCCAACTGTTTCTTCAATTCCTTAAGCTCGATAGGTGCTAGTCTATATGGATTTTTAGACACGGGCTCGGCACCGGGGTAAACATCCACAACAAATTCAATTTCCCTATTTGGTGGTAAACCAGGAAGCTCATCTAGAAATACTTCATGAAAGTTTTGGACAATTAAGACATTTTGAGGATTTTCTTTTCCTACAAGTTGTGTGTCTAAAACACTAGCTAAGAAGCACAAATACACTCCACATAGGGAAGGTCTAGTGTTAATAGAAGTCATCACAGACATTTCCTTACTCCTCTTTGAAGCTTGAAAGGTATGCTTCAAACTACCAGGGGGTTGGAAGCTAACTATTCAAGTCCTACAATCAATTGTGGCGTGGTGTTTAAACAACCAGTCCATTCCTAGGATTACATCAAATCCCATTATATCCATAATAATAAGATCAGCATGTAGACTTACGTTCCCTACTAACACATCACTGTCAAGCATCACTTGGTTAGAGTGCATGCGTTCACCAGAGGGTAATGTAACATTAAACACATGCATGGAAGGGGTGAACTGTACATCTAACTTAACAGCAAATGCAGATGCTATAAACGAATGCGTTGCACCAGAATCTATTAAAGTAAAAGCAGGCACAGAGTTGATCAATATAGTACCTGACACCACAGCAGGCTGGTCTTCATCACCCGACTCCATCATGGAGAATATCCTCGGTTTAATTATAGCAGGGCCACTATTAGGAACTGGAGAGTCTCTGCTAATGTGGCCGACCTTGTTACAATTGTAGCATCTGGTGATTCTAGGCTTCGATCATTCCTTGAATGTGTGTCCAACCTCCTCACAATTGAAACACTTCCCAAAGCCCAGTCTGCATTCGCCCGGGTGGTTCTTCAAACACTTAGGACACTGGGGAAATTTCCTGACATTCTGTACCTTCCCTCCTGTTCCTTGGCTATTTTGGCCCTCACTTGGCCTCTTCGTTCCTCTTTGTTGGTGTGGCTGGATAAACCTTTGTGGGACCTCCTTTGGTCCAGCACACTTCCTTTCAGCTTCTTCCATTTCCAGAGCAGTGGACACAACTTCACTGAATGTCAAGCCTTTAATACAACAAAATTTAACTCCTCTATAAATTTCTGGCTTCAGTCCATGCACAAATTTGAACACTTTATCCTCGTCCTTGTGAGCAAAATGTCCGACAAACCTGGACAAGGACTCAAATTGCCTACCGTATTCGGCCACAGACCCTGTCTGCTTCAAGTTCAGAAACTCCAACTTTTTCGCGGTTTGGAATGTGCTGTTAAAATACTTCTCATAGAAAATGTCCTTGAACTGTGACCAAGGCATCATCAAAACATCAGTGGTGGTCTCTATTGTTTCCCACCAAAGTTGAGCTTCACCAGCCAAGTGAAATGTTGCCAACGTGACCTTGTCTCCTTCTCCTATGTTGGCACACCTAAGCATACTCTCAATCTTTCTAAGCCATCCTTCAGCAATACTGGATCTGAAGACATCATCCGATGGCTTTACTGAAGACATCATCCGATGGCTTTACTGAAGACATCATCCGATGGCTTTACTGAAGACATCATCCGATGGCTTTACTGAAGACATCATCCGATGGCTTTACTGAAGACATCATCCGATGGCTTTACTGAAGACATCATCCGATGGCTTTACTGAAGACATCATCCGATGGCTTTACTGAAGACATCATCCGATGGCTTTACTGAAGACATCATCCGATGGCTTTACTGAAGACATCATCCGATGGCTTTACTGAAGACATCATCCGATGGCTTTACTGAAGACATCATCCGATGGCTTTACTGAAGACATCATCCGATGGCTTTACTGAAGACATCATCCGATGGCTTTACTGAAGACATCATCCGATGGCTTTACTGAAGACATCATCCGATGGCTTTACTGAAGACATCATCCGATGGCTTTACTGAAGACATCATCCGATGGCTTTACTGAAGACATCATCCGATGGCTTTACTGAAGACATCATCCGATGGCTTTACTGAAGACATCATCCGATGGCTTTACTGAAGACATCATCCGATGGCTTTACTGAAGACATCATCCGATGGCTTTACTGAAGACATCATCCGATGGCTTTACTGAAGACATCATCCGATGGCTTTACTGAAGACATCATCCGATGGCTTTACTGAAGACATCATCCGATGGCTTTACTGAAGACATCATCCGATGGCTTTACTGAAGACATCATCCGATGGCTTTACTGAAGACATCATCCGATGGCTTTACTGAAGACATCATCCGATGGCTTTACTGAAGACATCATCCGATGGCTTTACTGAAGACATCATCCGATGGCTTTACTGAAGACATCATCCGATGGCTTTACTGAAGACATCATCCGATGGCTTTACTGAAGACATCATCCGATGGCTTTACTGAAGACATCATCCGATGGCTTTACTGAAGACATCATCCGATGGCTTTACTGAAGACATCATCCGATGGCTTTACAAAACGACAAGGATTTCTACTACATCATCTGGTAAGTTTATTACTCGACATCCACCGGTCACTAAACGACAAAACTTCTACTTATATCTTTCGATGGCTTCCACTGAAGACGTCATCCGATGACTATACTGAAGACATCATCCGATGGCTTTACTGAAGACATCATCCGATAGACAACAGAACAACAACAATTTTGCTCTAACAAAGAAAACTCCGACTACATGAAGAACTTGAGCAATTTACTAAAATTCATTCAAAACCACTTAAATTCGAACACTACTCCAACATTTAGTAAAACCACTATTAACAGCAACATAGTATAATTGTCTAGAAGAAAATCTCAAAATAAGTTCAGAAACATTAAAACTACTACTGTCATGAAAATCCAACATACTTAAATTGAAACATTGTCAATTAAACTTTCACACCAACCGATATCAGTTAAACCGCCCCATCAGCTGCCAGATTGCTGCATAGATGCACTCCTCCAACCAGTCTAGTTCTCGGCAAACTCAGTAAACACACCCGCTGTCACTTCTTTACCTACATCACAAAACTCATCTATTTGCCTAATGCTAAGTAAGTAAAGCAGTAATGAAATGAAATGCTGGAATATGAATTCCTAAACATGCAATTTCTACTTTCTCATCTCAGTTGTTCATGCATCGTTTCTGTTCAGATTCCCCTGTGAAATTGGGAGTTGGATCAACTCTCCCAAAGTATAGATATCCACTGACTCATTAAGGGGCGGATTAATTCCCTTAACAGTAAATCTGATTCACACAGCTGTTTTCGATCCTCCTGTTCGATGGGAAGCGGATTAAATTTCCCAAAGTCTAAATATCCACTGTCTCATTAAGGGGCAGATTAATTTCCTTAACAGTAAATCTGATTCACATAGCTGTTTTCGATCCCCCCATTCGATGGGAAGCGGATCAAATTTCCCAAAGTCTAAATATCCACTGTCTCATTAAGGGGCGGATTAATTCCCTTAACAGTAAGTCTGATTCACATAGCTGTTTTGTTATGTTCATTCCTCATCATGCCAACATGCATTCAAATTCATTTTTGTATACTTTTAAAATATGATGCATAACATACAGACACATTCAAGTAAACATAATCCTAATGTTTTGTGATGTAGGCCCGAAGGCACAAGCATACTTCACTTACCTGGCTCCTGGAAAATGTCTGGTTGCTAGCTACTTCGGAAATCTGCTCACCTAGGTTCATAACAGAATATCAATCAAAATTTTTACTAAACTTAACTAAAAACTAATCAGAAGGACAAGGAAACCAGTTTGAAACTCTATTGCTCGTGCATTACCATTTATCACCAGAACCCGAACCTACTCTCATTCACAGCATCCTCAAAAATCCTCACATTGTACTGTCTTAGATATCTAACCGCTATATCATAAGAGAAATGAGGAAAATTTACCTAGGTTGAAGGAGAATCGGGTTAGGGAATCGCCAAGAGGATTCTGTTGCAGAGCTGAAAGCTGAAAGAGGAATGGTAAGCAAGATAGTGGCGGCTACAGTGCATTAAACCCAACCCTCTTTCCTTAAATAAGTTATCCACTCTAGAAATTTCCAATTTACTCTTATGCCCTTATCTAGTCACTCAATAACCCTACTTTAATTATTGCATAATAAAGTGTATACCATTAATAATAAAATAGAGCTGGTTCGATAGAACCAGGTGTTACATAAACAGCGTGAATACCATCAAAATATCACGAATACCATCAAAACATCACGAAAACATCAAAACATCACGAATAGCATAACCTATCAAAACAACTAAACCTAAACTACCCATCCAAAGCATCTAAACATATATTGCACCAACTTTCCTCAACAACAAAACCACGTATGGTGTAGGCCTATCGGCCACAGTAAGTCACGAGAACTTACCTGACGTCCTTAGCAATCCGAGTGTCGTCCGTGAGCTTTGTTCACCTAAGCCAATATAACCCGGCTATTTCGGCAAAATCCTAAACAAAACCCTAACCTTTTAAACCCTAGAAATTGAGAACCAACCATCCAAAAGCATAGAATCTTACCTAGAATGCCGCTTGGAGAAGAAAACGTGAAAAATCAGAGTTCATCAGAGGGAGAATCGGCGATGAACCGTGGAGAGCCGTAGGGCCGATAGAGAAATCGCTAAAGAAGAAATTCTCTCTGGAGAATTTCGTTGAGTGTGGGAAAAGAGAGGGGTAATGTGATTTTTAATGAATTTTGACATGCAAAATTATTATTTTGCCCTTTTTGTTTAATTATTCACTTAGTTCGTTATTTAGTTCGTTATTTAGCTATCGATTTGGTTTTTCCAAATTTTCTTATTTCACCACAAATTCTGATTTATTACTAGGGCTCTAATGAAACTTTTCGTTCACAAAATGGACCTAGTTTGCTATATTTACTAAAATATCCTTTATATTACGAGAAATATCAAAACTCACAAATCGGGCGTTACATCTCCAAAAATTCCTTTATTCCTCCAGATACTATAATTTATTCATAGGGCTCTAATAAAACTTTCCGTTCGCAAAACTGACTTAATTTGATATATTTACGAAAATGTCATTGTTTAGCAGAAAATCAAAAACTCGTAAAATTGGGTGTTACACTTTAGCTAACTAAACAAGATGAGACAATATTTAAACATGATAAACGATCAGGTTAAGAAAATAGAATAAAACATGATAAAAAAAGAATCGAAAAAAAAAACATTTGATAGAAAACTCACCTAAAAATCCAGCAAATAACAATACTCAAATTACCATCTAAGGGTGTCATTTACCTTGGGTATTTTACACAAAAATAGAAAAATAAAAAAACAATGGCAGCACGAGAAAAGCATAATAGGAACGATAAGAAAACATCACAACACATGACAAAGATAAACTGCAAAAGGAACAACCAATTTTCCAAAAACAAAAAATCACAATAACATACAAACGTGGGACTTCTCTGGATTGTTAAGTCATAAACAATTTTCATGCAACATAACTCTTGTTAATTTTATGTCTCTGCAGAATTCACCAAATAGTACCAATGAAAACAGAAAATATGACAAACTTTTATGATAAACTATCTTGTTAAGAAACAGAAAAATAAACAGACAAACATGAAGAAGTTCCATTACACTCGTTACTTCTCCCTCAGAAGCGACCGACGTGATGAATGGATGGTGAGGGAAGGGCCCATAGCTGGTCCATAAACAATTCCAATGCTCTGGACAAAGAAACGTCGCTGGCGACGATCATAGCGTAGGGAGAATGGATTTCTCCAGGTTCTTCTCGCTTCTAACTCTACGAAGAGTGAAGAGAGACAGACGAGGATAAGAAAACCACCGAGTAATCTAAAAACTCGTGGTTCACTTGGTGACGCCATCGGGCACAATGCTCCGATGCTTTGCACCAAGCCTTTCACAGAGAACTCAACAATGAAGAAAAACTCTCCACTCATTTCCAAATGTTAACTCTATTGTCTAAACATTACAAAGGCTTGCAATGGAGCTTAAATAGAGGAAGGAAATCATTCGGGAATGTAACGACTCCTTATCCCAGCAAGATATTGTCCGCTCTGGGGATTGGGCCGTAGCCCAATATCCTCCCCTCACGGCTTTGTTTGGCGAGAACTTCCCAGAAGGTCTGGAATTGCTCTCGCCGAAGCACTTTTAACTTCGGAGTGCTTTTGGTATCCGTTGCCAATTGTGCTCCAAAACGCGTCTTGCTATGTTGGAAGGGTCTCTTTACATATGTTTCATTTCTACATACTTCCCCAAGCGATGTGGGATTGTGACAACCCCCTTTTTACGACCTATCACCTTCTGGTTCGCTCGCGCGGATGTACCACCATCCGGGTTCTAGTTCGTGCAGCCATCGTACCCATACGTGCATATTTGGGTCATCACAATCACCCCCCTTTGGGGGCCCAACGTCCTCGTTGGCCACATTTCCGGTTGGGTACAGGCTCTGATATCATTTGTAACGACCCCTTATCCCAGCAAGATATTGTCCGCTCTGGGGATTGGGCCGTAGCCCAATATCCTCCCCTCACGGCTTTGTTTGGCGAGAACTTCCCAGAAGGTCACCCAACCTGGAACTGCTCTTGCCGAAGCACTTTTAACTTCGGAGTTCTTATGGGATCCATTGCCATTTGTGCTCCAAAACGAGTCTTACTATGTTGGAAGTGTAACAACCCCAGAGAGATCGTCACATAATCCATATCTTTCTTAATCATTTAATTCTTATTACTCACACATTATTCATTATTAATAATGTATTTTATTATTTTTTTTTAAAACATAATTTAACTCAAGATGTCATATGCGATTCACTAGGCCTCATCTGGCAAAGGAAAACATTACACATCTGCCGGCGGGCAGTGCAACGTGTATCGGCTGGTGAAGGGAAACTTAAACATTTAGACTGCATCTATCGATAGAGGAATAAACCACATCTACCGGTCACTAGACGACAAAACCATGTTTACAACATCCGGTGAAGAAACTCTCTACATCATCCGATGAAATAAGGGGGACATCATCCGGTGAACGTGTGTTCCTCATGTGAATAATTAAAACATGACCCGGTCACTAAACGACAAGATAACCCTCACATCATCTGATGGCTTAAACACTCTACATCTGCCGATCGCTAGACGACAAAATAGCACTTTCATCATTCGATGGCTTAGACACTCTACATCTGCCGATCGCTAGACGACAAAATAGCGCTTTCATCATCCGATGGCTTAAACACTCTACATCTTCCGATCGCTAGATGACAAAATAGCACTTTCATCATCCGATGGCTTAAACACTCTACATCTGCCGGTCGCTAAACGACAAAATAGCGCTTTCATCACCCGATGGCTTAAACACTCTACATCTGCCGATGACGTCAGCCGGATGATGGCCTTATCCAGCTTCTATCACACGGCAGAAAAACACTATAATCATCAAACAACTTCATCCAATAGAAAATACCACAACTCACCTGAATCTTAACTTAGTAACTATAAACCTCAATGAGTAAGAATCATAAACTCATCAAAAATACGCATAGCGGAAGGCTTAAGCAAAACAAACCATTCAATAATCTTTAAAATCATCATCAGGCTCTTAAGTCTAATCATTCAAATCTCTATCTCATGGTTATAAGAAATTCTATTCTACTTAGACATCCGTTTATCATAAACTTCACTGACATACTATGAGCATAACCAAGGGTCTTAATCGCATGCCCAGCCTTGCACTGTCACACTGAGCATCCTCCAGCAACCAACTTTAAACATCATCTCTAGACTAGAAGTCCTCACCTGTTAGCTCTTCACCTACATCATAAGGTTTAACTATAAGCCTAATGCTTAGTAAGGAATGCAACACTAACATGGATGCATGAATGTAAAACTCGGGAAGTCACATTTTCTTTTTCTTTTTCTTTTTCTTTTTCTTTTTCTTTTTCTTTTTCTTTTTCTTTTTCTTTTTCTTTTTCTTTTTCTTTTTCTTTTTCTTTTTCTTTTTCTTTTTCTTTTTCTTTTTCTTTTTCTTTTTCTTTTTCTTTTTCTTTTTCTTTTTCTTTTTCTTTTTCTTTTTCTTTTTCTTTTTCTTTTTCTTTTTCTTTTTCTTTTTCTTTTTCTTTTTCTTTTTCTTTTTCTTTTTCTTTTTCTTTTTCTTTTTCTTTTTCTTTTTCTTTTTCTTTTTCTTTTTCTTTTTCTTTTTCTTTTTCTTTTTCTTTTTCTTTTTCTTTTTCTTTTTCTTTTTCTTTTTCTTTTTCTTTTTCTTTTTCTTTTTCTTTTTCTTTTTCTTTTTCTTTTTCTTTTTCTTTTTCTTTTTCTTTTTCTTTTTCTTTTTCTTTTTCTTTTTCTTTTTCTTTTTCTTTTTCTTTTTCTTTTTCTTTTTCTTTTTCTTTTTCTTTTTCTTTCTTTTTTTCGTTCATATCTTTGCTCATAATCATCATTCATAGTCATGGATCGTACTTATCAATCATAATCATGGATCGTATTTATCATTCATAATCATTGATCATATTCTTCATTTAAGATGTGTGGATTAAGAGAGGATTTGTGCCGGTAAAGGGGGTTTGACAGTGAGTTTGATCTTGGTCCCTACTGCGGGTCGTATTCATATGTCCCTCTTTTGGAATGTGACATACGCCGAACCGCCCCCAACCCTCACTTAGTCCACGTTGCATCAGTTTTATCTTCTTACTTTATTCATGAGGAAAACATGCTCTTAAAACATTTTCATATGCATAAAATAGTCATGATGCATGTACATAGAAATTCCCAAATCATCAAGCTACAGACAGAGCACTATCCAACATAAAACCTTTCCATTGAACTAATCATCAACATAAATACTAGACAGTAACATAAGGGAACTACTAATCATTGTATGAGTTTCTACCTAACATCCTTTGATCTAGGGTCCTAATGACCGAGAAACCTGTACATTCACTTACCTGGTCTCCTTAGCAATTTGAGCTCCTTTCTCTTCAAACTTCTTCACCTAAAACTTTTACATTGCAGTAGTTAAAACAAAATTCTATTAGTTATAATCACAAGTCATCCTAGGATCTAATAGCTATAGTCACTCTCGAATCCTTAGTATAATTTCTCTGTGCAGTTTGTAATTCAAAGCCCAAAACAGACAGATTCGATTAGTGATAGTTCAGGGTTGGTTGTTTAATGTCCAAAATCGATTTGGAATGACATTACCACTTCCAGATTTTAAAATACCCTTACTAATACTCGGCCATTGAAGAACCCAGAACTTCAACACATAGCATAAAACAGAGCTTAACGACTAAAAGATAGCTACATTGCCAAACTCGTACCTCGAGCACAGAGTAGCCGAGAAGCAGCAAGGAAACCGATCGTCGAAAGAGGGATTTCCAGCTGACAGAGAGCAAGAGCTCGGGAGAGAAGAAATCGCCGAGAGTAGAAGGTGTCGGCTACAGTGGTTTAAATGAGGTTTGAACCCTTTCCATTTTCTTTAAATACCGGTCTCAATCCTCCATTATTACAACTTGGCCACTCAACCTAGTTTAAATCCACATGTAATTAATTAAGCTTGGCATAAAATTCTAAACCGTGAAGATTGAATAATCATGGCCGTTAATTCAGTTAGGAAGTCACCTGGTTGAAGTTGTCGGGTGTTACAGGAAGGGTCTCTTTACATATGTTTCATTTCCACATACTTCCCCAAGCGATGTGGGATTGTGATGACCCCTTTTTTACGACCTGTCACCTTCCGGTTCGCCCGCGCGGACGTATCGTCATTCGGGTTCCTGTTCGTGCAGCCATCGTACCCATACGTGCATATTTGGGTCATCACACGGAAGAATAAAGGAAAACGATGTCCAAAAGAGTCATTGGCCGAAACTAGCCGTTGGAGTACGGCTAGCCACGTGTGCGTGTACGCGTGCTTTCCCTTTCGATCGGGGACGTGCGCTCCTCACATTCAACTGTGCTTCCTCTGATGCGTGCTCTTGTCTTCGTCCGTGCGCATGTTCTTCTATTTGCTGGCCTTCTTGTGTGCGCCAGCTTTCATTTGTGTGTCCTGCTGCTGCGCACTGCCCACTGCCTTCTTGCGCGCGCTGCTGACTTCCCGTGTGCGCCCAGCTACATCCCTTGCACCACTACTGCCTGCTTGATGCTTTGCCGCGCGGGCCTACCTTGATCAGCATCTAGTTCTTGGATTAGCACTTCTCTTGCTTTGAGCTTTTGATCCATCCAAACTTTCTTAAAAACTATTACAAATACAAATATCCTAAACAATAAAATGACTACAAGTTTGCCAACAAATAAGTTTAAGTAAAACTCAAGTTTTTCTGCAAACTCAAACATATAAAAGCTTAGCTACAATATTTGTTAAAGGGAAAACAAATTTCCCCTTGATGATTCCATCCCAAGCTTGAAGAAAGTCTTTTTCTGAAAGTAATAGACAAGCCTGTTAGATGAGAATTTTGTTAATTCATGTACCTTGGTTTGTGATAGTCCGATAGAGCCCCTTGGCACATAATCCTCTCCAGGTGATTGAGAATTTGTCCTCAAATCTAGAAACTCACCAGTCTAAAAAATGCCTTGATGGTGGAGCTTTGCTCTTGCCTGGACACCAACTTGTCTTCCTACAAACTAGATAAATAGTTAGACCATAAGTTCGGTTATGGGCTTGGCTGAGATGGGTGATTTCCAATCTTAGGCACATCAAAAAGTAATTTAACACGGTTCCAAAAGAATGCATGTAACAACCTGTGACTCGACCATTACGAACATGACTTAATCGTGAAACTTTCTAAGAAATTCTAAAGAAAATTTTAGAAAATATTAACATCTATAAAAATTCCCAAAAACAAGTGAACTTCGTTCCTAAAGTTTTATAGAAAACATGTGTGAAATTTCCTTAAATTTTCTTTACACTGTTATGCGACACCTTGTCTGAGGGGTCGACACTTCAAAGACAGTTTTGCTCTCGGGTGGCATTCCTTTGTAAGATCGGTCGACACCTTGTCTGAGGGGTCGACACTTCAAAGACAGTTTTGCTCTCGGGTTACATTCCTTTGTAAGATCGGTCGACACCTTGTCTGAGGGGTCGACACTTCAAAGACAGTTTTGCTCTCGGGTGGCATTCCTTTGTAAGATCGGTCGACACCTTGTCTGAGGGGTCGACACTTCAAAGACAGTTTTGCTCTCGGGTTACATTCCTTTGTAAGATCGGTCGACACCTTGTCTGAGGGGTCGACACTTCAAAGACAGTTTTGCTCTCGGGTTACATTCCTTTGTAAGATCGGTCGACACCTTGTCTGAGGGGTCGACACTTCAAAGACAGTTTTGCTCTCGGGTTACATTCCTTTGTAAGATCGGTCGACACCTTGTCTGAGGGGTCGACACTTCAAAGACAGTTTTGCTCTCGGGTGGCATTCCTTTATAATTCCCAAAAACAAGTGAACTTCGTTCCTAAAGTTTTATAGAAAACATGTGTGAAATTTCCTTAAATTTTCTTTACACTGTTATGAACAGTGGCACCGATGGATCAGCCATTTGGCCGATCGATCGGCAGCATTGCTGCCTTCGGCGCTTGCTTCATGCAAGCACCGATTGATCGGCCCTTGTGGCTGATCGATCGACAGCCTTGCTGCCTTTGATGCTTGCTTCATGCAAGCACCAATCAATTGGCAACTTTGCTTCGTTCAAGCGCCGATCGATCAGTAGCTTTGCTTCGTGCAAGCGCAGATCGATCGGCAAGCATGCTACCCATCGACCTTATCACCCTTCTTTTCTTTCCTCCTCTTCTTCCTCCCATTGCTTATAATGTAACGACCCTAAATCTTATTCCTCAAAATTCCCGTAAAATTTGAACTTAATTATTACCCTCGACCGTTCACGCTTAAATTATTTTAATTTTTCTTTTATTTCATTTTTCATTCGTTCATCATTTGTCCATTTGTTTTCTTTTGTTTCGCTCGTTAGGGAACGGACTTGGGCATTACAATCTATATTTATCGACATTTTGGTTCTAACTTAAATCGTACCCAAAATAACTCGTTTAGAATATTAAGCCTAGGTATCGGAAGACTATTGTGTGTGTAAGACTCGTTATAACGTAAAACTAACCAAAATCCCCAAGTTTGACACTTTATGTTGTAGGGGTCGAATCGGTCGACACCTTGTCTGAGGGGTCGACACTTCAAAGACAGTTTTGCTCTCGGGTTACATTCCTTTGTAAGATCGGTCGACACCTTGTCTGAGGGGTCGACACTTCAAAGACAGTTTTGCTCTCGGGTTACATTCCTTTGTAAGATCGGTCGACACCTTGTCTGAGGGGTCGACACTTCAAAGACAGTTTTGCTCTCGGGTTACATTCCTTTGTAAGATCGGTCGACACCTTGTCTGAGGGGTCGACACTTCAAAGACAGTTTTGCTCTCGGGTTACATTCCTTTGTAAGATCGGTCGACACCTTGTCTGAGGGGTCGACACTTCAAAGACAGTTTTGCTCTCGGGTTACATTCCTTTGTAAGATCGGTCGACACCTTGTCTGAGGGGTCGACACTTCAAAGACAGTTTTGCTCTCGGGTTACATTCCTTTGTAAGATCGGTCGACACCTTGTCTGAGGGGTCGACACTTCAAAGACAGTTTTGCTCTCGGGTTACATTCCTCTCGGGTTGCATCCCTTTGTAAGTTCGGTCGACACCTCGTCTGAGGAGTCGACACTTCAAAGACAGTTTTACTCTCGAGTTGGACTCCTTTGTAAGTTCGGTCGACACCTTGTTTGAGGGGTTGACACTTCAAAGACAGTTTTGCTCTCGGGTTACATTCCTTTGTAAGATCGGTCGACACCTTGTCTGAGGGGTCGACACTTTAAAGACAGTTTTGCTCTCGGGTGGCATTCCTTTGTAAGATCGATCGACACCTTGTTTGAGGGGTCGACCACTTGCCTGGCAAGGTGTCTACCCCTGCAGGAACAGGTCTACCCCTGCAAAGGCAATATTTACATTTTGTACATAATCAACACCTCCAATCACCTCCAAACTTAACCAACTCTACCTTTTCAATATCAATTCCATCACCATCCATAAACCAAACATTCAATCTCATCAAATCCCGACCCATCACCATCCATAAACCAAACATTCAATCTCATCAAATCCCGACACAAAACAACATATTCATCTCCAAAATATCCAAACTCATTCCAAATCATCATAATCCATTTCCATTTCATCCAAAACCTACCCCAAACATCAATACTAAGTCTATTTCATTAAAATGTCATTTTATCCATCAACGTTCATCTATACATAGCGGAAGCTAACAACATTCGTCAAAACACATCAAAACATCTGTATTTACACTATCCAGACACCAAGCATCCTAAAATGGGTTTCTATACAATTCAATCCATAAATTTCACCCATCAGCCCGTTTCAACCCAAAATAACCCACAATACATAACCTACGGCTCCCACGGGTTGTGTGCGCATCGACTACGCTAACCGCTCCCCGAGCATCCTCCTTCAAGCTGCAGGCTCTTAGGTGTAGGGAAATCCTCCTCACCTCGTTCTAAATCACCTACACCATAGAAATAAAACGTGAGCTAGAGGCTCAGTAAGTCTACGTGAATGACAATGTATGCAATGCATGTGTAGTTCATAAAACCATGATGTTCTTTTATCCTTTTCACCATTTATACCTTTTCGTTTTTCCTTTTCATTTACTTTTTCGTTTACCTTTTCGTTTACCTTTTCGCGTTTCCTTTTCATTTACCTTTTCGTTTTCCTTTTCATTTACCATGATGCGTGCATGTGTACAATGACAAAACAAAAGCAAAGTATAACAAACAATAAACTCATACATTCAACAACATAAATAAAACTAACTACCCTACCTAATTACCCAACACAACAACATCTCCAAAATCCTCGAATCAACAAATTCTTATGGTGTAGGCCAAATCGGCTAAGTAAGTCACGAAAACTTACCTTACATCTCGTGTACATCGAGCTCCTCATTTTGAGCCTTGTCACCTAAAGCATTTAACAATGTCCTTTGTTAAAATCGAACCTAAACATCGAAATTTCGTAAACTAACAAAACTCCTAACTCAAGGAAATTTTCTAAAATGCTAATAAACCTCTCTCGGGCGTTTCATCGAGCAACTTACGCTAACAAATTCCTAAACTCCATTAATGGAGATTTCACAAAGCTCCATTTCTGATTTTTCAAACAAAACGATAACTACATCCATTATTTCACCCAATAAACATTAATAAAGTAATTTCTAACGTTTCTTAACAAAACCCGACTATTTCCAACAAAATCTAACAAAACCCTAAATGTTAAACAACCTAGAAATCGAGAATCAATGCCCGAAAACACTAGAAACTCACCTAGAATCACGAGGGGAAGAGAAAACGTGAAGAACTCTTGAAGATTAGAGGAAGAATCGTGGAGAAATGGTGAAGGAGCCGTGGAGAAGCAAATCGCCAGGGAGGGTGCTTTGGAGAATTTCGTTGAAGTGTGGAAGAAGAGGGGCTTTTGCCCTATTTAAAATATTGACTTGTCAAATGACAAGTTTGCCTTTCGGTTTATCTCTCTGTTTATCCTATTGTTCGACTATCAATTCGTTTTCTCCAAAATTTTCTTATTTTGCCAATAATTCCAATTTATTCTTCGGGCTCTAATAAAACTTTCAGTTCGTCAAACAGATTTATTTTACTATTTCTACGAATTAAACCTCTACGAGGTCAAAACTAGAAACTTAAGCATTATATTTCGGTTTGATCTTCTTAAATTCCCATAATTCCTCTAAAATTCATATTAATTACGAGGATTCCATTAAAACTCTCGGTTCAAAAAACGGACATATTTTGATTATTTACAAAATTGTCATTGCGCGCAAAATTAGAAAACTCGTAAAACCGGGTGTTACATATAAACTTCATCAAATCACTTTTAACCTATAAACATTATCTAAAATCATACCTCAAATCATCCATACATCCATAAAGCAACCTAATTCACAGTTTATCCCAATCAATCACAACATCATTTCCTTGAACAACCCAAAACAACAGAAATCCTGCTTATGTTCAGAAAACGTAGCCAAAGTCTGAAGCCCATCATCTAACTAAAATTTAAAACATCTGCCTATACACATTTACCAAAATACTTACAACTGGCCCATAGGTCAAAATTGCCCTAACAACTTTGAGCACACCCCATGGACGTCCTTCACCAACTGCTCTATTACTCATCTTAAGGATCAACATCCTCACCTATATCAATATCACCTACACCACAAAGTAAACTGATGAGCCTAATGCTCAGTAAGTGATGTAGAATAAATAAAATGCATGCTCATGATTATGCTATGTTATTCGTAAAACATGCACGAAATCTGTTCTTTATTTTCTTGCATGACATGAGTCAATAGGGTCCTGATTCTAGAGGAGAGATGGCCTTACTGAATGTCCACCTAGTGGAACGACCAACTCGCTCTAGGGGAAGTGGAATAACACACCTGACGGTCTCTCTGACAGGACGGCAAAACTCAGTTCCCTACCCACAATGACTATTTATATATTTTACTATACCGTGATCTTTTGCTCTTGTTTACATGAAAATATATGCATGAAACTGTTTTCTATGCATTGAAAAACCATGATGCATGTCACATACACATATCCTCGAATGTTGTAAGCATATAATAAACTAGTAAATAGATCATCAATTAAATAAGCAACTAGCATAGATAAACTCGCTCACAACCTAAAATTTCTACCCAAACCAAAACTCTCAAACTAACATCTCCAAAATCTACATTCTAGCCATCAACCTCCTAACACTATGTGGTGTAGGCCAATCGGCCAAGCACATGCAAACATGCACTTACCTCGTGTCCCGAGTTTAGTTTCAACAACTTGGTCCACTTCCTGTTAACTTGCAAACCTAATACATGCATAGCATAAATTAGAAATCTCAATACATATTTGAAATGAAGGATTTATGGACTGTTTTCCGAGAATCGGACAATGAGTGCTTCAATGGAGCTTTTGGCAAGAGTTTTCTTCAAAGGAAGAGAACTCGATTCAAGGAATTGGTTCAGTCACTTCTTGCTACTTTCCACTCTCAAAAGAATGGAGAAGAAGATGGCAAATCCGTTCTTACAAGCTACCAAGCTTGAAGATCAGTTTCGGGGCGCAACCACTCTGTTGTTGTCAACCGAGCTTACCTTGGAAGCTCCTTGCTCTAAGTTTCTTCTATTGAGAGACAAATCTGTGGGTGCTCATAAAAATCAGCCAAAAAAATTACAAACACCAATGCCATGAATATATATAGACCTAATGGTGGGCTTGGGATGATGGACCATCATTTGGGCTTCAGCCATGTCTTTACTTCAATGGGCCAAAGCATAAACCAAGCCACCAACTAATCCTAACATTCATCTAATCCTAACATTCATCGAATCCTAACATTCATCTAATAAAGTTTAAACAAAAAAGGCCAACGTTTGCCAATAAGTTCGAAATTTCAAAAAAGCTACAAATATCAAAGCTCGGGAAGACAAATTCTCATGCGAGCATTAATGTGCCTCTTTAGTCTTTCCACATGATGAGATGTTTTGGTTGGTCAATGTCTCCAGCTTTAATCTCCCACTTCAAGTCGTCCATGGTGTTCTCCAAGTCGTCACACAAACCATGACCTGCAAAAGAGACAAGTGTGTTAGTTAAATTTTGGACTCGGGTCCATCATGTAATGGGCCTACGGGGCACAACAGTTGTTCTTCATCGTCTTCAATAAGAGCAAACACTCTGGGAGTTATGTTCGGCTTTATCTGATTCGGTTCTCTAGGTGGTACATTCAGTTTTTCTTGACTCTGGTTCCCCTTCAGGCAATCTTTAGCAAAATGACCAACTTCGTTGCAGTTAAAGCACTGGTTTTGTAACGACCCTAACGAGGTACCCTTATTTTCCGTACAAATTTTTCTTTCTATACGTACAAACTCTAAACCTGACTTTCGAGCAGAAATAAAACTTTAAAAATCGTAATTGAGATTGTTAACGACGTTTGAAAACTACTTTAAAAACCATTTGAAATAATCTTAAAACCATTAAGTTAAACAATTAAAAACTAAAAGAAAATAATTAAAATCTTTATGTTTAAAAATCAGCAAGCTGACAGAACAGGTGGCGATCAATCGCCAAAAACTGGCGATTGATCGCCCTTCGGCAACTGCTCCTGGCAAGCGGCGATTGCTCCTGGCGAGCAATCGCCTAGCGATCGCCACTCCAGGCGATCGCCAGGCGAGAAGGGGCGATTGATCGCCTCCAAGAGGCGATCAATCGCCATGCTCTCTGGAATTTCTCCAGAGAGCACAGCTCCCTCCTCCTTCTTCTTTCTTCTTTCTCCTTTCAATTCCTCTGCAAAACAAACTTAAAATTTCACCACTTTTCTTTCATTTTCATAACAACTCCTCAATGTATTATCACTACACACATATACAACTTTCACTCGACAATCATTCATTACTCAACACAACTCTAACTTAGTCTATACACTTCCAAATTTCTTGAAAACTAACTGCATGGATCGCTCTAAAAACCGTGCGCATCCATACAGTCATAAATCACCTAAAATCATCAAATAAAACCCAATCAAATCCTCAAGACAACATCAACATTATAAATGGAATTTCCTTAAAAACATCTCCAAAACAAACACGCCACCAAATCATTCAAAACGACACAACTTCGAACCTACCTTCACTATACAATTCTCAAAATATCAAACTTCCCCACATATCCTAAAATCTCTCACATCTTTAACATCAAAACAAGCTTACATTGATTACCCAAAATAGCTCGGAGCACACCCACCATCACCGAACCTTGCCAAAACACACCCCGTCGCCACGAGCACCATCCGTCGACCACCTATTCCTTGCCATCGAGAGAACTCTCACCTTCACACCTGTCACCTACATCATACAACATAAACATTAAGCCTAATGCTTAGTAAGGGAATGTACTATACATGACATATGCATGAATGCATGATTCTTTTCATAAAACATGTTCATTTACTTATTCTTATCCTTTTTCTTTTCTTTTTCTTTTGGTTGACATGGATTAAGGTGGGGATGTGCCAGGGAGTAGGCCAAGTGCGTTTACATAGTCCTTTCGGCTGTATTCATAGTCCATCACGTGGAAGTGACATTGGTTTTGTTGTTCTGGCCATATTGTCCCAACCCACACTTAATCATTACCTTTCTTTTACATACATCATGCATGGAACGTTTCATATGACATTTGAGAAAACATGATGCATGAGGAATTCTACGTACACATATCATCAAACATATCATTAAACAATTCACAATGTACATGGACATACATTATTCCTAACGAACTTCACAAACAACTAATAACTAACATCCTAGGCTACCCGACTCAATAAACCCCACAATCAAAAAATCATCATCAAAATACAAAAGCCTAACGTTGACACGATGTAGGGCCTTAAGGGCCGGAAACCTAACACCCACTTACTTGGCGTCCGTAGCAAGCCGAGCACCGTCCAAAAGTCGTTTCCACCTAAAGCATTTCACAAATAGGGACATTAAAATCGATCCTAATTAAATGAATTCCAAACTTAAAGTAAGCCCCTAACTAAGGAAATTCTTTCCTACAACTTCATTTTCCCCATTCGGGCATTTTGTCGAGCACGTTGTGCTCACCATTTATAAAACTCCTTAATGGATTTCTCAATTCTCCAACAACCCCAAAATTAACCAACTATCACCCAAACTCCATTAATCCATTCAGTCCTACTTAATAACAACAAAAGTATAATCAAAGGACAACAATCTACCAATCTTATCGATTTCTAACAAAATTTGGAAATTTCTCTAATAAAACCCTAAACCAAAATCAACCCAAAATCACAACTAAATCAGTCTTGAGCATAGGGTTTACCTAAAATGTCAGTTGGGGAAGAAAACCCAAAAGAAGAATCACCAGAATAGGAAAAGAATCGGTCGTGGAGCAATTGGTGAAGGAAGTCGCCAAAATGGGAGGGGAAACTTCTCTGGAGAGTGAAAATCGTGGAATGAAAAGCTGAAGGAGGGGGGTATTTGTTTTTTAATTGAAATTTAACTTATCTAATTACCTTTTTGCCCTTTTCTCAATCCTTTAGCTTAATTCTTTATTTAACCATTGATTTGGCTTCTCCAAAATCCTCTTATTTCTTCAAATATTCCAACTTATTCTTAGGGTTCTAACGAAACTCTCTGTTCGCAAAACGGACTCAATTTACTATTTTTACGAGTTAAAACACTATAGGGCTAAAAATAGAACTTAGCGTTACGCTATCACTTTGAATTTCTAAAATTTATTTATTCTTCTAAAGATCTTCATAAATTCCTAAGGTTCTAATAAAACTTCCCATTCGAGAAAAGACTTTAATTTACTATTTTATGAAAATACCCCCAAGAGCGAAAACCCGTAAATTTCGGGTGTTACAGGATTGTACCGAGCCTGCATTTGCCAGGATGATGTTTCTGACATTTTCGACATTGTAGATACTATGGTACAAAAGAGCCTTGTGTTTGCTTCTCTTTTCCTTGAGTAATCTTTTCGTCATTGGGCCTCTTCACCCCTCTTTGTTGTTGCTGCTGCTGTTGCTGCGGTCGTTGCCATACTTTATTTTGTTGTTGCTAAGGCTGAACTTCTTGAAAGAATTTCCTGGTGGACTCCCTTTGCTAGTAACATTTCTGCTCAGCGCTCTCAACTGCCAGAGTCTTAGCCACTAACTTGGTAAAGGGAATGTCTTCGTTTCCCGCTATCTCAACGCCTCTAAAGATTTCCACCTTCAAGCCCTGTACAATTTGGTGGACTTTGTTCTCGTCGTTATTCACCAAGTGAGGAGCAAATCGGGATAAAGACTCAAATTGGCGGACGTTATCAGCTACAGTGCTGGTCTAGCACAGTTGTGCAAACTCCACCATTTTGCTTGTTCTGTAATGACCCAACCCCCGATGGGCCAGGCCATGCAGTCCCGGCTCACACAGGGCCCTGCCATGTGGTTTCTCGAAGGCCGTTTCTCCCCCTTGAAGGGAGTTTTTGCCTCCCTCCCCAATCGAACCTAAGACCTCAGGGATTAGTACCTGGGCTACAAGTGAAGAGTACAACTTGAGCTAGGGGATAAGATCGTGAGTACACGTCGGACGGTCTTCGGGAAACCACGTGGCAGGGCCCTGTGTGAGTCGGGACTGCACGGCCTTGCCCAACGGGGGGTTGGGTCGTTACATATTCTGTAACACCCGACAATTTCGGCCAGGTGATTTTCTTAACCATTTTAATTGTTACCCTTTTTATTGACCTTTATGATTTTAAATTTAATGCCAAGACTTATTTATTACAAGTTGAGTGAAACTAGGTTGGGTGGCAAGTTTGTAATTAAGGTAGATTTTTATTGGTATAAATAGATTATGGGAATTCTTAAACCTCATTAAAACCTCACTGTAGCCGACATTTCCTCTCTCGGCGATTCCCTTCCTTCTAGAACTCCCTCTCCTCCAGCTATTCCTTCGCCGGCGACCAGTTCTTCAGCCTCAACTTCGACAATCCACGCTCTAGGTAAGATTTAGACAATGTAGTTACTGGGTAGTTACTTAGAGCTCTATCTTTAGCTAGAACTTGAGGTTTTGGATTCTTCACTAACAGAGTAATGGTAGTGAAAATCTTGATCCATATTTAGTAATGGCATTTCCGATTCGATTCTGGACATTAAGATAACAGACCATGTTTAGTTGTTAGACTTAATCTGGTTATTTAGGTACTGGAAGTTTTAATCTGTACACACTAGGCGCTCGACTAGGAAGATTTAGAAATATTTATGTTAGATACTAGGATGACTTTTAGTTAGGATTTTGATTTAACACTGTAATGTGAAATGTTTCTAGGTGAATAAGTTTGAAGAGAAGTGCTCAAGTTGCTAAGGAAACCAGGTAAGTGAGTGAGTAAGATTCCCGACCGTTAAGGCCCTACATCACAAGGGTACTAGGTAGAAGTTGTCTATGAGGTTTAAAGATTTTATGTGCTATTGTCTGTTTAGTTATGGTGCTCGAGTTGATGTTATGATCTTTTGATGAATGAATGGCTTGTTCAGTAGTCTGATGAACTAAGATTACTCATGCTCATGCATCATGAATGTTTTTCCCAAGCATATGAAAATGTTTGAAGTGCATGATTTCTCCCATGAACAAGATATGAATATGAAACTTATACAACAAGGATTAAGAGAGGGTTGGGGGCAGTTTGGCGTATGTCACTGTCCAAAAGGAGGACCATGAATACGACCCGCAAGGGACTATGTACACTCTCACTGTCAACCCCCTTTTCGGCACAAATCCTCCCTTAATCCATATGATGAAAACGATGAACAAGAATACGAAAAGATCATGAACATGTGTTTCTTTAACTTGTGCATTCATGCATACATGTTAGCATTGCATTCCTTACTAAGCATTAGGCTTATAGTTTAAACCTTATGATGTAGGTGAAGGACTAACCAGGTGAGGTTTCAAGTCTAATGAGGATGATTACGGCTGTTCCTGAAAGGTGCTCAGGGTGGGGGGGGTGACAGATTGGTGGCTGGAAGGCGATTTAAACTCCTGGTTACTACCTTTATCATGTTAGTAAGGGTTATGAAAACTGAGGTCTATGTAGGGTGTTTTCTTATACAATGGATACTGGAACCTGGCTGGACAACTTCTGAGTTGAGATGATGTCTTCCATCGGATGAAGTCTTCTATCGGATGATGTCTTCCATCGGATGAAGTCTTCTATCGGATGATGTCTTCCATCGGATGAAGTCTTCTATCGGATGATGTCTTCCATCGGATGAAGTCTTCTATCGGATGATGTCTTCCATCGGATGAAGTCTTCTATCGGATGATGTCTTCCATCGGATGAAGTCTTCTATCGGATGATGTCTTCCATCGGATGAAGTCTTCTATCGGATGATGTCTTCCATCGGATGAAGTCTTCTATCGGATGATGTCTTCCATCGGATGAAGTCTTCTATCGGATGATGTCTTCCATCGGATGATGTCTTCCATCGGATGAAGTCTTCTATCGGATGATGTCTTCCATCGGATGAAGTCTTCCATTGGATGAAGTCTTCTATCGGATGATGTCTTCCATCGGATGAAGTCTTCTATCGGATGATGTCTTCCATCGGATGAAGTCTTCTATCGGATGATGTCTTCCATCGGATGAAGTCTTCTATCGGATGATGTCTTCCATCGGATGAAGTCTTCTATCGGATGATGTCTTCCATCGGATGATGTCTTCCATCGGATGATGTCTTCCATCGGATGATGTCTTCCATCGGATGAAGTCTTCTATCGGATGATGTCTTCCATCGGATGATGTCTTCCATCGGATGAAGTCTTCCATTGGATGAAGTCTTCTATCGGATGATGTCTTCCATCGGATGAAGTCTTCCATTGGATGAAGTCTTCTATCGGATGATGTCTTCCATCGGATGAAGTCTTCTATCGGATGATGTCTTCCATCGGATGAAGTCTTCTATCGGATGATGTCTTCCATCGGATGATGTCTTCCATCGGATGATGTCTTCCATCGGATGAAGTCTTCCATTGGATGAAGTCTTCCATTGGATGAAGTCTTCTATCGGATGATGTCTTCCATCGGATGAAGTCTTCTATCGGATGATGTCTTCCATCGGATGAAGTCTTCTATCGGATGATGTCTTCCATCGGATGAAGTCTTCTATCGGATGATGTCTTCCATCGGATGATGTCTTCCATCGGATGAAGTCTTCTATCGGATGATGTCTTCCATCGGATGAAGTCTTCCATTGGATGAAGTCTTCTATCGGATGATGTCTTCCATCGGATGATGTCTTCCATCGG
This sequence comes from Begonia masoniana, assembly GCA_022432975.1. Taxonomy (NCBI): domain Eukaryota; kingdom Viridiplantae; phylum Streptophyta; class Magnoliopsida; order Cucurbitales; family Begoniaceae; genus Begonia; species Begonia masoniana. Next base: position 37,877,081 of record CM039502.1, read on the forward strand.
ATGATGTCTTCCATCGGATGAAGTCTTCTATCGGATGATGTCTTCCATCGGATGATGTCTTCCATCGGATGAAGTCTTCCATTGGATGAAGTCTTCTATCGGATGATGTCTTCCATCGGATGAAGTCTTCTATCGGATGATGTCTTCCATCGGATGAAGTCTTCCATTGGATGAAGTCTTCTATCGGATGATGTCTTCCATCGGATGATGTCTTCCATCGGATGAAGTCTTCTATCGGATGATGTCTTCCATCGGATGATGTCTTCCATCGGATGATGTCTTCCATCGGATGAAGTCTTCTATCGGATGATGTCTTCCATCGGATGATGTCTTCCATCGGATGAAGTCTTCCATCGGATGATGTCTTCCATCGCATGAAGTCTTCTATCGGATGATGTCTTCTACCTCCATCGGATGAAGTCTTCTATCGGATGGTGTCTTCCATCGGATGAAGTCTTCCATTGGATGAAGTCTTCCATTGGATCATGTCTTCTATCGGAAGGAGTATAATGAGTCACGTGACGTGCATGTGTCAATCGGTAGAATTCGATATTAAGTCTTGTCGTGTTGTGATTGTAAGAAGTTTAATGAATCACGTGATGCGCATGTGTCAACCGGTAGATGTAGGTTTTCCATTATCAGCATGAGTATGTATTAAGTCTTGTCGTTTTGTGATCGGAAGGAGTATAATGAGTCACGTGATATGCATGTGTCAATCAGTAGAAGTCGATATTAAGTCTTGTCGTTTTGTGATCGGATGAAGTTTAATAAATTACGTGATGTGCATGTGTCAATCGGTAGGAGCGTGCACCATGCCTTGTCGTTTTGTGATCGATAGATGTCCTTGAGTTTTCAATTCTCTTCGGCTAAGTGTCTTAACGTTTTGTCTAATTATAAACCTTGTCTACTTATTGGGTTTTCCGCTGTACAGTTGAGGATTAAAGATAGAATCATAATCACTGAGAGAAATTTTAAAATTTTCTGTAATTTCTCTTAGTTCAGTTCAACGTTTTGGGTAGCGAAACCAGGTCTGGCAGACTCGGGGCGTTACATGTTCTGACTGCACAACTGAAGTATTTATCATAAAATACCTTCTTAAACAGCTCCCAAGTCATTCCTCTCATATTTGTCGTAGCCGTGATGGTATCCCACCAAAACCCAGCATCTTTAGAAAGATAGAATGCGGCACAAGTGACTTTATCTGCTTCTTCTACTTTTACGTACTCAAATATTCTTTCAACGGTCCGAAGCCTGTCCATCAAAGGTCGGAGGCTTAAGTCGCCTGATCGATCGCCACCCACGTGCGCGGCGCCAGCACTTGTTTTAAATTTTTTTTTATTATTATTCCAAATTATTTTAACCCGACATTTTCGGATGCATTTTAAACGTATTTTGGTCACACTTTCCAACAAAAATCTAGGGTTCGTAAAACCCAAAAACCGAGTAAAAAAATTACGAAAATTTTTAAACATCAATTTAAACGCAGAATAGCTTAGCAAAGTAGCGCACCGAGCCGGGTCGGGTTCGGGGGCGTTACAGTATAGGTGTTGTACACCTACCACCCAAAGAATTCCTAATTTACCCTTTACCATGAAATTTTCCAACGTGAAGGTGTTTTGGTTTGCTAAAGTTTGATTTCTTCAAACTTCAATTTACTTTTTGTGAGTTTAACTTTTCATGTCTTCATCCCCTTTCATTCTTTTCTTCTTTTTAAATTCCATTCATAAGCCCATAGCAATTATATGCTTTGATAGTTAGACCCTCCACTATTAAATCATAAAATCCAATAAAGGTAGAATAATGTATTAGATGCTGAAATTAACGTGTACGATAAATTGTCGGATGTTACAATGAAACAAACTAAATTAGAGAAAAACCTCACCAAGAAATATTATAAAGAAATAAAATAAGAACTGAAATATCTTCGAGCTCAATCATGCGTCAATTGATCCAAATATCTCTCAATAAATCCTAAAAAGTGGAGTTGTTTGGAGTCAGTTGACTAAACCCAATAGGAATCAAACTTTAAGTTCAACATTTAATTTAAATAATATGAGCTTGTCAATTAACAAAACATTTTATAATAAGACTTAGAAAGTTATACAGTAGCAAATCGACTACTATAGTTTGGTAAGTAATTAAAGGAAAATATTATCTATTGTTTAATGTTTTAGTGAAAATGGATTTCTCACTGACCCTAGGCAGAATATTCCATAAGAAATAAAAAGAAGGCGATACTTAGTGATTGCAAGCTACAAAATACCTTGATGAGGTTTAGGGCTTCGTGCCCAAAGTGTGACAGCCCGGAACCGGATCCCGATCGGAACCCGAGAACCAAGCCGTCACTCTGGGTCATTTGCAGAAAACGTTGACTATTTTTTTTTTTTAACATAAACAGAACAGATAGCGTTACTGGAACAACTTATGAAAGCCAACTGAACTTTTAAAACTTTAACAGAAAACAGAACTGAATGACAGAAAACATGCACTGTTAATGCAAATCCTAAAAAAAACATAACTTTACACAGGAGAAGAAACTACAGTGAGTAACAGAGTATAAATAGCAGCAGAAAATAGGGAATGAAGTCGGAAGGCATAGGCAGAAATTTGGCGGAAGACTTAGTTTTTCAAAGAGGCAGAATACTATTGGGCTGTAGATGAAATTAAACCAAAATGATGCTCTGAAATCGGAAGAAGTAAACAGTGGGTGACGTCAGCCGGAAGAGGAGATGACGTCAGCCGGAAGATGGATGACGTCAACCGGAAGATACAAGCATTAAACGTAATCGTCAGAAGAAAAGAAACTGAAGACGAGTAAAACTGAGCGGAAGATATAGGCAGAAATCATCGTATGACGTCAGTCGGAAGATGTTCTGACGTCATCGGAAGATGAAGGCAGGCAGGTGAAATCGGGATGTGTGATGACGTCATCGGAAGATGTGATGACGTCATCGGCAGATACAGGTAGTGAACGTAATCGGCAGAAGGTGATGACGTCAGCCGGAAGATGTTCTGACGTCATCGGAAGATGAAGATAGCAATTTAAATCGGAAGATGAAAACCTAAGGCAGAAACACTGTTTGGCGGTGGATGCAGGCAAAATTCCTACCGGTAGATGTAATCAGAAGACATAGTTTTAAAGACAGAATTTACAACTTTTGACAGGAAAGCATACAGACAGAGGGCATAAAAACAGAAGACTTAAACGTCTCAGATTCTCAAACCACATCAAAACATGGTTCTCGAGCACAACAGAAGGCATACAGGTTTCGGACCTTCATTACAAATGACAGATTTCAAGAAAACAAACTACATGGATAGCTCTAAAATTCGAGACCATCCATGCATGACCTGAAAAGGGAGAACTCAAGCAATTACAGAATGTTTTCAAAACATTTCAAGACATTAATACAAAATATTTCAGGAGACATCTATCAACTGTCGACAGAGATCAAAATCTTGACCATCAGAACTTATACAATATATATATACATCCACCAGAATTTCCTACAGGTTTTTAAAACGAATCACAGAGCCTTAACAGAGTTTTTAAAACAAACACAGCAGAATTTCCAGAAGAGTTTACAACTATGACCTTTACTTTAAAAACTAAGACTTAAACCTCGGCACAGAAAACTGTGTCTGACTGTAGCAACCACCCCGAGAGCTCGAGCCACCAGCCATCTACTCGTCAGATTGAGGCACAAAGTCCTCATATTTGGGTTCAGTACCTACATCAGAGAGTTCACCTATGAGTCTAAAACTCAGTAAGAACATAATAGATATGCAGTGATGCAAAATGCTATGCATGCGGTTTCAGAAATACGGTGACAGTACAGAACTTTACATTTCAGTGGCAGAAGAATTAAGTGGGGCTTATAGGGAAACTGGTTCAGTAGGTGCACTATCAGGCACATAATCGGTAATCAGTACGGTAATATCAGTGAGTGCACATAGGCACATACAGTAATACAATATACATATATATAACAGTACAGTAATCAGTGAGTTCAGTGGGGAAGGGGGAGGGTGCACTATCAGGCACATTCAGGGATACAGTACAGTAATATCAGTGAGTTCAGTGGGGGGGGGGTGCACTATCAGGCACAGAAGGGGGGGTGCACTATCAGGCACAGCAGTTTTCAGATTCCCAGGGAGGGATAAAACCAGAGGGTCCTTGCCAGGGACAATATTTTCAGATTCCCAGGGAGGGATAAAACCAGAGGGGCCAGTTCCCGTCCCACACTTAACCTGGTACATTTCAGTCGGATTTTATCTTATTAATTTCAAACAGTGTACAGAAATCGGTTTTGCATGAATTTTCAGGAAAATTGTGTATGCATGACATTCTCAGTGCCTGAACCTATAACAGCAGACATCAGAAATAACAGAACATACCGTAAAGCAGAACACAGACAACTTAGAACATAAACTGAACAGACAACTCAGAACATGATCCAAACAGAAGTTATAACATTTCTACCCAAATCTACCCGACAGAACTGAAAACCTAGTACCTCTGTGATGTAGGGCCTTAAGGGCCAGCCTGCGGTTATGAGCTTACCTGTTTGCTGCAGAGTTGATGTTCTGATCGTCTCGGTATTGTACGAACCTGTACATGCACATTCAGAAAATAAACAAGCTGCAAAAATGTTTACTACATACACTCCTGACTCCATTCAGACTTTTAGAAAACAATCCAACATGTTTTCATCCAAGGACAGTGAGTTTTCTCCAAAATGTCTTAACCCTAAACTTCAACAAACTCACATTTTAACTTGTCCAACTTCATTAGCATAAATAGATGTTTACCTTTGCTGAAGAAAATAGAAGAAAAGAGGAGAGATGAAGTCTTCTAGAAAGGTTTGAATCGCCAGAAAGAGAAGAAACAGAGAAGGAAATGGAAAGAGCAGAGAAGAGAAAGTGAGGGTTTCACGTAGGAGGGGAGAGAAAAGAGTATGGCTTCTTCAAAAAGTTTGCCAAGTGTCAATCATCCATTTGATTTCTTCCACCAACCTTAATTTCTTCCTAATTTGCCATTCCATGCATTTCTAACTAAATGAATTATGGTTTAGTTTTCCACTAAACATCCCAACAATTTCGCCAACACATACGTCATATTAATATAAACCCAACCTCGTTCGACAATTCGAGGGATAATTTTCCAATCGAAAATGCCGGGTGTTACATTCCACCCACCTTAAAAGAATTTTGGTCCCCAAAATTTGCTTAAACAACTAGATAAGGGCATCTGTCTTTTACATCATGTCGTTCTTCCCAAGTGGCCTTCTCCACGTTACGGTTGTGCCACAAGACCTTCACCAATGGGATCACTTTGTCGCGCAATACTTTGATCGAAGAATCAAAAATCTTCACGGTCCTTCCTTCGTGCGTCAGTATCAGCTGGATATCTAAGTCCACCAGTTCCACGATCTTAGTAAGGTCATGCACGCATCTTTTCCAGCATCAAGACTTGAAAAACGTTGTGGACTCGACTCGTAGACACTAGCAGCCGCAGTCTGTAAGCTGTGCTTTCAATCCTCATCACGCCCTTGAGAGGTGACACCTTCAGGACTACTTCATCGCCTTCAGTGATACTTCCAGTCTGGCTTCTCCAACCTTGACCCAGCGCAAGGGAGACTCGTACCTTCTGCTGTGACCCTCACGAGAATTTTCAGACTGCCGGAATATCCTGGAGCTCCACCTCATCTTGCCCTTGAGCATCCACTACATAGGCTAGAATTCTAGAACATCGTGGCGTCATCACTAAGGCGGATACCACAGGCATATTGTGCGTCACTAGCATAGCCCGATCGGAGAACTCCTCCACATTCGGGCGCTTAGAGGCACTAGCCCAGACCAACAATTAATGGTGGCATGTTGTCTAAACAGCCAATCCATATCCAGAATTCACCTCGTATCCTCTCATACCGATAACGATATGTAATTGGCATACAATTTCTGGTCCCCTACTAACACCATATCACCCTGCACTACCTGCTCGGGGTGCATAAACTTTTCGGACGATAGCATGACACTGTAGGGTTGATCAGACGGTACTAAACAGAACATCTCCCTAACCACAAAGTCCATAGCCACAACAAGTGTGCGGCCCCGTGTCTAACAAGGTATGTACAGGTGCATTACATAACAATATGGTACCTGCGATCGCCGTGTGCTGGGCATCATCATCGTTCTCCATCAAAGCGAATACTCTCTGGGTGGCACGATTCGGTCTCGTGTCAGGCATCAGACAACCCCGAACTTGGTGGCCCTCCTTGCCGCAACGAAAGCATCGGTCAGTAAAGAGCCTGCATTTTCCCATATGACTTCTCTGGCAACGTGGGCATACAGGAAGTTGAGAGGCTCCCATTGATCTTTTCCCCTTGACTTGGTTGGCAGTTGCCACATTGAGTCTCTTCACGCCCCTGCTCCGTTGCTGCATCTCTTCCACCTCAAAAGCTTTGGCAACCACTTTCGAGTATGATACGTTCTGATCTCCGGATATCTTCACACCTCTATATATCTCTCCCTCTAACCCTTGCATAAAATGAAAGACCTTGGTTTCGTTCTCCCTTACTAGGTGGCTGACAAAACGGGTTAACGCTTCAAACTCTCTAACATATTTTGTTACCGATCCCGTCTGTCTTAGCTGGGTGAATTCTGACATCTTACTTGCCCACACGGCGTTGTAGAAGTATTTATCACAAAATAATTTCTTGAATGGTCCCCACAATATTTCCTCCACGTTAGTCGTGGCCTGTATGGTGTCCCACCAAAGTTTCGCGTCAAGCTCGAGATATAACGCGGCATAAGAGACCTTCTCCATGTCCTTCACCTTAGCAAGGTCAAACAAGTCCTCCATCGTTCGAACCCACTCCTCGGCATGGATCGGATCCGTAAGTCGTCCGTCGAATGTGGGAGGTCGAAGTCGCCTAAAACTCTCACCACTATGGTCTTCCGAAGTAATCGAGCTCGAATTCCAAAACTCTCTCCCGATCATGAACATTTCAAACTGCCGGGATGGCAAGCTCCGTTAATTGTCGGATACTAAAATCTCTCTCTTCGGCTTCTCTGTACCGTCCTCAATCCATACTAGGAAAATCCTATAAACATAATATCTAAATTTAATAAACAGAACTTTGACAGGAATTAAACACTTACAGTTGGTGGAGCGATCTCACGTGGCGGGTTGCGCAGTCAGACATTCCACAGAATCGGTTTTAAAACCTTGTCTCTCTGATACCACAACTGTGACAGCCCGGAACCGGATCCCGATCGGAACCCGAGAACCAAGCCGTCACTCTGGGTCATTTGCAGAAAACGGTGACTATTTTTTTTTTAACATAAACAGAACAGACAGCGTTACTGGAACAACTTACGAAAGTCAACTGAACTTTTAAAACTTTAACAGAAAACAGAACCGAATGACAGAAAACATGCACTGTTAATGCAAATCCTAAAAAAAACATAACTTTACACAGGAGAAGAAACTACAGTGAGTAACAGAGTATAAATAGCAGCAGAAAATAGGGAATGAAGTCGGAAGGCATAGGCAGAAATTTGGCGGAAGACTTAGTTTTTCAAAGAGGCAGAATACTATTGGGCTGTAGATGAAATTAAACCAAAATGATGCTCTGAAATCGGAAGAAGTAAACAGTGGGTGACGTCAGCCGGAAGAGGAGATGACGTCAGCCGGAAGATGGATGACGTCAACCGGAAGATACAAGCATTAAACGTAATCGTCAGAAGAAAAGAAACTGAAGACGAGTAAAACTGAGCGGAAGATATAGGCAGAAATCATCGTATGACGTCAGTCGGAAGATGTTCTGACGTCATCGGAAGATGAAGGCAGGCAGGTGAAATCGGGATGTGTGATGACGTCATCGGAAGATGTGATGACGTCATCGGCAGATACAGGTAGTGAACGTAATCGGCAGAAGGTGATGACGTCCGCCGGAAGATGTTCTGACGTCATCGGAAGATGAAGATAGCAATTTAAATCGGAAGATGAAAACCTAAGGCAGAAACACTGTTTGGCGGTAGATGCAGGCAAAATTCCTACCGGTAGATGTAATCAGAAGACATAGTTTTAAAGACAGAATTTACAACTTTTGACAGGAAAGCATACAGACAGAGGGCATAAAAACAGAAGACTTAAACGTCTTAGATTCTCAAACCACATCAAAACATGGTTCTCGAGCACAACAGAAGGCATACAGGTTTCAGACCTTCATTACAAATGACAGATTTCAAGAAAACAAACTGCATGAATAGCTCTAAAATTCGAGACCATCCATGCATGACCTGAAAAGGGAGAACTCAAGCAATTACAGAATGTTTTCAAAACATTTCAAGACATTAATACAGAATATTTCAGGAGACATCTATCAACTGTCGACAGAGATCAAAATCTTGACCATTAGAACTTATACAATATATATATACATCCACCAGAATTTCCTACAGGTTTTTAAAACGAATCACAGAGCCTTAACAGAGTTTTTAAAACAAACATAGCAGAATTTCCAGAAGAGTTTACAACTATGACCTTTACTTTAAAAACTAAGACTTAAACCTCGGGACAGAAAACTGTGTCTGACTGCAGCAACCACCCCGAGAGCTCGAGCCACCAGCCATCTACTCGTCAGATTGAGGCACAAAGTCCTCATGTTCGGGTTCAGTACCTACATCAGAGAGTTCACCTATGAGTCTAAAACTCAGTAAGAACATAATAGATATGCAGTGATGCAAAATGCTATGCATGCGGTTTCAGAAATACGGTGACAGTACAGAACTTTACATTTCAGTGGCAGAAGAATTAAGTGGGGCTTATAGGGAAACTGGTTCAGTAGGTGCACTATCAGGCACATAATCGGTAATCAGTACGGTAATATCAGTGAGTGCACATAGGCACATACAGTAATACAATATACATATATATAACAGTACAGTAATCAGTGAGTTCAGTGGGGAAGGGGGAGGGTGCACTATCAGGCACATTCAGGGATACAGTACAGTAATATCAGTGAGTTCAGTGGGGGGGGGGGAGGGTGCACTATCAGGCACAGAAGGGGGGGTGCACTATCAGGCACAGCAGTTTTCAGATTCCCAGGGAGAGATAAAACCAGAGGGTCCTTGCCAGGGACAATATTTTCAGATTCCCAGGGAGGGATAAAACCAGAGGGGCCAGTTCCCGTCCCACACTTAACCTGGTACATTTCAGTCGGATTTTATCTTATTAATTTCAAACAGTGTACAGAAATCGGTTTTGCATGAATTTTCAGGAAAATTGTGTATGCATGACATTCTCAGTGCCTGAACCTATAACAGCAGACATCAGAAATAACAGAACATACCGTAAAGCAGAACACAGACAACTTAGGACATAAACTGAACAGACAACTCAGAACATGATCCAAACAGAAGTTATAACATTTCTACCCAAAACTACCCGACAGAACTAAAAACCTAGTACCTCTGTGATGTAGGGCCTTAAGGGCCAGCCTGCGGTTATGAGCTTACCTGTTTGCTGCAGAGTTGATGTTCTGATCGTCTCGGTAATGTACGAACCTGTACATGCACATTCAGAAAATAAACAAGCTGCAAAAATGTTTACTACATACACTCCTGACTCCATTCAGACTTTTAGAAAACAATCCAACATGTTTTCATCCAAGGACAGTGAGTTTTCTCCAAAATGTCTTAACCCTAAACTTCAACAAACTCACATTTTAACTTGTCCAACTTCATTAGCATAAATAGATGTTTACCTTTGCTGAAGAAAATAGAAGAAAAGAGGAGAGATGAAGTCTTCTAGAAAGGTTTGAATCGCCAGAAAGAGAAGAAACAGAGAAGGAAATGGAAAGAGCAGAGAAGAGAAAGTGAGGGTTTCACGTAGGAGGGGAGAGAAAAGAGTATGGCTTCTTCAAAAAGTTTGCCAAGTGTCAATCATCCATTTGATTTCTTCCACCAACCTTAATTTCTTCCTAATTTGCCATTCCATGCATTTCTAACTAAATGAATTATGGTTTAGTTTTCCACTAAACATCCCAACAATTTCGCCAACACATACGTCATATTAATATAAACCCAACCTCGTTCGACAATTCGAGGGATAATTTTCCAATCGAAAATGCCGGGTGTTACACAAAGACACAACAATCAACTGTCCTATTACTTATAATTAATAATAATAAGTAAAAAGAATATGAAATTTAAATGAATATACATTCTCAATTTAAAAGTATTCAGTTATAATGAATATTTTATATAAAAAAAATATGTCGTTCATAAAATTAAATTTCTATCTCAAATGGGGCTACCAATATCCAAAGCCATGAGTAGTATAAAAAAATCCAATACGGGATTTTGTCCAAATCCAAACCATGGCACCTATACAGAGTATGTACCCAAATATCAAGATGAAATCCATATTTAAAATCAAAATTTATGTATGTAAATGACTCAAGAACATTTGAGTCGAAAGTCGAAATCAGGTTTAAAATAGTCCTTGAAATGACCCAAGATCAATTGGATCAAAGTCCATTTTTGACCCCAAAACTAGGATTGGGTCGCGGCCATTCATGGTCATCTGGTTGACATTGAACAATCCTTTCTTCAGTGGATTTCTCCATTAATTCTAGCAAAGTTGCATCCCAAAACTTTTAGTATAGCTCAACAGAATGCTTAAAATACTTTTATAACTCGGAACTTTGAATCCAAGAATTGAATCTTAAACATAATCATTCAAACCATCCCAACAGTTAAGAAATTTTGTTGATCCTATCACTCCTTTGAAAAATTCAAGAACTAGTGGCGTTACACTTGATTTCCTAAGCCCAACTTCTCTGCAATAACACTTTAATTAAAATTCAACTCTTACAAAATTGTTTTTTTTTTCCAAAGAAATCTGCCAACTTTTCCTACCAGTGTGAATCCAAAGTTTGGATTTGAAGTGCCCCTTCAAAAAGTGAAATTTCACTCAGTAATTCAAGCCTTCAAACAAAAGATAGGACTTTCCAAGTTCCAAAATTCAGAGAAATCATGAAACAATTATAGCGAACAATTGCTCTTACCGTTAACCTTTCCCGCCAGGCCAAAATGCATGGAAATTTTCACTTTCTTCCTTTGTCCCTTTTTCAACTCGCTTTTACATAACCAATTTCCAGAGTTGATCTTAAAATTCCAAAGAAAGTCAATACTTGACTAGTACCTCCATTACCAAGGGAGAACAATGAAAGTGACGAAACAAATCTTACCTTATCGATCTTAAATTTTAAAAAAATGTATTTCGTCAACCCAATCACAGATGGGGGATTTTAAATTTAAAAAAAATGTATTTTATTTTTTAAACATGCGGTTTTCATAAATATAATAAATATTGTATGGTAATCTTCACATGTTGAAATCTTTTGCCTTTCGCATTATTTTTATTTAAAAAAGATATTACTCACACTTTCGAATAAATAAAAAATATTACAAAATATATGATTTCATTTGTACTTTATAATTTATTACAACAGTTACCAATTATAGTTATCTGTTGTAAATAAAATAAATTTTTTTCTAACTCTATTTAGAAGTTGTAATGATCATGTTTTATGTCACACTTCTAATGGAAAAAGAAATAGTATGTCTTGGACAACCACTACAGCAACTGTGGCTTGTTTTGTATCATACATAACTCATCTCGCGAACGCATTTTCCATCAATAGAATATTTATGCACACATTTTAATTGTATAATAATATATAAATGCTATATATTACTCATTGTCTTATATGATTTCTAACTTATAGATATCTTATTATTAGTTTTTAAATTTTATATATTATAATACCTAAATATCATATGCAAAACAATCATCGATTATATATCATCAAAGACGAGAACATTCACAACACATGTCGTCGACTCGTAAAGATTAAAAAATCTTAATCTTGATCCGATCAATCGAGTCCTACAAGCAAACCTCCATTCTTGCAACTAGTCCATGCCTACCTACTAGGGAGTGTATAAGACAAATATAAATAAATTTGTAGTCATATTCAATAAAAACAAACATGTAGTGAGACAAGCCACACCCTTGTTTTTTTGTGCTATACACAAAAATACATTTTGAAGATTATGATGCTTGCAAAAGTCCCCCTACTTGGTATTGATCTCTTGAGGTCTAATGATGTAATGAATACTCAACTTACACTGTAGATATGTCTCGCAAATCCTGTGATGTTAAAAATCTATAAATATACACTATAAACACATTTACAACCATTAATAACGTTGATGGGTCGCCCAACTAAGGTAGAACCCATTGTAGGAATTCACAATAATAGATTTCCTAAGACAAAACAAATCTACCTCTAGTTCTTTAGCCTCAGCTTGCTTGGGTGCTGCGACGCCTAATCTACCACTGACTTCTCGATACCAATTTATTGGCATCGTAGTGCCCTTAAGTGGTACTAGCATGACAGTGTACAAACATGTGGATGCAAAGATAACGATCGCCACAATTGTCATAGTGTCACCTCATTCGACGTCGGGGTGAAACATGTGTCACACAACTGTACAATATGGAAATTTATAACCTCATCTGATGGTTCATGTTTGATGAATTTCTTCCTCAAGCATCCCTCCTCTCTTTCTATTAATGTTCTCAATGCGCCCAATGATTAGGAATAGGTCCACATATCTTGAAGCCAACTTACCCTTCTTGTCTAATTTGTTGATGCCATGTCTCTGTCCCTCTTTCAAAAAAACATAGTTGCTTGCTTCAAATTCAACAAGTGTAGGATTGATATCACTCAAGAGGGGGATGAATTCAGTTATACTATTTTTTTGTGATTAAAATTCTATTTGTTTGCAAACTCAAATTATACATTTCTCTCTTACTTAGTTGTGCTAATTCTAATATGTAAGTAATAACAATAAAATAAAGAGAGAAAAGAAAGAGAGTGCAAACAAATTTGTTAACACCGTTCGACCAATCTTGTCTACATTCGTTGTCAAAGGCTTCTCCTTGAAGATTCTTTCTGCTATAACCTTTAAGTTATGACCTATTGAAACTTACAGGCGTCAATCAAGCCTTACAATAGCTCTTCATGCATGTCACTCTTCTCTTTAATTGATCTTACGAGTGTCAATCGAACCTTAATAGACTCTTCAAAGGTGTCACCTCTAAGTTTCCACAAAGCATAAAAGTAGTGGAAAGGTTTAAGTACAAAATGATCAAACTCTAATAGGATGAAGAATCTCAAGTTTAGAAATAGAATATGTTAGATTTGGCTCACGAATGAAAGGTTGGATATCAACAAGTTTCGTGCATCACTTCAGCAAGAAATTCCCTCTTCGTGGTTTTTTTTTTTACACAACTAGGTGAACTTCTATTTATAGTGGCTTTCTAAATTTGTGAGCCATAATCATCCTCTAGTTGTCACTGGGCCTGCAATACAGTTGTCAGAGACATCAAAAAGACAATGAGCTTCAATGACTTAAGTTGTGAGCTATCGCTTTGAGAGTCCATACAACGTCACCAAATGACATGTAATGGAAAACGTTACAAGATAGTTGGTTGGCCAGGGTTGCATAAGGTTACAACCTTTAATGCACAACGCCTTCCTTAAGAAAAAAAGAACAACATCAACAAGGAATCAAGAGTTTATACAATCTTAGAAAAAATATTCACTAATGGAAATCAATGAGAAGATAACACCGAATTGACGAAGCGAGAGATATACTCTCAAAAACTTAAACTTCCAAGAACACAAGCACAAGGATTAAAAAATAATCCAAGTGATGTGGGGGTGCACAAGTGCAATACTTTTGCCTCATAAAAAATAATGATTTTTAAACAAAAAAACCTCTGGTTTCATTGATGCTTTGGTGGTGCTTAAATACACCAATTAAAACACAATTCTAGTAAGAAAAGAAAAACTAGAAAATACTTGAAGAACAAATAATTCAGCTAGATTTATCTCCAATTGAAACTAGTAGTAAAAGAAATCCTTTAAAACTAAAGATAAAGATAGAGTTGTTGGATGAATATTTTTAAATTGATTTAGCGGCCATGCAAGCACTAATTTTATGATATTTATTTCGGCATAGTCTAAGGATTAGGGACTCCTGTAGACTACAACTTGGAATACACAATTTTCCTTCTTTAAAAACATATACGTCCACCTTGTGATATCCACCATCAGATTTGACTCCACAATTCTTATACCAATGCTGAGTCATTTTCCTTCAACACGTGGTGCATAAGACACATAAAAGTGTTGGTACGACACAATGACTAAGTTTGTGAGCTATCGCTTTGAGAGTCCATACAACGTCACCAAATGACATGTAATGGAAAACGTTACAAGATAGTTGGTGGCCAGGGTTGCATAAGGTTACAACCTTTAACGCACAACGCCTTCCTTAAGAAAAAAAGAACAACATCAACAAGGAATCAAGAGTTTATACAATCTTAGAAAAAATATTCACTAATGGAATCAATGAGAAGATAACACTGAATTGACGAAGCGAGAGATATACTCTCAAAAACTTAAACTTCCAAGAACACAAGCACAAGGATTAAAAAATAATCAAGTGATGTGGGGGTGCACAAGTGCAATACTTTTGCCTCATAAAAAATAATGATTTTAAAACAAAAAAACCTCTGGTTTCATTGATACTTTGGTGGTGCTTAAATACACCAATTAAAACACAAATCTAGTAAGAAAAGAAAAACTAGAAAATATTTCTTGGAATCAGCCACTCCTTGATTGCTATGACTTTGGTTTTATCCACTTCCATGCCACAACTTGATAGTATAAAACTAAAGAATTGTACTTTTTCTTGTACAAAAGAACTTTTTGTTAGATTGCGATAGAGTTTGGCTTCCCGTAAGTCTCAAGTAATTGTTCAAGATGAGTTAAATGTGTATTCAAGTTAGTGATATGTATCAAGATGTCATCAAAATAAACCACAATTAATTTGCCCAAATGTTCCTTCAACACGTGGTGCATAAGACACATAAAAGTGTTTGGTGCATTAGATAGGTCAAAAGAGGTTACTAACCATTCATAAAGTTCATATTTGGTTTTGTAGGTTTTTTTCATTAATCTCCTCTCATCTATATTTGACAGGACCAGCTCTTGAGATCCACTTTAGAAAAAATTGTAGATCCACTAAGCTCTTCTAACATGTCATCAAGCCTAGGTATTGGGAACCGATATTTGATGATAATTTGATTTATGGATCGACTATCAACACACATTCTCATTGATCTATCCTTTTTGGGTACTAAAAGTGTTGGTACGACACAATGACTAAGTGATTTGCAATATAACATTCTTCATGAAGTTTAGTGACTTGTTTGTATAGCTCTTTGGCCTCCTCTAAATTCATTCTATAAGACGGTCTATCTGGAAAAAGATAATTTTGATGCTCAATCTCTATAGGTGGAAGGTCGTGATGGGGTTCTTCAGGAAAAATGTCTTCAAACTCAGTAATAAGTAACTTGAAAAAGTTGGAATTTTTCCCAATTCTTCAAGTCGGTCTCGAAACATCATCAAGATAATAGGATCACCACTAAGTAACGCCCTTTCAAGATTGTCCCTTGTCATGAAAAATGATTCCTTTCTTTTGCTTTCTTGCTTCAATTCGAGGTCTTTAGTTTTGATTCGACCGAAGGGGAGCTAACTTGGTTGTTTTTCCATTATGTCAAATAGAATAGTAATTGGTGAATCTATCGTGAATGGCTCTTTTATCAAATTGCCTGGGGCAACCAAGCTAAATATGGCTCATATTCATCGGCCCCACATCACATATTATTTCATTCTTGTAACCACCAATAGATAAAGGAATATTTACCTACTTAGTATGTGACGACCCCAACTCCATCAGGGCCGCCACGGACTAGCCGTGATGTAATCTTTAACTAAATCCTAGTCCGTTCGCGTAAAATTTTTCATTTTTACTTAACACCGTAAAAGAAAACGGACTTAGACAATCGATCCTCCTCTATCGACATTTAGGGAATAACTTAAAACGTATGTCAAAAGACTCGTTTAGGGTCGAAAAACATCATATAAAACTTGGGACCCAAAAAGACATGAAAGACTAAGGCAAGGGGCGTGCCCTACCTTCAGCGCGTGCCCATCGCGTGCACCGCGTGGCTATGGCGCGCACCGTGCGCGCCTGTGCCGCGCTTGCCTACCGTGCCTGTGTCGCACGGCCATGGCACGCACTCTACTTGCCCGTACCGTGTGTGCCGCTCTCCCCTACCCCGCTCACGCCGCGCGGCCACGGCATTCTCCCTGTGCTCCCGTCCCGCGTGCGACACATCTGCTTACCACGCGCGCACTATGTGGCCACGGCGTGCGCCCTGCGTGCCTATGTCGCACGTGCCACCCTCGCGCCTGTTGCGCCCAGCGCCCTGCGAAGGCCGATCGATCGGCTACCGAGCCGATCGATCGGCGATCCTCTGGTTTTTCACCAGAACGCGCACTGTTGGCCGGATCTATTTTTTTTTTTTTTTTTTTTTTTTTTTTTTTTTTTTTTTTTTTTTTTTTTTTTTTTTTTTTTTTTTTTTTTTTTTTTTTTTTTTTTTTTTTTTTTTTTTTTTTTTTTTTTTTTTTTTTTTTTTTTTTTTTTTTTTTTTTTTTTTTTTTTTTTTTTTTTTTTTTTTTTTTTTTTTTTTTTTTTTTTTTTTTTTTTTTTTTTTTTTTTTTTTTTTTTTTTTTTTTTTTTTTTTTTTTTTTTTTTTTTTTTTTTTTTTTTTTTTTTTTTTTTTTTTTTTTTTTTTTTTTTTTTTTTTTTTTTTTTTTTTTTTTTTTTTTTTTTTTTTTTTTTTTTTTTTTTTTTTTTTTTTTTTTTTTTTTTTTTTTTTTTTTTTTTTTTTTTTTTTTTTTTTTTTTTTTTTTTTTTTTTTTTTTTTTTTTTTTTTTTTTTTTTTTTTTTTTTTTTTTTTTTTTTTTTTTTTTTTTTTTTTTTTTTTTTTTTTTTTTTTTTTTTTTTTTTTTTTTTTTTTTTTTTTTTTTTTTTTTTTTTTTTTTTTTTTTTTTTTTTTTTTTTTTTTTTTTTTTTTTTTTTTTTTTTTTTTTTTTTTTTTTTTTTTTTTTTTTTTTTTTTTTTTTTTTTTTTTTTTTTTTTTTTTTTTTTTTTTTTTTTTTTTTTTTTTTTTTTTTTTTTTTTTTTTTTTTTTTTTTTTTTTTTTTTTTTTTTTTTTTTTTTTTTTTTTTTTTTTTTTTTTTTTTTTTTTTTTTTTTTTTTTTTTTTTTTTTTTTTTTTTTTTTTTTTTTTTTTTTTTTTTTTTTTTTTTTTTTTTTTTTTTTTTTTTTTTTTTTTTTTTTTTTTTTTTTTTTTTTTTTTTTTTTTTTTTTTTTTTTTTTTTTTTTTTTTTTTTTTTTTTTTTTTTTTTTTTTTTTTTTTTTTTTTTTTTTTTTTTTTTTTTTTTTTTTTTTTTTTTTTTTTTTTTTTTTTTTTTTTTTTTTTTTTTTTTTTTTTTTTTTTTTTTTTTTTTTTTTTTTTTTTTTTTTTTTTTTTTTTTTTTTTTTTTTTTTTTTTTTTTTTTTTTTTTTTTTTTTTTTTTTTTTTTTTTTTTTTTTTTTTTTTTTTTTTTTTTTTTTTTTTTTTTTTTTTTTTTTTTTTTTTTTTTTTTTTTTTTTTTTTTTTTTTTTTTTTTTTTTTTTTTTTTTTTTTTTTTTTTTTTTTTTTTTTTTTTTTTTTTTTTTTTTTTTTTTTTTTTTTTTTTTTTTTTTTTTTTTTTTTTTTTTTTTTTTTTTTTTTTTTTTTTTTTTTTTTTTTTTTTTTTTTTTTTTTTTTTTTTTTTTTTTTTTTTTTTTTTTTTTTTTTTTTTTTTTTTTTTTTTTTTTTTTTTTTTTTTTTTTTTTTTTTTTTTTTTTTTTTTTTTTTTTTTTTTTTTTTTTTTTTTTTTTTTTTTTTTTTTTTTTTTTTTTTTTTTTTTTTTTTTTTTTTTTTTTTTTTTTTTTTTTTTTTTTTTTTTTTTTTTTTTTTCTATCATCCTACGCCCCCACAAGCCATTCTTCTCCCTTTCCTTTGTCAATTGTTCCACTTTTTCCCCTAAAAATTCATCCATAAAATATCCTAAACTCATTTATACATATCTCCACCTAATATACATACCCATTTACTTAAAAACTTCACCCTAAAATCATCAATTCTGACTCTAATCAACGAATCAAACTTTAATCATCAATCAATTTCATCAACATCAATCATACGCATCAGAAACTCTTAAAATCATTAAAAGCAAACCCATACATAATACTATCCAAAACAACAGTATCTCCAAGCTAACGACTATACAAATCATCCAAAATCATAATCCACTAAACCTACATCTATCATGTTTACCTACATATACCAAAACATCGCTCGGAGCACACCCACGGGTCGGTAAGCCTTGCCAAAACACGTCCTGTCACCAGAGCACCATCCGTCGACCTCCTATGCTTTATCATCTAGAGGAGGTTCTTCACCTTCGATCTCGTCACCTACATCATACGATTTAAACTGTAAGCCTAATGCTTAGTAAGGAGTGCACTAAAAATGCCATATACATAAATGCATGACTTTCATAAAACATGTTCATTTCATTTTCTTTAATGTTACATACATAAGGAAAAGTAGGGATTTAATGTGGTAGTAGGCACATACACAACCCTGTCTACCCCGTAGACCACATGCCTTACCCCGTGCGTGCCATATACATTGGGTGTTTTGCCTTGCCCCGTGTGTGCCATATACATCGTGCCATGTGCCCTACTCACTCACATCCCTTACTTACCTTTACATACATTACTTGTTCTTTACCTTCATTTACTTGAAAACATGCATGTAAAAATATTTCGTATGCCTTTGAATAGAAAACATGATGCATGAGAGAACTACGCATAATATATCATCAAAGACAGTTCATAAACATGCACAAACATACTTAACTCATAAACAAACCTAATACACCGCTAATAGCTAACATCCTAGGCTACCCGGCTCGTTAAAACCCCACAATCATGAAAACATCACCGAAACTCATAAATCCTAACATCGATACGATGTAGGGCCTTAAGGGCCGGAAGCCTAATACACACACTTACTTGGCGTCCTTAGCAATGCTAAGCACCGTCCTTAGCTTGGTTCTCCTAAGACATTTCACAAATTCGTCGTTAGAATCGACTCTACATAATTCGTTTCTAAAACCAAATGAAATTTCTAGCTAAGGTAAATTTTCTAAAAATAACTAATTACTTCACTCGGGCATTATATCAAGCAATTCGCACTCACAAATTGCCTAACCTCCATTAATGGCTTTTTACAATCAACAACAACCATTGATTCAACCTAACTATCACCAATAATCATAAATACATCATCAATGCACATAAATATCATCAAACTATCGATTTCAAACATAACCTAAAATTTATCTAACACTAAACCGAAAACCCTAACGAAATACAACCCTAAAAATAGCAACTTAAAGCTTAGAATACTAGAGTCTTACCTAGAGAGTCGATTGGGGAAGAAAAATGGGAAAGAAAATCGCCGGAGGGAGGCGTTGATCGACGTTGGAGAACCGGCAAAGGGGAAGGGAGAAAATCTCTAAGGGAGGGGAGGGGTTTCACGATTCTGGAGATTCAACAGAGAGGGGGGGGGGGGGTTATTTAGTTTTTAAATAAAATTTACTTACCAAATTACCTTTTTGCCCTTTCACTTGATTTTCTAACGAATCTGTTATTTAACATATCGATTTGGTTTCTCCAAAACTTTCTTATTCCAACAAATATTCCAATTTATTCCTAGGGTTCTAACAAAACTTTCCGTTCATAAAACGGGCTTAATTTACTATTTTTATGAATATAACATTAATAATCAGAAAACTTGAAAATTCGGCTGTTACATAGTAGAGCCTTGGTGTCTTTACGATCATTAAGCATTTTAGCCGATACGATGTAGGGTGAACAAAAGTTTTGAGTTGTAATTTCTCCACCATCTCAGATGAAGCTACATTGGTGCAACTCCCACCATCAATGATTAAAGAACACACTTTTTCCTTTATCAAACATCGGCTGTGAAAAATGTTCTCTTTTTGCCATAGATCATCTTTATGACTATGTCTACAGAGGGTTGTATGGATCACCATAAGTAAAGGTCATTCTTATGCATACCTCTTGAGGTTCCTGTTTGTCCATCTTAGATGATGTCATGTCATCTTTGCTTTCAACCTCATTGTCTCTTTCTGGTACCACCATCATGTGCTTATGAGGGCACTAAGAAGCAATATTTCCAAAATGAAACACCTAAAACATTTGATGTCTCTAATTCTAGGTTGACAGGTGCGATCAATCATTTTCTTTCCTTTTACTTTGTTATTGGCAATGATTTTGAAATGGCCCTTCTTCTCTTCGACCTTGGCTTGAGGTTTGAATGTCGATGAAGTCTTTGAAATTGGGAGAGAGAAATAAGCCTTAGAAGGTCGCTTGTGTTGTCTTTCTATCTTCAGCAACAATTGTATGACCTACTCCATGGTGAGATATTGTACCATCCCAAAATTTTAAAAGGGATTTTAAAATTTAAATGTAGATCAAATTCTAATAACTTTGTAAATCAAAATTAAATATCTTAATCGAAGTCAACAATTTAAACAAGATTTCATACAATTTAAACAATTAGAATATATGGAAATAAAATATCTCAAATTCTTTCAAATGATGACTATTTATATTAAATAATATTTTATAAAATCTATTTCGAAAAAGATGAAAATTACTCTCTTTAATTCAATTAAATTAAATTGAATAAAAATCAAAGAAAACGTTAATCATGTTACCTTAGGGCCTAATCCCTCAATCTTTCTACACTTTCTTTTCTTATTTATCTCATCTCAGTCTCAGACTCTCCATGAAAAATATCTCTTTTATTTTTTCAAAATCGTATAAAACCTAGAAACCTACCGTCAAAATACAAATCCATACAAAACAGGTTTCCCCTTGCTGAAAACTTCATAAATAAAATGAGTCATAGTTGTTAGTGAAAAATCACACCTTAATGCAAGTACACATGGTTCTAACAAAGTAATAAAGAATAAGTACGAGTCGAACCCACGAGGATAAACTAATTAAATTATATTGAGTAAAAACATTCTGAGATGTAAAATAACAGACTTGATTTTTTTATATGAATGTAAAAATTTAGATCTAATTAAAAGGGGTTGGTTCTAATGTTAGGAATATCGGTCAAGATTGATTTCCTTGTTACGTAAATTTCATTACTAAAGCCACAGATTGCTATAGCATTTGTTCAAACAACAAGAATTCCATAATAACCAAGGTTCCTTCGAATAACTTGGTTGTTTCTTTTAATCTTCTCTTCAATTCATAGACAGAGTTAGAATAATAAAAATCTCAATGATATCCTATTCTAAAAGCCATAGAAATTGAATGACAACACTTAGTAAAATTCAATCCGTATAATTTATTATACATCTCATAATTCTTATATATTTCTCAATACGACAAGAATATGTGTAATCAAAATTGTCCATCGACATAAATTGAATTCAACCATAATCATCATAATAAATTATTCAAACAAAAACAAGCAATCATAGGAAACAGTGAAATCCTTCTAACAAATACTCTCTCGCCTTACCAAAATGAACTCTTATCCCATAATTATAAAATTCATCAAAGCAATCATATTGAAAATATTCAAATGAAAATTGTAACACCCGGGATTTTTTTAAAAGGAAAAATTGGAAAGAAATTAAAAGTATAATAAGATAGTTGTTTTATTTAATTTAAAAGAAATAGCAAAAAGAAGGGAAAGTAATGAAGAGTGACTTAAACGGATTATTAACAAAAATTTATAATTTGAGAACGGGATTTAATGGAATTTTTGGAAGGGCAGAATGGTAATGTGGGTTTATTAAGTGGTATTGATTATTATTATTATTAATAAAATAAAAAAAAACAAAACAAAACAAACAACAGAATCGCCATTCTGTTGTTCGTCGAGCCCGAGCACCCGAGAGCGAGGGCGAGCACCCGAGAGCGAGAGAGAGAGAGAGGCGAGCGACCTCCGGCGACCCGCGGCTTCGACCACTGCTCAAGCGAGCAACCTCCGGGCGAGCTGAAGCCAGAGCGTGGTTCGGTTTTTCCGCGCCAGACCCGACCAAGAAACAGGTAACTTCTCCTCCCTGTTTCTCTCTGTTAATCGGCCATGGGGTAGTCTACAGTTGGGTCGTTTTCTTGGTTGTTTTGTGAAGGAATTTTGGGGAATTTAGTGGTGTGTGAGGAGCGATCCATGGAGGGCTAGGGTACCCCTGTTTTCTGAGTGAAAACCGTGAGGTGTGTGCTGTGAATTTGGGGCTTCTGGATTTGGAAACTTTATATTTTGTTAATGTATGCATAATAGGTTAGAATATGATAGATTAGTGAGGAATTGAGAAAGTCTTGATGAAAAATCGAAAATGGGAATGTTGCACCCTAAAATCCGGTTCTGTTTTTGGGAGTTTTGACCTAGCTAGAGTTATTTGTTTTAAAATTCCTTTTGGCACGTTAAAATAGGTTATTAGTGGAGTACGTGGCCACTGGAATCGTTCGATTCCGATAATCAACGCAAAATTTACGCTCGTTTGAAGTTTCTGGTCGGTTTTTACCAAACCCTAATTAGTGGCCCATTTAGTTAGATTTTAATTGGATTAAGCTAGAAATAGTAGTTTGAGAGTAATTGGTAAATGTAGGCTTGATTTAATGAGGTTTGAATATTTGTCGTAGGTTGAGCCATAGGTGGACAGGTAACCGAGAAACCTCATCGGGCTAGGACGCCAGGTAAGTAGTGGTAGCTATTCCTTCGCCTTCGGGCCTACACCAAGAACGGTAGGGTTATTTATTTCGTGTTGTGTTGGGTTGTTGGTTTCGTGTCGTATTGCATATTTGAAGCATGCATCATGGTATAGCACATTAGGTACGATTAGTGGCATTGATTGGCATTGTGAGCATGAACGTAATCAGATAAAGTGAATTGTAAAAATGCATCTCGAATAGTGTGCCTTGTCGGGCTGAGGTTGCTGGTGTGTAGCACCCCGAATGGTACTCTATGAGAGATGACCAGCTAAAACACATATTGCATTTCGAATAGTGTGCCTTGTCTGCTGAGGTTGCTAGTGTGTAGCACCCCGAAGGGTACTCTATGAGAGATGACCGCTTAAAACACATATTGCATTTCGAATAGTGTGCCTTGTCGGGCTGAGGTTGCTGGTGTGTAGCACCCCGAAGGGTACTCTATGAGAGATGACCGGTTAAAAACACATATTGCAATTTCGAATAGTATGCCTTGTCGGCTGAGTTGCTGGTGTGTAGCACCCTGAAGGGTACTCTATGAGAGATGACCGGCTAAAACACATATTGCATTTCGAATAGTGTGCCTTGTCGGGCTGAGGTTGCTGGTGTGTAGCACCCCGAATGGTACTCTATGAGAGATGACCGGCTAAAACACATATTGCATTTCGAATAGTGTGCCTTGTCGGGCTGAGGTTGCTAGTGTGTAGCACCCCGAAGGGTACTCTATGAGAGATGACCGGCTAAAACACATATTGCATTTCGAATAGTGTGCCTTGTCGGGCTGAGGTTGCTGGTGTGTAGCACCCCGAAGGGTACTCTATGAGAGATGACCGGCTAAAACACATATTGCATTTCGAATAGTGTGCCTTGTCGGGCTGAGGTTGCTAGTGTGTAGCACCCCGAAGGGTACTCTATGAGAGATGACCGGCTAAAACACATATTGCATTTCGAATAGTGTGCCTTGTCGGGCTGAGGTGCTGGTGTGTAGCACCCCGAAGGGTACTCTATGAGAGATGACCGGCTAAAACACATATTGCATTTCGAATAGTGTGCCTTGTCGGGCTGAGGTTGCTGGTGTGTAGCACCCCGAAGGGTACTCTATGAGAGATGACCGGCTAAAACACATATTGCATTTCGAATAGTGTGCCTTGTCGGGCTGAGGTGCTGGTGTGTAGCACCCCGAAGGGTACTCTATGAGAGATGACCGGCTAAAACACATATTGCATTTCGAATAGTGTGCCTTGTCGGGCTGAGGTTGCTGGTGTGTAGCACCCCGAAGGGTACTCTATGAGAGATGACCGGCTAAAACACATATTGCATTTCGAATAGTGTGCCTTGTCGGGCTGAGGTTGCTAGTGTGTAGCACCCCAAAGGGTACTCTATGAGAGATGACCGGCTAAAACACATATTGCATTTCGAATAGTGTGCCTTGTCGGGCTGAGGTGCTGGTGTGTAGCACCCCGAAGGGTACTCTATGAGAGATGACCGGCTAAAACACATATTGCATTTCGAATAGTGTGCCTTGTCGGGCTGAGGTTGCTGGTGTGTAGCACCCCGAAGGGTACTCTATGAGAGATGACCGGCTAAAACACATATTGCATTTCGAATAGTGTGCCTTGTCGGGCTGAGGTGCTGGTGTGTAGCACCCCGAAGGGTACTCTATGAGAGATGACCGGCTAAAACACATATTGCATTTCGAATAGTGTGCCTTGTCGGGCTGAGGTGCTGGTGTGTAGCACCCCGAAGGGTACTCTATGAGAGATGACCGGCTAAAACACATATTGCATTTCGAATAGTGTGCCTTGTCGGGCTGAGGTGCTGGTGTGTAGCACCCCGAAGGGTACTCTATGAGAGATGACCGGCTAAAACACATATTGCATTTCGAATAGTGTGCCTTGTCGGGCTGAGGTGCTGGTGTGTAGCACCCCGAAGGGTACTCTATGAGAGATGACCGGCTAAAACACATATTGCATTTCGAATAGTGTGCCTTGTCGGGCTGAGGTGCTGGTGTGTAGCACCCCGAAGGGTACTCTATGAGAGATGACCGGCTAAAACACATATTGCATTTCGAATAGTGTGCCTTGTCGGGCTGAGGTTGCTGGTGTGTAGCACCCCGAAGGGTACTCTATGAGAGATGACCGGCTAAAACACATATTGCATTTCGAATAGTGTGCCTTGTCGGGCTGAGGTGCTGGTGTGTAGCACCCCGAAGGGTACTCTATGAGAGATGACCGGCTAAAACACATATTGCATTTCGAATAGTGTGCCTTGTCGGGCTGAGGTTGCTAGTGTGTAGCACCCCGAAGGGTACTCTATGAGAGATGACCGGCTAAAACACATATTGCATTTCGAATAGTGTGCCTTGTCGGGCTGAGGTTGCTAGTGTGTAGCACCCCGAAGGGTACTCTATGAGAGATGACCGGCTAAAACACATATTGCATTTCGAATAGTGTGCCTTGTCGGGCTGAGGTTGCTAGTGTGTAGCACCCCGAAGGGTACTCTATGAGAGATGACCGGCTAAAACACATATTGCATTTCGAATAGTGTGCCTTGTCGGGCTGAGGTGCTGGTGTGTAGCACCCCGAAGGGTACTCTATGAGAGATGACCGGCTAAAACACATATTGCATTTCGAATAGTGTGCCTTGTCGGGCTGAGGTGCTGGTGTGTAGCACCCCGAAGGGTACTCTATGAGAGATGACCGGCTAAAACACATATTGCATTTCGAATAGTGTGCCTTGTCGGGCTGAGGTGCTGGTGTGTAGCACCCCGAAGGGTACTCTATGAGAGATGACCGGCTAAAACACATATTGCATTTCGAATAGTGTGCCTTGTCGGGCTGAGGTTGCTAGTGTGTAGCACCCCGAAGGGTACTCTATGAGAGATGACCGGCTAAAACACATATTGCATTTCGAATAGTGTGCCTTGTCGGGCTGAGGTGCTGGTGTGTAGCACCCCGAAGGGTACTCTATGAGAGATGACCGGCTAAAACACATATTGCATTTCGAATAGTGTGCCTTGTCGGGCTGAGGTGCTGGTGTGTAGCACCCCGAAGGGTACTCTATGAGAGATGACCGGCTAAAACACATATTGCATTTCGAATAGTGTGCCTTGTCGGGCTGAGGTGCTGGTGTGTAGCACCCCGAAGGGTACTCTATGAGAGATGACCGGCTAAAACACATATTGCATTTCGAATAGTGTGCCTTGTCGGGCTGAGGTGCTGGTGTGTAGCACCCGGTTCCATTGAACCAAAATTTAATTCATTATTTATGATGTACTTTTATAGAAGGGTTGGGGGAGTTATTGATTAGGTTAATAAATGTTCAGGCGAGGGCATGATGGTAATTAGAATTTTTACATAGTGGATAACGTATTAAGGAAGAGTCCAGTGTGAGTAGCCGCCACTGTTTCATTTCTTTTTACCTCTCAGCTCGACGGATTCCCCCTAGGCGATTCCCCTCCAACCAAGGTGAGTTTTGATTCGATGCTTGCTGTTTTTAGTGTCTAGATAGCTGGTGGATGGCTATGTGTGAATTTTGGAAAAAAAAAAAAAAAAAAAAAAAAAAAAAAAAAAAAAAAAAAAAAAAAAAAAAAAAAAAAAAAAAAAAAAAAAAAAAAAAAAAAAAAAAAAAAAAAAAAAAAAAAAAAAAAAAAAAAAAAAAAAAAAAAAAAAAAAAAAAAAAAAAAAAAAAAAAAAAAAAAAAAAAAAAAAAAAAAAAAAAAAAAAAAAAAAAAAAAAAAAAAAAAAAAAAAAAAAAAAAAAAAAAAAAAAAAAAAAAAAAAAAAAAAAAAAAAAAAAAAAAAAAAAAAAAAAAAAAAAAAAAAAAAAAAAAAAAAAAAAAAAAAAAAAAAAAAAAAAAAAAAAAAAAAAAAAAAAAAAAAAAAAAAAAAAAAAAAAAAAAAAAAAAAAAAAAAAAAAAAAAAAAAAAAAAAAAAAAAAAAAAAAAAAAAAAAAAAAAAAAAAAAAAAAAAAAAAAAAAAAAAAAAAAAAAAAAAAAAAAAAAAAAAAAAAAAAAAAAAAAAAAAAAAAAAAAAAAAAAAAAAAAAAAAAAAAAAAAAAAAAAAAAAAAAAAAAAAAAAAAAAAAAAAAAAAAAAAAAAAAAAAAAAAAAAAAAAAAAAAAAAAAAAAAAAAAAAAAAAAAAAAAAAAAAAAAAAAAAAAAAAAAAAAAAAAAAAAAAAAAAAAAAAAAAAAAAAAAAAAAAAAAAAAAAAAAAAAAAAAAAAAAAAAAAAAAAAAAAAAAAAAAAAAAAAAAAAAAAAAAAAAAAAAAAAAAAAAAAAAAAAAAAAAAAAAAAAAAAAAAAAAAAAAAAAAAAAAAAAAAAAAAAAAAAAAAAAAAAAAAAAAAAAAAAAAAAAAAAAAAAAAAAAAAAAAAAAAAAAAAAAAAAAAAAAAAAAAAAAAAAAAAAAAAAAAAAAAAAAAAAAAAAAAAAAAAAAAAAAAAAAAAAAAAAAAAAAAAAAAAAAAAAAAAAAAAAAAAAAAAAAAAAAAAAAAAAAAAAAAAAAAAAAAAAAAAAAAAAAAAAAAAAAAAAAAAAAAAAAAAAAAAAAAAAAAAAAAAAAAAAAAAAAAAAAAAAAAAAAAAAAAAAAAAAAAAAAAAAAAAAAAAAAAAAAAAAAAAAAAAAAAAAAAAAAAAAAAAAAAAAAAAAAAAAAAAAAAAAAAAAAAAAAAAAAAAAAAAAAAAAAAAAAAAAAAAAAAAAAAAAAAAAAAAAAAAAAAAAAAAAAAAAAAAAAAAAAAAAAAAAAAAAAAAAAAAAAAAAAAAAAAAAAAAAAAAAAAAAAAAAAAAAAAAAAAAAAAAAAAAAAAAAAAAAAAAAAAAAAAAAAAAAAAAAAAAAAAAAAAAAAAAAAAAAAAAAAAAAAAAAAAAAAAAAAAAAAAAAAAAAAAAAAAAAAAAAAAAAAAAAAAAAAAAAAAAAAAAAAAAAAAAAAAAAAAATGATGAAGAGGATTTATGACATTGGGAGAACTGATCCCACTCCCAAGGGAACTGAGGGATTAGAATAGCTATTAAGGGACTTCATCGACCCCTTAACTGATGAAGAGGATTTATGACATTGGGAGAATAGATCCCACTCCCAAGGGAATCAAGGGATCTGATCAGTAAACAAACGATGTGCAACTGAGATGAGAAAGTAGAAACTGCATATTTAGGATTTAAGTTTCAGCATATCATTTCATTATTGCTTTGCTTAATTAGCATTAGGCTAATAGATGAGTTTTGTGATGTAGGTGTTGAGGATACTGCAGGTGAATTCCCTGAGTTTACTGACTAATAGAGTCTCGAACTGGTATACTGATGAGGCAGATTAACTGATGTCTGTTGGTGTGAAAGTTTAGTTGACAGTGTTTCAATTTGAGTATATTGAGTTTTCATGACAGTAGTGATTTCAATGTTTTGAATACAATTTCGAGATTTTCCTGTTAATAGTATTCTGTTGGGATTAATGTTGGTACTCACTGGATTTCAGTATTGTAATGGTTTGAAATGTTTTTGAATGGTTTCAGTGAAGTGAGTAAATTCTTTTCTGTAATTAGAGTCGTGTTTGTATACCAAGGAGTAGATGAGATGTGGTTCTGTTCTCTATCGATAGATGAAGTCTATCGGCAGAGGTTGGGTTGTTGTTCTGTTGTCTATCGGAAGATGTCTTCAGTGGAAGCCATCGGATGATATAGAACGAAATATGTCGTTTAGCGATCGGTATATGTAGCTTGTTTTATCGGAAGATGTTGTTTTGTTCACTATCGGTAGATGAAGTCTATCGGTAGATGTCGGGTTATAGTTATGTGCCTATCGGAAGATATAAGTAGAGAGTTTGTCGTTTAGTGATCGGCGTATGCAGTCTACTCAATTGGAAGGTGTAGGTTTAAGTCTATCGGATGATGTCTCAGTAAACTCATCGGCAGATGCGTGCTGACGTCGTCAGTAGGTGTAGGAGGACTCTTGTCGTTTAGTCACCGGTGGATGTAGAACAAAGTCGATCGGATGAAGGAAATCATCGGGCTGACGTCATCGGAAGATGTAGAGTGTATTTTGTCGTTTAGTCACCGGTAGGTACAGTCTACCGAGAGATGTCCTTTGTTTTTCATTTGGCTGACGTCATCGGCAGAAGCCTTCTATTTCTGTTTCTGCTTCTTCCGTTGACTTTATTTGTAATATCCGGCCTGTACGGAATTTCATATTTTAATATATTTGTGGCGTTTTTGGTAAATATGTCAAATCAAAATAGTTTCGCAAACGGTAAGCTTTATTTCGATCCTAACGATTAATAGGAATTTTCAGGAATTTACGAGAATTTTCGGAGTAATGACGCTATATTCCGAGTAATTAAGTTATTCGTAATATAAATAACGTTTTAGTAAAAATAGCAAACGGGGTCCGATTTGCGAATGGACAGTTTTAATAAATCCCAAATAATAAGTTGACTGGTTGGTGAAATAAGGAGATTTGGTGAACCCGAATAGTTGGACGATTAATGAACCGAAGGACGAAACAAAATAGAAATAAGTGTTAAGTGCATTTTAGTAATTTTCAAACCAAATTATATAAAATAAACAAATTTCTTTTCTCTCCCTCACTTTCTCTCTTCTTCCCTGGCGTTCACGAACCAGAGGCGATTTTCCTCTTTGGCCGTCGATGGCGATTCCATTTACGGCGACGATTCGACCTCCGATCGTTCCGTTTTCTTCGTGCTTTCTCCTCCAATCGACGCTCTAGGTATGAATCTATAGTTTTAGAACGTTTATTTCGAGTTTTATGGAGTTTGAACAATTAGGGTTTTGTTAGGTTTCGTTTAAAAGCCGAGATTTAGGGCTCGAAATTGATAGATTGTTATAGTTTACGAACGTATTGCACGTATTAAACGTTATTGGAAGAAGTTAGGACGATTTAGGAGAAATGTTAAATTTGTAAATTTCGGGTTTTCGGAAAACTCGTAAATTGGATTTCGGGGTATCGAGCGTAGATTAATGATTTAATGCCTCGATAAGTTAAGTTTGAACGTTAGGAAATTCCTTAGTTAAGGTTTTGTAAATTTGGACGATCGATAGCTTAAATAAGTTTTAACGTCGATATTGTGTTTTTCTTTAGACAAACAACGCTTGTGGATGGAGCTTGAGCTGCTTTGGACACGAGGTAAGTTCTCGTGATTCTTTTCTGGCCGATTGGCCTACACCGTACATCAAAATCGTTTCGAGGAGTTTAGTGACGCACTAGTTTATATTGCTTTGGTTGGGTAGTTAGGTTTAATTGTTTTGTAGTTTATGTTTTACCGTCTTGATGGTATGTATGCTGAGTGTTTAAATTCTGTTATAAACTGTTCATGCATCACGTTTTTTAAAGAAAGAGCATGAAAATGAATTTCTACACGATGTTTTTTAAGAAAATGGTAATGTGGCCTAGAGAGGGGCTATTGATCTATTGTGTAGGCACGAAGGGGTCTGTCACAATACCGCATTTAACACATACTCATACAGTTATAGGTCACGCGAGATGGGGCTCAGGCACGACTGTACGTGTTGTAAGCGTGTACCTCCCTCTTCTAGCTGGAAAGAGTAGTCCGACCGTTGGATGTGCTCTCTCCGGTTAGGAGGCTGAGATCTCGGTGACACCCACAGAGTAAAGAAAATGCTGCATGATTTCTGAACTAACACGCATAGCATATAGTTGCATTTATGAGGGCTTGCTGAGATTTTTATCTCATAGTGTATTGTATGGTGTAGGTGATTACGACGATACAGGTGAGGATGAGATTCCTCCTCCTGAGGCATGAGTCCAGTTGACGAGGGATGGCTGCGGTGGTGTGCTGGTGCAGTCGAGGCTTACCGACCCGTGGGGACAGTATTTATAGATTTTGAGTGTTTGGGACATTTTGGGCTGATGTTTGTATAGAAATACTTTAGGTTGTTTGATTCTGGATAGTTGATAGGTATATATGTATATGTTGATGTTTTGGAAACTGTTTTATAATAGTTTGAAAAGTCTTTCATTGAACGTATTTTGGAACTGCGTGGTGATTTGAAACAGGAGGATTTCTTGAGGTTTTAAACGTACCCATGCAGTTCGTTTTCATGAAAATGTTCTTAGTTTTAAAATGTAATTCGAGTCGTTTATTTGGGTGAACGGTGAAGTGTGAAAAGAATGAGCAAATGGGAGTGTTTGTGTCGTGATGTTATTATATGGTTTAGGGTGTAAGAAGAGGTTGTACTGTGTTGTTGGCGTAGGAGAAATTGAATGAAAGAGTGATGAAATGGAAACAGGGGCAGAGGGGTTGGCGAATAGTCGCCAACCCTGGCGATTGAATCGCCTCCCTCTGGAAAAAAATCCAGAGGGAGTGGCGATGGCTCGCCACAAACTGTGGCGATTGCTCGCCACAGGCGATGCAACAGGCGATTACTCGCCTGTTGCAATCGCCTTAGGGGCGATTATTCGCCCCAGCGAATAATCGCCTCTCTATTTGTAAAATGGTTTTTAATGTAATTAATTTAAGTTTTAATTAATTAATTTAGGTTTTATTTAATTTGTTTTAAAAGTTAGAATTTAATTCCGATTTCGATTCTGGTTTCGATTTCGGTTTAGGTTCTGCCTAGAGTTTAGTTAAAGATATTAGGATAAAATAAATAAATAAATAAATAAATAAATAAATAAATAAATAAATAAATAAATAAATAAATAAATAAATAAATAAATAAATAAATAAATAAATAAATAAATAAATAAATAAATAAATAAATAAATAAATAAATAAATAAATAAATAAATAAATAAATAAATAAATAAATAAATAAATAAATAAATAAATAAATAAATAAATAAATAAATAAATAAATAAATAAATAAATAAATAAATAAATAAATAAATAAATAAATAAATAAATAAATAAATAAATAAATAAATAAATAAATAAATAAATAAATAAATAAATAAATAAATAAATAAATAAATAAATAAATAAATAAATAAATAAATAAATAAATAAATAAATAAATAAATAAATAAATAAATAAATAAATAAATAAATAAATAAATAAATAAATAAATAAATAAATAAATAAATAAATAAATAAATAAATAAATAAATAAATAAATAAATAAATAAATAAATAAATAAATAATTAGTAAAGATATTAGGATAAAATAAATAAATAAATATAGTACGGAAATACGGGTACAGTTTTAGGGACGTTACATTATTAATCGGCAGATCCGTTTGACCTCTGTGACACCTCAAGTATTTCAATTTAAACTTCTATTTGCTATTGGCCGATTACTTCTCAATATTTCCAACGATTATGTTAACATTGTTTTTATGGCTTTGTCTAATTCTATTTTTGCTTAAATGATTTCCGCTGCAAGTTTTTTTTTTTTAAAATACGGTTGAAATTTTTAGTCATGTACGGTCATTGTGTGACGAACCGGGTTCAGATAACTCGGGGCGTTACAGTGTTTCCTTGTTTGTTATCAATTAGATCTTTTGCTCCATCTTCTTGATTTCCATTTGTGTAATCTAATTGGCATTCTCGACATGACAATAATAATTATTTTAGTTTTAAGAATCTGATATTCCTTGAAATATACATAAAATCATTTAATTCTTCAAAACAAATAATGCTATAGCAACGTAGAAATTTGTATAATTTTGACTTAAATGATTCAACATTTACTCGAATCAAGTAATTTTTTATACAAATATTAACCTAAAATAACTCTTTTTCAAGAGTTATCAATACTCCCAAACTTCAATCATTACTCGTCCACAAGTGATGCACAAATTGATCAAAGATTATAAAATTTCAATGAAACATTATTAGATTTCATGTATTCTCCAGAATGCTTCGAAACTTGTAATCCTATGAAAACTCCACCTACCACATTAAAACAATATAACATAGAATTATCATCCAATATAACAATTTTCCATAGTGTGTATGTGCTCAAATTTCTCTACAACTTGCTAAGTTCAATCATCTTATACTAAATTTAATAATTTATATTACATATTACTGAATTTTCTATGTCTTCTTCAGATAACTATATTCAAATGGTTCGTTTTTGTAATAAGTAAGTAGGGGGATATTGAATTTTTTTTTGTATTGAATTTTTCTTGTAAGTCACACTACCTTTTGACGTGATTGACGACATTGGTGATGAACTCCTCTAGTTACTCAGTAGTGTCATCTAAGGATAATTACTAGTATAGTAATATAGAGGAGTATAGTCAATATTATTGCAATGGAGTTCCTCCCATAGTCCCTCTTTTTGAATTATATCCATCGAGTATTCAAAGAGCTCACTCAAGATTGAAAGGAGATTAGGGAATCACAATCGTTATTATCATTACTTTTATTTTAATTATAACCCCCAAATTTATTTCTTCTAAATGACTCCTTAACCTCTAGTTTTCTTATGTTAACATCGAGTATTCATTATCTAAATACAAATTGTTAAATCCTAGTAGGATAGTATTTCTAAGCAAGCTAGAAAGAAATTGTATTTTGTGGAGGAAAAATTATTAGAAAGAGAATAATCCTAAGTTAAATATTTATATGTGACAGTGTTGCTTTCCAAAGGATTAATACACTAGGAATTTAGATTTTACATTGGATTATCAGCATCAAAAGCTAAAACTAGAATCCTAGTTGGATAATATTCTCAAGCAAGCTAGAAAGAAATTGTAATTCGTGGAGAGAAAATTATTATAAAGAGAATAATCCTAAGTTAAATATTTATATGTGGCAGTGTTGCTTTTTAAAGGATTAATACATTAAGAATTTAGATTTTTCATTGGATTATTAGCATCAAAAGCAAAAGCTACAGTCATCACAAAATAAAACTAGTTATTTCCTAACATATCCCACATGTTTTCATAACCCATACTGTAACACCCGAATTTTTCAGACTATGGATTTTTATTTAGGGATCTCCAATTTTATCGTATAGTGTTTCTAATTTGTAGAAATGGTAAGTTTAGGCCATTTTGCACGCGAAAAATTTTATTGGAGCCCCAAAGATTTATGAGGAATTTTAGTGGATTAAGATTATTTTGGAGAAAAACAAACCTATGGGTTAATAAATAGAATTATGTATAAGAATATTAGAAAGGGTATTATGGTAATTTGTCAACGAAATTTATTAAAACCTAAAAATCCTATTCATTTCCTCTTATTTCCCTCGGCTCTCTCCTCCTGGCGGCTCTCCTCCTCCTCTCCCACGGTTTTCCTCCTCCAATCCACCTCATAACCGATTCTCCTTTCATTTTCTTCAGGATTCAAAGCCTAGGTAAGTTTTAAGTTCTTTCTCACATTAGTTTTGATTTTAGGAGTTTTGTTTCGTTAGAGTTATGGATTTAGGATTGAGATTTATTGAGTTTCGGTTAGAAGTTGATGGTGTTGCGTTTTATACTCGTTGATGATACATTTATTGCTATTTGAGTAGTTAGGATGAATTATTTGGTGGAGTTATTTAATTTGTGGTGGTTGGGAGGAGTAAGTATTATTAATGTTAGGTTAGTTTTATTTATGCACACCAAGTGTTCTATAAAATGCTCGATGAGATTAGTTGAATTTCTAGGGAATTTTCTTAGCTAGGATTTTACTAGTTTAGAGCTTAGATTACTTAGGATTGATTTTAACATCGGGATATGAAATGTCATAGGTGAAAGAGCTTAAGAGGAAGACACGACGTTGCTAATCAGCCCAGGTAGGTGAGTATGTTAGGATTTCCGGCCATTAGGGCCCTACGTCACAAGGGTACTAAGGAGATTTGTTTGGGTGATTGTTTAATGATTATGACTTGTCATGTGCTATGTTATGATACGCGATGTATTGTTTGTTCTTATAGTATGTCATTCCTATATGTATCCATGTCCATGCATCATGAGAATATAAAATGTATATGTAAATATGATTAAGTGTGAAACGGGGTGAATTGGCCACGATTATGTTCTCAAAATTTTAGTACGGTTCGCGGATCCTCCTGCTGGTGGGGGCCAGACTGGCAGGAAGACTCACGGATCCTCTCGCTGGTGGGGGCCGGGTTGGTACTGTACGATCAGTTTGCGGATCCCGCCGCTAGTGTGGGCCGTACTGGTCGTTACAAATATTGTCCGTTAGGACCACGATTATGATTCCCTTACCCTTTCTCCCAGTGCCTCCCTTAATTCATGTCAAGTAAATGATGAATAAGAACATGACTACGAACTCGAACACGATTATATGAAGCATGCATTCATGAATATTCCTATATATTTGTTGTGCTCCTTACTAAGCATTAGGCTTATGGTTTGAACCTTATGATGTAGGTGACGAATTGGAAGGTGAGGATCTCAATCCAAGTGATAATGTCTAAGAGGGGTTGTTGGATGGTGCTTGTGGCGGTGTTTTATGGCTGGGCGGCGATTTGACCCGAGGGTGGTGCTCCTAGCGAGTTTGGTAAATGTTATGTTTTGGAAATAGGTAGAAAAGATTTTTCATAGGATTATCGTACGATGGCAAGTACTAGGATGATTGATGGTTTTTCCTTCTTTTTAGGAAGAATTTATGACTAAGGGATTTTCATCGTTTTGTCTTCTGCTACGGTCTAAATGTTTTGTTATCGTATGATTTTTAATGATGGATGATTTGAAGAATTTAAGCTTCTCATTTGAATGATTTAAAATGAATTTGATTAATGAAATTAGGAGGATTTGGAATGAGTTTGTTGTATGATGTTTTGGTGTGGGTGAAGTTCGGTTTCAGGATGTTTATTTTTGGCCAGTGGAGATGCCGATCGATCGGCAGGAGTTGCCACCGATCGGCATGTTTGTGTTGTTTTATTTTGGATATCTAGAGGCATTGCCGATAGATCGGCTGTTTGAGCGATCGATCGGCTGAGTGATATTTAGGGAGGGCGAACGATTGGCTATTTTAGCCGATCGATCGGCCCTTCATGATTTCTGATTCAGCCCTTTTCATTTTCTCTCAAACCCTAGCGTATCCTCCTCCATTTTTCCTTTTAAGTTTTACATATATTGAACTTAATTTCATGAGATTTCTAAATGAGTTTTATTTTGACTCTCAATGATTTTAGCAAAGTTTCTTCCAAGTAGATTTTCTTATGTTTCGAAAAAAATATATATGAGTCAAAGAATAAGCTGTATGATTAAGTTTATGTAAGTCACGGCCCCTTGGATTTCGGGTCTTGACACATACTAATAATATCCCCAAACATAGAATTGACAGTGTCCCCACTGCCAAACAAAACATAGTGCCAAGTACAAAATCATGAGGGTAAGTAATTCCCTAGTGTTTATTCTTCTTTATCATTCTCTGACTCTGAATCAAAGAGCAGGATCGTGGGGAAATGAGAAAATATAGGCATTTTCTTTGTCAATGACTCAGCGAAACTGGCTGCTAGGGCTTGATCCCTTAATTTGGTATAGCTCTAGAAGACCTTGCTCTTGTTTTTTATTTTGTTGAGTTTTTTGTTGATGAGAAATTGTTACACCTCTTGTTGGCTCATTCTCTGTTTCATCATAGTCAAGGTCTCTTGTTGCTTTACCAGTTTATGATCAAAAAGCTGCAAATCTTCCATAATTTATTGTTGGTAGATGATGTTTTCACTTGATGCTGCAACTCTACTTGCAGCATTTTGGTCTCTCAATTTGTTGTTGGTATATGCGATCCATTTGATGTCTAGTTTGGCAATCTCCTTTAAAATAACCTTTAGGAAATGAGTAGAGTTGTTATTAGAATGGGGTAGAATTCGTCATCCACTTCCTCCAAGTTGTAAAACAAATTAATGGCAGATGGTGAGAGATTCACATTTTTCGTGTCGAACCCGTACTGATTAAGGATTGTCTCCTACAAAATTAGCATAAAATTCACAAAGCAGAGTAATTATTACATCATCTGTTAAGCATAGAAAGTTTTCCAACCGTGTAATTGAATAATCGAAGCTATATAGCTCAAGACCCATGAATTCGCCATTAGAGAAGACGAAACCCTTCTCAGCCGTGAAGGTTTTCTATTGTATCCCTTGATCGAATTGGAGGTGGCATCTTCTTAAATAAATTTAGGTTGAGTTGAATGCGAGGAAGGTTTCTTCCATGAGCTTTTGGACCTCATCTTTTCTTGCGAAATTACTGAATTTCACACAATATTCTTGATTTGATCTAGCGGTGTGATTTTTATCTCACACCGTTGTAGATATATACGCAATAAAAGAGAGGGAAAAATTAAAAATATGAATTTGAATAATTGGTAGAATGAGCGGTGAAAATTTTTAAAGGCGGTAAAATAGAAATAAATAAAAAATATATATAAATATATTTATTTTTTTCTTTTTACATATGTGATACTACAATAAATGTTGCAATATCAACATCATTTCATTAAATTTCTCAAACAGAAAAGGATATAGAAAATTGGGTTGCCTCCCAATCAGCGCTTGA
This sequence comes from Begonia masoniana, assembly GCA_022432975.1. Classification (NCBI taxonomy): domain Eukaryota; kingdom Viridiplantae; phylum Streptophyta; class Magnoliopsida; order Cucurbitales; family Begoniaceae; genus Begonia; species Begonia masoniana. The sequence continues at coordinate 37,914,357 of CM039502.1, forward strand.
TTTTTAAGTCATCAGCTCAACTGTCGTGTGCTTCACCTTGCTTCTTCTAAATTAAGATAAGTTGACATTTTTTTTTTTAGCGACCCTTAATACTGTACCATTTACTTCCTGTATAAATTTTTTCCTCATTTTATTGACAGCAATTATATTTTTATCTTTTTACACTTTAAATCAAAGCCTAAGTTGTTGAAAATCATTTGAAAACTAATTGAAAAAACATATAAACACTTAGTAAAATCATACAACGACAAGCGGAGAGCAAAAAGGGCAACTGCCCAAAATTTGCATGGCCGATCGATCGGCCATTTCAGCCGATCGATCGGCCATTTCAGCCGATCGATCGGCTGTGGCATTAATACGCCAAGCGATCGATCGCCCCTTGGCGATCACATTTGACCGATCGATCGGCACACTGCTTTGGAATTTCTTCCAGAGCGTGGCCAATGAGAGCCGATCGATCGCCCTCCCTGGCGATCGATCGGAAAGCTCTCTGGATTTTTATCCAGAGAGCTGCCTCCTCTGATCCCTTCCTTTCCCCTTCGATACCCTGCACACACACACTTCATCAACTCTACTCCACACCTTCAACACTTCTTCTAAATACATTTCATAACAACACATCAACATAACAACACTACTACCCACATACAATCCTCACTCCACCAATCACCCAAAAACTTACTCAAAACATATTTAAAACGTAACCAAATTTCAAAAAAATGAACCGCGTGGATCTGTTTAAAAACAGAACATTTCCCTCTGTTTGAAAATATCCAAAATCACAACAAAATACTATACGTTATCAATCCAATTACCAAGCATCCTAAAATGATTCAACTGTACAATTCTCCTATCTATTCACCCGTCAACCCATCTAAACGTCCCTATACATTTATCGACGTTTATAACTATCAAAATCCCAAAATACCTACGTGATGTCCCCACGGGTCAAAATAGCGTCAACTGCCCAGCACACTCCCACGGGCCATCCTCCATCAACATGCTCATGCATCGGGTGGAGGAACGTCGTCCTCACCTGTTTTGAAATCACCTACACCAGAGAATTAAACTATGAGTTAAAGGGCTCAGTAAACCTACGTAAATGCAGATGAATGCTATGCGTATGCAATACTTAAAATCATGCAGTCATCCTACCTTTTCGCTATTCATTTCATTTAAGATGTCACCGGGGCTTCGCTCTCAGTAGATAGAAGCGGCACATCCGATGATTTGATAGCCCCTCATATCTACCCAGGGAGAAAACATGCTTCATCTGACAGCCATGTCTGAACAACCACCCCGGCGTGACCGTTATTACATACATTTATACCTTTTCGTTATCCTTTTTATGAAAAACATACTTGAAAGTTCATTTTACATGCTTATTCAGAAAACATTATGCATGGACGTGCATAATACAATAATGAAACAAACGTAAAACAGACAACGAGCGTTAAACGTTCTATAGCTTTAAGTAGCCTAACTACCCAATCTAATTACCCAAAACACTCTACATCTCCAATTCCTCAATTTCACATGCTTTCTTATGGTGTAGGTCAAATCGGCCAAACAAATCACGAAGACTTACCTCGCGTCATTGCAATTCAAGCTCCGTCCACGAGCGTTGTTCACCTATGGCAATTCACAACAATCGTCATTAAATCGAGTGTAAACCATTGAGTTTCGAAAACTACAAAACTCCTAGCTAAAGGAAATTTCCTAAAACTCTAATTTAACTTGTCGAGGCATTTTATCGAGCAATTCATGCTTGTAAATTTCTAAACCTCCATTAATGGAGTTTTTAAAACCTCCAACCACCAAAAACCTCAAATCACCATAAATACGCCCATTAGAATCATATTACGATAAACCTATCGATTTCACAACTAAATCCACTTTTTTGACAAAACCCTAACGAACCCTAATCATATAACTCCACAAAAATCGAATCTAATGTGACGACCCCGGCCGGTGCCGCCACGACCTACGTCGTGCGTGCATACATACTTACATACTACCCTCGCCTGTTCTCATATATATGTTTGTCCCTTTTTTTTTCTTTTTCGTTTTCATTCTTCATTCATTAAGGTTTTTTTTTTTTTTTTTTTTTTTTTTTTTTTTTTTTTTTTTTTTTTTTTTTTTTTTTTTTTTTTTTTTTTTTTTTTTTTTTTTTTTTTTTTTTTTTTTTTTTTTTTTTTTTTTTTTTTTTTTTTTTTTTTTTTTTTTTTTTTTTTTTTTTTTTTTTTTTTTTTTTTTTTTTTTTTTTTTTTTTTTTTTTTTTTTTTTTTTTTTTTTTTTTTTTTTTTTTTTTTTTTTTTTTTTTTTTTTTTTTTTTTTTTTTTTTTTTTTTTTTTTTTTTTTTTTTTTTTTTTTTTTTTTTTTTTTTTTTTTTTTTTTTTTTTTTTTTTTTTTTTTTTTTTTTTTTTTTTTTTTTTTTTTTTTTTTTTTTTTTTTTTTTTTTTTTTTTTTTTTTTTTTTTTTTTTTTTTTTTTTTTTTTTTTTTTTTTTTTTTTTTTTTTTTTTTTTTTTTTTTTTTTTTTTTTTTTTTTTTTTTTTTTTTTTTTTTTTTTTTTTTTTTTTTTTTTTTTTTTTTTTTTTTTTTTTTTTTTTTTTTTTTTTTTTTTTTTTTTTTTTTTTTTTTTTTTTTTTTTTTTTTTTTTTTTTTTTTTTTTTTTTTTTTTTTTTTTTTTTTTTTTTTTTTTTTTTTTTTTTTTTTTTTTTTTTTTTTTTTTTTTTTTTTTTTTTTTTTTTTTTTTTTTTTTTTTTTTTTTTTTTTTTTTTTTTTTTTTTTTTTTTTTTTTTTTTTTTTTTTTTTTTTTTTTTTTTTTTTTTTTTTTTTTTTTTTTTTTTTTTTTTTTTTTTTTTTTTTTTTTTTTTTTTTTTTTTTTTTTTTTTTTTTTTTTTTTTTTTTTTTTTTTTTTTTTTTTTTTTTTTTTTTTTTTTTTTTTTTTTTTTTTTTTTTTTTTTTTTTTTTTTTTTTTTTTTTTTTTTTTTTTTTTTTTTTTTTTTTTTTTTTTTTTTTTTTTTTTTTTTTTTTTTTTTTTTTTTTTTTTTTTTTTTTTTTTTTTTTTTTTTTTTTTTTTTTTTTTTTTTTTTTTTTTTTTTTTTTTTTTTTTTTTTTTTTTTTTTTTTTTTTTTTTTTTTTTTTTTTTTTTTTTTTTTTTTTTTTTTTTTTTTTTTTTTTTTTTTTTTTTTTTTTTTTTTTTTTTTTTTTTTTTTTTTTTTTTTTTTTTTTTTTTTTTTTTTTTTTTTTTTTTTTTTTTTTTTTTTTTTTTTTTTTTTTTTTTTTTTTTTTTTTTTTTTTTTTTTTTTTTTTTTTTTTTTTTTTTTTTTTTTTTTTTTTTTTTTTTTTTTTTTTTTTTTTTTTTTTTTTTTTTTTTTTTTTTTTTTTTTTTTTTTTTTTTTTTTTTTTTTTTTTTTTTTTTTTTTTTTTTTTTTTTTTTTTTTTTTTTTTTTTTTTTTTTTTTTTTTTTTTTTTTTTTTTTTTTTTTTTTTTTTTTTTTTTTTTTTTTTTTTTTTTTTTTTTTTTTTTTTTTTTTTTTTTTTTTTTTTTTTTTTTCCTTCCATCACCTAATAACACTTCAACATTACTCCTCAAACAAAATCATCCAATTTGGACGACGTCGCCCCTTTGGACGACGTCTCCAATTTGGACGACGTCTCCAATTTGGACGACGTCTCCACTTTGGACGACGTCTCCACTTTGGACGACGTCTCCACTTTGGACGACGTCTCCACTTTGGACGACGTCTCCACTTTGGACGACGTCTCCACTTTGGACGACGTCTCCACTTTGGACGACGTCTCCAATTTGGACGACGTCTCCAATTTGGACGACGTCTCCACTTTGGACGACGTCGCCCCTTTGGACGACGTCGCCCCTTTGGACGACGTCGCCCCTTTGGACGACGTCTCCACTTTGGACGACGTCTCCACTTTGGACGACGTCGCCCCTTTGGACGACGTCTCCACTTTGGACGACGTCTCCACTTTGGACGACGTCGCCCCTTTGGACGACGTCTCCACTTTGGACGACGTCTCCACTTTGGACGACGTCTCCACTTTGGACGACGTCTCCACTTTGGACGACGTCTCCACTTTGGACGACGTCTCCAATTTGGACGACGTCTCCAATTTGGACGACGTCTCCAATTTGGACGACGTCGCCCCTTTGGACGACGTCTCCACTTTGGACGACGTCTCCAATTTGGACGACGTCTCCACTTTGGACGACGTCTCCACTTTGGACGACGTCTCCACTTTGGACGACGTCTCCAATTTGGACGACGTCGCCCCTTTGGACGACGTCTCCACTTTGGACGACGTCTCCAATTTGGACGACGTCTCCACTTTGGACGACGTCTCCAATTTGGACGACGTCTCCACTTTGGACGACGTCTCCAATTTGGACGACGTCTCCACTTTGGACGACGTCTCCACTTTGGACGACGTCGCCCCTTTGGACGACGTCGCCCCTTTGGACGACGTCGCCCCTTTGGACGACGTCGCCCCTTTGGACGACGTCGCCCCTTTGGACGACGTCTCTACTTTGGACGACGTCTCTACTTTGGACGACGTCGCCCCTTTGGACGACGTCTCCACTTTGGACGACGTCTCCAATTTGGACGACGTCTCCACTTTTGACGACGTCTCCAATTTGGACGACGTCTCCACTTTAGACGACGTCACCCTTGCTCGAACACTTAACCAAATTAGACATAATTACTAACAACGACAGCCGATCGATCTCCTTCCCTGGCGATCGATCGGCAACCTCTTTGGATTTTGAATCCAGAGAGCTGCCTTCCCACAAATGTTAGCCGATCGATCGCCTTTCCTGGCGATTGATCGGCAACCTCTCTGGATTTCGAATACAGAGAGCTGCTTCCTCATTCCATTTTTTTTTCCTTCCATCACCTAATAACACTTCAACATTACTCCTCAAACAAAATCATCGAATCTCGACACGAAACGACATATATCTCTCAAAACGTTTAATCAACCCTAAATCATCCAAGGTACATTCTAAGCTTCGAAATTAATCTTTTCCTCAAAACATCAATCTAATCATCGGAACCGACCTATTTCATCATTATCCATCCGTACAAAACGAAAACTATCAAAAATCATAAAAACCTACCAAAACATAATTTTTTACACTATCCAGATACCACGCATCCTAAAATGTATTTCTATACAATTCATTCACTCATTGGCCCAATTAACCCAAAAACCACTAAATCCTTAACCTATAGCTCCCACGGGTTAAGTTCGCACCGACTGCGCCAGCGCACCCCACGAGCATCCTCCCTAAAACTGCAGGCTCGTCGGGTGGAGGGACATCGTCCTCACCTTGCTCGTAGTCACCTACCCATAAAGACACCTATGAGATAAAATCTCAGCAAGTTCTACGTAAATGCTATACATGAACATGTATATGCAGTTTTCATGGAAGCCATCCATATCGTTTCATTTATCAGTACGTGTCAGTCTATGGTTATCAGAAATGCTCGACAGATGGATAAGGCATGCCAGGCAGTTAGACAGCCCATACCATCTGAAGGGAGGAAAACCCGCTCACCACGGAACTCCGGGTCTGAACCTCATCCCCGATAACCCCATGCCATGGTTATTTACTGTAATACTTTACTTTCGTTCTTTACATTTCCATATTCATGAAATCAATGAACAAATTCCTTTTTCATGACATTTATAAACAATGATGCATGACAAACAATAGCATAACGTAAACATACATCGTGTGTACCATTAAAACGATAAAAGCGTAACCTATAAAAGTGACTAATCCTGACTACCCAACCAAGGCAATTAAACAAACAAAGCACCAACAATCCTCAACATGAATTCTTACATATGGTGTTGACCAATCGATCACAGTAAGTCACGAGAACTTACCTCGGGTCCTTAGCATACCGAGCTCCTTGATTCCCGCCTTGTCACCTAAAGCATTTAACAATTTCCTTTGTTAAAATCAAACCTAAACATCGAAATTTTGCAAACTAACGAAACTCCATAATAAAGGAAATTTCCTAAAATTCTAATAAACCTCTATCGAGCATTTCATCGAGCAACTTACGCTCACCAATAGCAAACCTCCATTAATGGAGATTTCTAAAGCTCCAAATACCCATTTTTTAATAAAAACCTTAAACACATCCATTAATTCGCCCAACAAAGCTCAATAATATAAAATAGGTTATAACTAACCGTTCCTAACAAAACCTGGCAATTTTTGATAAAACCTAACGAAACCCTAACGGTTTATCAACCTAAAAACCGAGAATAAAAGCTAGGAAAACACTAGAGACTTACCTAGAATCACGAGGGGAGAATAAAACGTGAAGGAACTTCGATGAACGGAGGAAGAACCGATGAAGTAAAGGGTGGAGAGCCGTGGAGAAGAAAATCGCCAGAGAGAAGAGAGGGAGAGGGTTTTCGTTGGAGTATTGAGGAAGAAAGGGGTTTGTGGTGATTTTAATTAAATTGACTTGTCAAATGATAAGTTTGCCTCTCCATTCAACTTTCCACTTATTTCATGGTTCGTCTATCGGTTCGGTTTCTCTAAAGTTTCCTTATTTCTCCAATAATTCCACCTTATTGCTAGGGCTCTAATAAAGCTTTTCCTTCATCAAACAAATTCAATTTACTAATTCTACGAATTAAACCCCTATAGGGTTAAAAAAAGAAACTTCAGCATCACATTTCGGTTTGAATTTCTTAAATTCCCATAATTCTCCTAAAATTCATATTAATTATAAGGGTTCCATTAAAACTCTCAGTTCGCAAAACGGACATATTTCGATTATTTGCAAAAAATATCATTGCACGCAATATACGAAAACTCGTACAACCAGGTGTTACATTCCATCTACCTTAATTGAAATTTTGCCCTCAAAATTGATTATACAAATAATTCTGGGTACTTAGCCATCATTGCCTGCTGTCTTTCCCAGGTAGCTTCCTCTACACCGTGATTCCGCCATAACACCTTGACTAGCGGAATTTCTTTGTTTCTCAATACCTTAATAGAGGATTCCAGAATTTGTACTGGCTTTTCCAAGTAGGTTAGTGTCGGCTGCACCTCAATCTCCCGTGTTTCTATGACATGCGACGGGTCACGTACGCACTTCCTGAGCATGGATACGTGAAAGACGTTGTGCATGATTTCCATAGACGTCGGTAGCTGTAGTCAATAAGCCATCTTCCCAATTCTCTTCAAAATAGGAAAGTGCCCAACGTAACGAGGATTTAGCTTGCCCCGTCTCCCGAATCTCATAACGCCTTTGAATGGAGAAATTTTCAAATATACCTCGTCACCTTCATTAAACTCCAACTCTCTTCGTCTATTGTTAGCGTAGCTCTTCTGACGGCTCTGAGCTATCTTAATGCGCTGTCTGATAATGGCGATCTTTCCGCTGTTTGTTGCAAAATATCTGGGCCAATAATACTAGCCTCACCAACCTCGTCCCAATACAGCGGAGACCTGCATTTCTGCCCATACAGCGCCTGACACGAAGCCATGCCAATCGTAGCCTGAAAGCTGTTATTATATGAGAATTCGATTAATGGCAAATACCTGCTCCACGAGGCTTGAAATTCCAACACGCATGCCTTAAGTATATCCTCAAGAATCTGATTCGTTTGCTCAGTTTGACCATTGGTTTGAGGATGAAAGGTTGTACTGAAGTTTAACTGAGTTCCCATGGCTTTGTGCAAACTCTTCCAAAATCTAGAAGTAAGCCTCGGATCTCGGTCTGAAACTATGGAAACAGGCACCCCGTGCAGTCTAACAATCTCCTGCACATAGAGTTTGGCGAGTTGATCCATGGAAAAAGTTACTTTAACTTGAAGAAAATGGGCCGACTTTGTTAAACGGTCCACAGTCACCCAAATCCCGTCATGTCCCTTCGTCGTTCTCGGGAGTCCAACAATAAAATCCATGGAAATCTTCTCCCATTTCCATTCCGGGATCGGCAGGGGTTGCAAAGTTCCTGCTGACCTCTGATGCTCGGCTTTAACCTGCTAACAAACCAGACAGGTTTCCACGTACTTGGCAACCTCCCTCTTCATGTTAGGTCACCAGAAATGTTGTTTTAGATCCCGATACATTTTGGTACTTCCTGGATGCACCGAATAGGCCGAAGAGTGGGCCTCAGTCAAGATTTCTTTCTTTAACTCTTCATCATTAGGCACGTACCACCTATGCCTAAATTTTAATATGCCATCATTTGACAAGTTAAAATCAGACGTATCCTCGGATGTCATGCTCAGACGGTACTTCTCGCACTCTAAGTCTTTCTGTTGAGCTTCACGTATTTTATCCAGTATCGTCGGCCTAAGAGAAATGTTTGCGAGCATCATGGACAACTTAGCCACAATCTCCACGTCAAACTTCTCAATCTCAGACCTTAACATCACTAACATCGTCACAAGCGAAGGCTGACTCGTAGCAGGCATTTTGCTCAAGGCATCTGCGACCTTGTTCGCCTTCCCTGGGTGGTATTTGATTTCAAAGTCATAATCATTAACGAACTCCAACCACCTTTGTTGCCGCATATTCAGTTCTTTCTGCTTAAACAGGTATTTCAAACTCCTGTAATCAAAGAACACCTCACACTGCTACCCATACAGGTAGTGTCTCCAAATTTTCAACACAAAGACAACCGCCGCTAGTTCCAAGTCATGCATCGGGTAATTCTGCTCGTACGGCTTCAACTGCCGAGAAGCATACGCAATAACCCTTCCCTCCTGCATGAGCACACATCCAAGTCCAACTTTAGATGCATCACAATATATGCTGAACTTGTCTCCTTCAACAGGCAGTATCAAAGTTGGAACCGTTGTCAATTTCTGCTTCAGCTCCTGAAAGCTCTTTTCACATGCAGCAGACCATGTAAACTTTTCATTTTTCCTGGTCAAACGTTAAAGAGGGATTGCGATCTTGGAAAATTCCTCGATGAACTTCCGGTAATACCTGGCCAATCCGAGAAATCCACGTATCTCTCGCACATTCCTAGGCTGCGGCCAATCTTCTACAACTTGAATCTTACTTGGGTCCACGAAAATCCCCTCTTGAGATATAATGTGGCCGAGGAAGTTAATTCGATCCAACCAAAACTCACACTTAGAGAATTTTGGGTAAAGCTTGTGTCATTGCAAAACTCCCAAAACAATTTGTAAGTGCTCTTCGTGTTCCTCTTTCGTATTCGAATAGATCAAAATGTCATCGATAAAAACAACAATAAACTTGTCCAAATGCTCCTTGAAGACACAATTCATTAAATCCATAAAAGCTGCTGGGCATTCGTAAGTCCAAAAGACACAACAAGGAACTCATAGTGCCCATACCTTGTTCGAAAGGCCGTCTTTTGAATATCCTCCCTGTAACAACCCCAGTTGGAGTCGCCACGTAATTCATGACTTAACCCCTTAATCAATCGGTTCTTACTTCATGCACCTTGTTCATTATCAGTATTATTTATTGTTTTTTATTTCTCGAAACTTAGAACTTAAAACTTGACTCGTGGACAATACATCATTTGACAAAAACTAAACCATCCAAAACCCGACTTTTTCATAAATCTAATAACTCATTAGTTCACAGGATCGAGCGACTATGCTCGATTATCAGTTCCATGACATAATCAGGCAGAGAAGAGATGCCCTCAAATCACTCGACGTCATCCTGTTCGAGCTGCACGGTTTTACATTCATCGGCTGATAGGGTACACATCATCTGATCTGTCACGTGCACTTCGCGTGACTTAATGGATATCGCCCGGTAGAGGTCATCTACCGATGGGCACATGCAGAGCACGTAATCCATGGTGCATCACCCGGTATTTGAAATACACTACATCGCCCGGTCACTAGACGACAAAACTACATTTATATCATCCGATAGACATATGCATTTCACGTGACTACTTAACATCGCCAGCAAGAGGCATCATCCGGTGGGCAACAATTGACCCCATCCACCGATGACATCAGCCGGATGATGTCCTCATTCAACAGAGTCATCATCCGGTAAGCATGTGCAATACACGTGACTCACTTACATCAACCGATAAGAGACATTATCCGGTGAACAACAAATATTCGTCATCCACTGGTGACGTCAGCCGTATGATTCACCCATCCAGCTTCTATCATTCAGCTCACATCGGTGACATCAGCCGGATGATGTATTCATCCAACTTCTATCACACAGCATTAAAATACAGAAAACATCAAACAACTCACATCGACAGAAAGACAATCTGACCTTCACAGCTCTCATACTCGTAGACATAATCATAGGTGGACATGAAACGTGGACTCATCTAGGATACAAATAGCAGAAGACTTAATTAAAACAGATCATTCTATACCCTTATGATCATCTCCAAATTTTGATAACCAAACGAGGCAATCACAGAATCCAATATTCAAAAGAAAATCTCATTCTACTTAAACATCAGTTCATCATAAATCTTACTGACACATTATGAGCATAACTACGGGTCATATTCGCCTGCCAGCCACAGACTTCCACTCTGAGCACCATCTTGCAACCAGCTTTAGACATTATCATTGAATTTGGAATCCTCACCTGCTAAATCTTCACCTACATCATAAGGTTTAAACTATAAGCCTAATGCTTAGTAAGGAATGCAATACTAACATGTATATGTAAATACATAGTTACAAGAAAATCATGATCATGTTCGTTTCATGCTCTTTTGTTGTTCTTATTCGTGTTCTTGTTCATCACTTTCATCATATGGATTAAGGGAGGATTTGTGCCGTAAAGGGGGGATGACAGTGCAAGTGTACATAGTCCCTTTCGGGCCGTATTCATGGTCCTTCTCTTTGAACAGTGACATACACCAAACCGCCCCCAACCCTCACTTAATGCGGTTGCATAAGTTTCATATTCATTCTCATATCTTGTTCATGGGGAAAGAAAACATGCTCATAAATCATTTTCATATGCTTGAGAAGTAAATCTTGATGCATGACATGAATGTTCTTAAATCAGAAGACTATGGAGAATATCATACTAGACAGTTGACTTCATAGACTCTATCAGAACATCATATAACATAGTTCTTAAACATCCGTAAATCATCCAAGTACAACCATCTTACTAACTTAAAACAAATATCAAACACATAACTAATTTAGTACCCTTAAGATGTAGGGCCCTAATGGCCGAAAATGTTAATACATTCACTTACCCGGTGTCCTTTGCAAATGGAATACTACTTTCAAATCTTCTTCACCTAAATCATTTCACATTACCAAGTTAAAAATAAAATCCAAATAGTGCTAACCAAAAATAATCCTAATGCTTAACCTACTTGTATTTCTATATTCTTTTGCCGAGCACCTTGTGTGCGTGGATTAAATTTCTACAATCTAAATAACCAGATTCAACCTGGTAACTAATCGCATACAACTATCTAAATGTCCAGAATCAACTCAGAAATGCCTTTACAATACGCATATTAGAAATGGTCCTATTATTACTCTACCATTAAAGAATCTGAAACCTCGGGTTCTAACCGAAAACAGAGCTCAAAGTATCTACCAGTAACTACATTCATTAAGTCTTACCTAGTAAGCTGAGTATAGGCGAGAACGAAGGAGAATCGGTTGTTGATGAAGAAGGCTACCTGCTGCGAGAGAGAGAGAGTGTTCTGGGAGGATGAGAATCGCCGAGAGAGAATGTCGGCTACAGTGGGATTTTTGTGAGGTTTAAGAGTTTCCATTTTCTACTTATACCAAATAGGTTCCTCCTTAATTACAATTCTGCCACTACAATAGAAATCCAATAAGCTTTGGCATATAATTATTAAATAAAAGGTCAAATAAAGAGGTGACCGTTAATTCCGTTAAGAAAATCACCTGACTGAGAATGTCGGGTGTTACACTCCCTCCTGACCTTCAATTGATAATAATGTAACGACCCTTAACCGTACCCGTATTTTTTCGGTATTATTTTTTTTTTATCAATGTATCGTTTGAGCGGAAATTTAAATCGTTAAGATCGTTCAGAGAATTGAAAACCATTTAAAATCATTAATAGGAACTTAATAAAACAATTTATAAAAATTAAGTTTTAACATTTTTCTGCAATCACGATCAATCGTGGTCATACAACGATCGATCGTGATCAGCTAAAAATAAAAAGGAAATTTAAACATTTTTCCTGCAATCACGATCGATCGTGGTCATATCACGATCGATCGTGGTCACGCTGAACTGATCCCGATCGATCGTGGTAGTATGCCCGATCGATCGGGCTGCCTCTGGAATTTCAACAAGAAATTTTCCCAGATCACGATCGATCGTGATAGGCCTTTTCCCCCTTTTCTGCTGATCACGATCGATCGTGGTCAAATCACGATCGATCGTGATTTCCTGCATACACATACTACACTAAAAAAAACACACTTCACAATTCCCTTTTCTACCTCATACATCCATCACTTCTTTTAACACTTTTCACAACAATACAATCACTCTACTCCCCGTATACAATCCCCACTATACCAATCGTCCAAAAACCGACTTAAAACACATTTAAAATATAACAAATTTTCTTAAAAACAAACCGTGTGGTTTCGTTTAAAAGTTTAGCGTTTCCTACTGTTTGAAAATAATCAATACATTACAAAAATCCTTTTAACTTCCAAAACACGACATATAATCTATCCAACCCAAAACATCCTAAAGTATTTAACTATACATATCTCCTAAATTCTATCTATCAATTCCCAAAATGTTTACCTACGTCCCCACGGGTCAAAATCACGCTCCGACTGCCAACGCAATTCCACGGGTCATCCTCCTTCAACGTGTTCATACTTCAGGCGGAGGGACATCTTCCTCACCTATCTCAAATTCACCTACACCATAGAATTAAACACGTGAGCTAGAGGCTCAGTAAATCTAAGTGAATGCACGTGAATGTTATGCTATGCATGTACAGTTAAAAATCATGCGTCCTACCTTTTCGCTAAGCATTTCATATACGTCACCGGGGCTTCTCTCTCATTTGATAGGAGCGGCACATCCGGTGATTGGATAGCCCCTCGTATCAAACCGGGGGGAAGACATGCTTCACCAGACAGCCATGTCTGAACCACCGCCACCGACGTGACCATCATTACGTTCATTACCTTTTCGTTATCATTTTTCCTTTTCATGAAATTATGCATAGAAACCCATTTTTATGCCGTTCGAAAACTATGATGCGTGAACAATATCGTGCTATGAACAAAATAAAACAAGCAGAAACATAATATAATAAGCTAACAATTAACGACTTAACAAACCATAATTCTAACTACCCTTTCTAAACTACCCAACGCATCTCCAATATCCTCGATCGACTCAATTCATACGGTGTAGGCCAAGATGGCCAAACAAGTCACAGAGACTTACCTCGCGTCGTTGCACACCGAGCTCCGTCCACGGGCACTTGTTCGCCTATACATTTCACAATATATACGTTAAACCGAGTCTAAATCCTCAAACTTCAAAAATAACTAAGTCCTAACTAAAGAAAATTCCCTAAAACTCTAAAACACTTCGTTGAGGCATTTCATCAAGCAATTTGCGCTCGAGAATCATTAAACTTCCATTAATGGAGGTTTTCAAGCTCCAACTTAACCAAGTATCCAATACACCTCAACAAATCGATGAACTAAACTCCGATAACTATCAATACGTCTATTAGAGGCATAACTAAGCTCAACCTATCAATTTCAAACATCGATTTATGTTTTCAACGAAAACCCTAACGAACCCTAATTGTTTTAAACCCTAGAAATCGATAACTAACGTTCCAAAGCTTAGAGCCTTACCTAGAGAACGGAGACGGAAGAGAAACGTGAAGAGTCGAGTCGCCGGAGGACAAGCTTCGACCACGGAGAGGAGAATCGCTGGAGGAGAGGAGAGCATCGCGTGAAAGAGAGGAAGAGGAAGTGGAGTTTGCGTTGAAGTGTTGGGGAAGAAATGAAGAAATTTGTAATATTTAATAAAAATTTGTTTGGTAATTACTAAATTGCCCTTCCATTTGATTTCAATTTATTCCTCCGATTATTTCGTTATTTAACTAACGATCCGATTTTCCAAAATTCTCATATTTCATCATAAATTCCAATTTATTATTACGGCTTCGTTAAAATTTTCCGTTCGTAAAACGGACTTAATCTGACGTATTTACAAAATGGCCATTTATATTGGAATAAAAATAAATCCCGTAAAGTCGGGTGTTACAAATAACCCTAGCGTAGGTCAATCCTTGAAAACACTCGGGCACCTTGCAGCTGGTCAAACAAATCATCTATTCGGGACATTAGGTACTTGTTCTTCACTGTCAATTTATTCAGCTCTCGATATTCGATGCACATCCTGAGAGTTCCATCATTCTTCTTAACAAACCAAACCGGCGCGCCCCAAGGAGAAAAGCTAGGTCGAATGAACCCCTTATCCAGTAATTCTTCTAGCTAAACTTTCAACTCCTTTAGTTCTGCAGGCTGGCGCCAATCTGTACAAATTTTTGGAAACTGGTTCTGAACCTGGATAGACATCAACCACAAACTCTATCTCCCGGTCTGGCGGTAACCCGGGAAGATCATCGCAAAAAATCTCCACAAACTCCCTAACAATTGGGATCTCACTTGGCGTTACCCCATTAAGCAATCGAGTATCGACCACAGTGACCATATAGACTGAGCATTCACCTCTAAACTGCTCCCTGACTTTCATCGAATAGGAAGTAGGCAACCCACTCAACCTATTCATCGCTTGATAAGCAGACTCTTCTTTATCTGGGGGCCGAAAGGTTACCAACCCGGATCGGCAGTCGATAGTGGCGAAGTGGCGAGACAGCCAGTCCATCCTCAAAATCAGATCGTACCGCTCTATGCCAATAACTATCAACTGGGTATAAAGGGTGCTATTCCCCACTGAGACGACGTTGCTCGGGAGAACACGATCAGACTGCATATAAGCTCCCGAGGGCAACATAACTCTGTACTCATACTCTGACAACTCGGGCACCAACAATCTAGCTACGCATGCAGTAGAAATAAACAAGTGCATAGCCCCCCTATCTATCAAAGAAAACACTGCTATACCAGTGACAAAGATGGTACCTGCAATGACGGAGGGCTGAGCCTCATCATCCCCGTCGCCAGGTTCGATGAAAGCACAAATTCAAAGGTTCACTCTTCTTTGGTCGGTAGCTGCCCTTGGGCAATTCTGAGCGTAATGGCTTACCTCCCCACACCTGTAGCACTTGTTTGTGCCAAATCTACAAGCGCCAAAGTGAGGCTTCTAACACTTCGGGCATACCGGTCTCGGGGCATCATCCTGAACTTGTTTTTCTTTCCCTTGTTCACCTTTGCCATCGTAGGGCCTCTTAGTGCCCTTTTGTTGTAGTTGTTGTTGTGGCCCTTCTTGGCTGCCAGCCCCTATTTTGAGGTCGAGGCTGTAATTCCCAAAAGAACCCTCTAGCTGGCTCCCTCGATTTGACATAACTCTGTTTGACAGCCTTAATTTCCAGTGCCCTGGCCACGATCTAAGTATAGGGCACGTTCCGCACCCCTGATATAATGACACATTTTTGGATATCATGATTTAGCCCTTGCATAAACCGACGCACTTTGTCTTCATTACTGCTAACCTGTCGCGATGCGAAGCGGGATAGGGCCTCAAATTTTCTAACATACTCAGCAATTGCATGAACTCCACCATTTTGGTCTCCCGTACCGTATGGCTGAAGTATTTGTCATACAATATGGCTTTAAACCACTCCCAACTCATTATCGTCACGTCGGTGGTTGCCTTGATGGAATCCCACCAAAACCGAGCGTCTAAAGCCAAATGATAGGTGACCAACGCAACCTTCTCTCCATCCTCTATATTCGTATATGCCATTATGTCTTCCATAGTACGAATCCACTCCTCGGCTAAAAAGGGATCTGAAGACTGTCCATTGAACACCAGTGGCTGTAACTTTTGGAACCTCTCCATCCCACGATTACTAGGAGTTGCCACCTCCTAAGTTCTATTGCCCTCACAGTTAATCAGCGTATCAAGCGGTG
>CM039502.1:37930580-37959899 GCA_022432975.1 Begonia masoniana
TTTCTCTGGAACGTTGTCTATTGGCATTATGTCCACGTCATGAGTAAGTTGAGACATGAAAAACAAACGTAACCTGATTGTAACACCCGACTTTCGGCAGGGTGCTTTTATGACTATGTCATTGTCACCCTATTATTCAAACCCGTTTGATTTAAACTTTAATTAAGGACACATTTATTACAAGTGATTAAAACTAGGTTAGTGCAGTAGTTTTGTAATTAGAATGTGGATTAAGTATAAATAGTAAATGGAAAACCTTAAACCTCATTTACTACACTGTAAGCCGACATTTCCTCCGATTCCTTTTTCCCAAGTTTTTGTACTCGGCTACCAGAACTTCCCTCCGACGGCTGGGTTCGGCTTGCCTTCTCTGCCATCCACACCCGCGGTATGAAATGGACAATGGAGTCATTCATTAGTAAAATAGAGCTCTGTTTTAGCTCGGCACTGAGGTCGATATTCTAGCCGTGGCGACCGAGTAGTTTAAGACTTTTTCAAAATATGAAGTAAAGATGTCATCCTGAAACCGATGCGAACATTTAAGTTACCAACTGGGATTTAAAAACAATGGTGGAAAAACCTGTCCACCTAGTTCGATTTCAGACTCAGGTGCCAAACAGAGTAATCGGAAGACTTTTAGCTAGTAGATCCTAGGATGGTTTATGATTAGGACTGTTTGAACTACGTAATGTACAGTTTAGGTGAGAAGTTTAAAAGGAAAGAACTAGGATGCTGAGGGAATCCAGGTAAGTGGGATGTGTAGATTCCGGCCCACTAGGGCCCTACACCGCAGTGGGAGTGGAAATCACTGACATGTTAGACTTGTTGACTAATAATTTGGTATCTCCACGGGCCATGAAGAAGTGTGTAAGTAATGTAAAGTTACAGGGTGTCTACTTGTCCTTAAGGTTGACTTTTCTTCTTGAACCTCATGTCATGCATGTAGCCCACGTTAGGATTAAGTAGAGAACATGAAAAGTAAATGTAACCATGATTAAGTGCAGAACGGGGAAAAGACTATGCTATGATGGACTCGCGAATTCTCCCACTGGTGGAGGCCGAGTCATGAGAGTAGGCTCGCGAAATCTACCACTGGTGGAGGCCGAGTATGATATGTGTGACGCGCGAAATCTCCCACTGGTGGAGGACGAGTAATGATATGTATGACTCGCGAAATATCCCACTGGTGAGGCAGAGTATGGATATGTAATGGCTCGCGAATTTACCAGGGAGGCCGCTTAGTGATGTCTTCATGGTTGCCGCGATAGGCAAATGTTATGTGTGACTGCCGCGATAGGCAAAATGACTATGTACCCCTGTCTTCCTCCCTCGTTCCATGCCTTAATACATGTTATGGAAAAGATAAAGATGACACGAATGATGAATGGTTATGAACTTATGTCTCTTTAAATTGTGTTCTGTATCTCTGCACAGCATGCATTCCTTAATAAGCATTAGGCGTAGAGTTAAAACTTATGTGTAGGTGGAGAAGGTTCAGCTGGGAGTTATGGCAAAGGGAGGATGATAAGGCTGGTGCTGGAGGATGATCAAGGGACAGTGCGGGACTGGAGAGGCGATTTATGCCCATGGTTAGACTCTTATTTACAGTATGTCATAAAGAACTATGGTCGTTTAAGTTAGGATGAGATTAGTTTAAACCGTTGAGCTTTGAACTGTCTAGTGGATCACTGAGTCAGGGAAGGATTATATAGGATTTAAAAGGTCTGTTGCTAAGTCTTCCCTATATGCATTTGAATGAGTGTGGTTCCTTTGTGAGAAGGGAGTTATTGAGATTTAGAGTTATATAAGTAAGACGGAAGCTGGAAAGAGGTTAGTCGTCGGCTGACGTCATCGGCAGGATGCCAAAAGAATAGTTGTTGATGGTTTAATCTGCCGGCTGCGTCATCGGCAGATGCCAAAAGAATAGTTGTTGAGGAGTTATCTGCCGGTGCGTATTCGGCAGATGCGAAAGGAAACAAGTGTTGATGGTTAGTCTTCTGAAGGACGTCATCGGCAGAGCCGAAAGAATAGTTGTGGATGGTTTAGTCTTCCGGCTGACGTCTCGCAAGATGCCACAGGGTAATTGTTTGATGGTTAGTCCTTCCGGCTGCCGTCATCGGCAGATGCCGAAAGGTAGTTGTTGATGGTTAGTCTGCCGGAGGACGTCACCGGAGATGTAAATGTGGTTTTTTGGTCGCTTAGCGAACGGAAGCTGTAAAATGGTGTTTGCGATAGCGACCGGAAGATGTCTTCGTAGGCGATGTTAGTGAGGTCACGCGTAAGCACGTGATGACAGGACGACTAAATTAATGAGGGTTGTCAGCGCATGCAACAATGCAAAACCCGAGTGGGTATGAAGTTAAGGAACATGAGGGCACCTACTTTCCGAAATTGTCAAGAAGCCAATGACCGAGTCTAGTCGCTCGACTCTGTGAAGGTGAGCCGACGAGGCGTGGGAAAGTCGGGCACAGAGGGTTCGTCTTCCTTAAGGTTCTGCGTCTTCTATTACCAGTTTAAAAAACAAAAAGTATATGTAAAATGTGAAGTCTGTGAGAGATAGTAAGAAGTAATATTAGTAAAACAGTCACAGCAAACGACTTAATGAAAGAATTATGAACACTTGACGGCTCCTGGGCCGGGGTCGTTACAAGATTAAGTGCAGAAAGGGGGAAAAAAGGACTAGTATGTACGATCGCGAAATCTCCCACTAGGGGAGGCCGAGTTAATGGTAATTAGCCGAGCTTTCCTATCAGTCGAGGACCGTTGACTGGAGGCCATCTCTTATTCTATGGGGTCAACCGGCAGTTCAACGGTGCGTGCTCTATTTATTTGGCCTCTGTCTTTAATTGTCTTTGCTCATCGGAGTGAAGCCGAGCGACATTCCTGTTGTCAGAGAGTTTCCTGGCATATTCCTTGATGATCGTCCCCGGATTCACCATATCGGGAGATTGAGTTCATTATTGACTATATCCTAACTCTGCCCGAGGTTAAGCACCCATACCGGTTGCAACCAGCCGAGTTTATGAGTTTGATGACTCCGCTTGAATGATTTATTGGAGAAAGGTTTCATTCGACCCAGTGTTTCACCCTGGGTGCGCCTTTTCTATTCGACAAGAATCGGCGGGACCCTCAGGATGTGCATTGACTACGGGAGTACCAAATGTACCGGGATTTGAGACAGCACTTCTTGTGGCCGAACATGAAGAGGGAGGTTGCCCAGTACGTTGAGCCTGCCTAGTCATGTCAGCAAGTACAGGCGAGCAACCGGAGAACCCTCTGACGCTGTTATCCACTGCCGATTCCGATGGAAGTGGGAGAAAATCTCATGGATTTCCTTGGGGGCTCCCGAGGACCTACAGAGGCCGGACGGCCATTTGGGGTTATTGTGGACCGATTGACAAGTCGGTCCTTTTGCCTGCGAAGATGACATTCGTCTATGATCCCTCGCCGATCCTCTATTACAAGAGATTGTGAAGTTTCACGGAGGTGCGGTTTCTATTGTCTCGGATCGCGATCGTGTTTACAATCGATTCTGGAAGAGGTCTGCACAAAGCTCTGGGAGACTCAGCTAACTTCAGCACCAGCTTCCATCCTCAGACTGATGGTCAGACAGAGAGACGAAATCAGATTTTGGAGATCTGCTCAAGCGTGTGTGCTTGAGTTTCAAGGATCGTGTAGCAGGTATTTGCCACTGATCGATTTCTCGTACCACAAAAGCTTCGCATGGGGTTCTACGAGCGGTCTGGCCCGTAGAAGCCTTATATGGTCGAAAGTGCATCTCCGCTGTATTGGTACAGGTTTCGCGAGGCCAGCGCTTGGAACCTGGATTTCTGCGCAAACGCAGAGAGATTTCCATTATCGCCCATCGCATCGCGTAGCTCCTAGCAGACAGAAGAGCCTATTCTGACCCAGACGAGAGAGCTAGAGTTCGAGGACGGTGCCGAGGTTTTACCTTCAAGTTTCTCTCCGTCAAGGCGTTGCGAGATTCGAAGGAGGGTACGTTAAACCCTCGAATGTGGGACCCTTTCCTATTCTGAAGAGGATCGGGAAGTTGTGCGTACAGATTGCAGCTTCCGGCTTCTATGTGGTAGCCAGACGTATTCTGTATCTATGCTTCGAAGTGGCTTGCGGATCCGTCGCATATCGTAGAGACTCCAGAACTCGGGTGCAGCCTACTTGAGCTATGGAGGTGAGGCAGGACTTATTTTGGAGGCATTACATCAAGGTTCTAGCAACAAATAAATTCCGCTAGTCAAAGTTCTATGCAGAATCACGAGGTGGAATAGGCACCTTGGGAGCGACGCAGGATAGATGACTAATTCCTGATCTGTTGTGTAAATTTATTTTGTGGACACATTCTGAATAAGGTGGTATATGTAATTCCGTTATGTACTGACCTTTGATTATATTATTATTATCTTTTATGGCTTTTTGGTAAATATCAAATCAGGTCCGTTTTCACAAAAGGAAAGCGTCATTAACTATTGCTACGAATAATAATAATTTTAGGAATTTACGGAAATTTTCGGAGATCAAACACTATATTCCGATAATACTCTTGGCGGGGTAATGTACAAAGACGTTCTCGTAAAAATGTAACAGGTCCGAATCGCGAACGGACAGTCTTAATAGAGCCCTGGACTGAATGGGAATCATTGGTAAGATTTGGAAATTTGGAGAATTCGAACGGTTAGCCACTTAACGAAACGAAAGAAGAAAAAATCAAGAAGGGTAAAATGGTAATTTGCAAAAATCAATTTATAAAATATCACAAACCATTCTTTTTTCACTCTTCTCATCCTTCCTCTCTCTGGAATGCCACGAACAGTGAGCAAAATAGGTCCCCACGGCCGCACGCGATTTCTGTCATTCCGACCCCCCATTCCTCCTCCGTTTTCCTCTGATCTTCGTCTTTCTTCCTCTCTCGCTACTCTCGGTAATTTAGCTTCAATCTCTGAGCGTTTGTTTCGAGTTTTAGTTCGATTTAGGTTTAGGGTTTAAATTAGGTTTTCGTTAAAAACGCGATTTTAGGCTTTCGTATTACTATGTTACTATAATTACGTATATATTGAACGTATTGAACGTTATGGACGAGAAATCGATTTTGCGAAAAGTTTAATTGTAAAATTCGTGTTTAGGGGAAACTCGTTAATTTGGATAATCGAGCTATAATTAATGTTCGAAAAGCTTTAATTAGCTAAGTGAAGAATTTAGGAGAATTCTTTAGCTAAGTTTTGAATTTGGACATTTATGGTTTTAAAATGGTTTTAACGTGAATGTCGTATTTTTCTCAGACACACACTCTCGTGTACATATCTTGTGGTTCTGCGCGCTCGAGGTAAGTTCTCGTGACTTCCTTGACCGCAAGTCGACCATAACTTCGTCGTCGTATAGATCCTTGAGGGTTTCCTTTTTTTACGTTGTTTTTTAAAAAAAAAAGGGTTTTTTTTTTTGTTTGGTATTAGGTTAAATTGGTTTATAGGTATGTTATATTTCTTCTGATATAACTGTTTGTTTACTTTCCCGCTGATCTGAACTGTTCATGCATCACGTTTTTGTCGAAAGTCTGAAAAGGAATTTCTTCTGCACGGGTTTTTTAAGAAAAGGACGTATATCTGAAATTGAAAATCTTTACGAAATGAATGAATAAAACGTAATCTGTCTGTTTCTCGGTCACGCGGGATTTGGCTCAGGCCACGGCTTGCGTGTTGCAATCGTTTACCCCCCCTCTCTAGTTGAAAGGGTGTCCGACCGCTGGATTTGCTCCTCTCCGCTTAGTGGGAGAGGTTTCGTTGACATTCTGTCTGTCGGTGACTATGATCTGTAATCTTAATTCTGTATCTGTAAATCTGAATCTGAGCATGATTTCTAATGGATAAACGACGGGCATGCCATCTGCATTTACGTCGCTTACTGGATTTCATATCTCATATTTTTGTCTGTGATGGTGTAAGGTGATTCTAGGTGATGTATATCCGGTGAGGACGACGTTCCTCCCCTGATGTCGGGGCAGTTGATGGATGATGCTGCGTGTGTGTGCGCTGTGCAGTCGAGGCGCAAGTATGACCCGTGGGGAATGTATGTCCTGAACTCTGGTTTATTTGGATGTATTGATCTGATAATTGTATAGAATAGTTAGTTGTTGGATCTGGTAGTAGTTAGATAAGTTTTGGTAATTGTATGTAAAACGCTTTTGGTTTAAATGCTTAAGTTATATGAAAAATGTTTTTGAATGTTTGTTTTGTAGTTGAATACGGATAGCTCGGTTTTTAGAGCTATCCACGAGTTGGATTTCGCAAAGTCTGACTCGAGTCGATTGAATTTAGAATTACTTTTAGTTTTATGGTAGGAGTTGAGATTTAGGTTGTGAATATGGCAATGTCAATTGTAACGGAGGAATGTCGTGCTCCTCGTGGAAATCGGATTCCAGAGAGCTATGATGTAAAGTTTAATGAATAAATGCACTTAAGTGTCGGTGGTGAATGGTAAGTGGAGAGAAGAGGATCGCTGCATAGTGGCAGCGATCGATCTCTGCTATTCACAAGATCGATCGCCGCCCTTATGCTTGGGGTGCAGTCGTCGATCTCTGCTGAAAAGAGAGATCGATCGCTTGCTACAAGTAAGCCTCCAGCGATCGATCTCTGCCAATTGCAGAGATCGATCGCCCCTTCCCCTTTTGCCAAACGACGGTTCTGCCGCTCCCCATTTCTAATTGTTTTAAATAAGTTTTATTAATAATTTTAGTTTATATTTCAAATGATTTACCAAACGAATTTCGATTTCGATTCCGTTTGTTCGTTTCGAGTTCCGCTTTAACGTTACGTTTTAAAGTTTTATTTACAATGTAAAAATAAAAATGAAAATTTTATTATACGAAAATACGGGTACGGATTAGGGGTGTTACAACTGTAGTCCGGGAAATTATGATATAGATTTATATGATCTGTAGCTTAAGTCCTCCGCTATATGGCATTCTGTGCGTTGTGGTTCTTTCTGTTGGTAGGTGTCATTTGATGATTTTAGTGTTTTCTAACCGATATGGAAGCTGGATGATGTAGTCCCCTTCCGGCTGACGTCCACGGCAATCCGAAAGATAGTAGTTTATGGTTTTTAGTCTCCGTCTGCTCATCAGCAATGCCCGAAGTAGTAGTTTGGTGGTTTGTCCTCCGTCTGACGTCTCGCAAGAATGCCGAAAGATAGTAGTTTGATGATTTAGTCCTTCCTGCCGGCTGACGTCATCGGCCAGTGCCGAAAGATAGTAGTTTGATGATTTAGTTCTTCTGGCTGACGTCCCCGGTAGATGCAGAATGTGGTTTTGTCCGTTTGCGACCGGTAGAAATGTAGCATGTGTTTTTTCGTCTAGTGACCGATGGATGTTGGCTGACGTCACCGGAAGTTGTAAATTGTTTATCATCTTGTCGTCTAGTGACCGGTGTTGTCACCGGATGATGTTTTAATTGAGCCCGTGAGGCCCACGTGCCCCGAAGGATGTCTCCTTTAAGGCGGTGTTAGCGAGTCATGCGCAAATGACACGTGATGACCGGCACGATGGAATTTTTTCCTGTTGATTTGTCAACACTGCACCCCATGCAAACCCGAGTAGAGATCATGTTAAGAGAGTTAGGGAATTCCTTCCTTGTCCCGAATTTGTCAAGAAACCGATGACCGATCTAGTCCGCTCGACTCTGCGAGAGTTTGAGCCGACGAGGTTAGGGAAATCGAGCACGAGAGGATTCGTCTACCTTGATGGTTCTACGTCTCTGTTTCCTTTAACAAAGAAATAAATATATCTCTCATGTAAATGTGAATGTCTGTCGAGAAATAGAAAAATAGGTAATAATGTAAAAGTCAAGCGACGATCAATGAAAATTATGAAAACGTGACCGGTCCTGGCCTGGTCGTTTACACTAATGTGCGTAATGCAAACTTAAAATCATGCATTCATCCTACTTTGATTTTCGCTATTCATTGTATTAAGAGTCACCGGGCGTCGCTCTCAGTAATAGAAGCGGCACATCCGATGATTTGATACGCCCCTCGTATCTACCACGGAGAAACATGCTTCATTCTCTTACAGCCATGTTCTGACCCACCCCGACGTGACCGTTATTACATACATTATACCTTTTCGTTATCCCTTTTTAATGAAAACATACTTGAAAGTTTTCATTTTGCATGCTTATCAGAAAACTTTGCATTGACGTGCAAATACAATATGAAACAAACGTAAAACAGACAACGAGCGGTAAACGGTCTATAGCTTTAAGTAGCCTACTACCCATCTAATTACCCAAACACTCTACAGCTCCAATTTCCCTCAATTTCACACATGCTTTCTTATGTGTAGTCACCGTTTCACAAAAGAGAACGCGTCATTACGATTCTAAGAATAAAGAATTTTAAGGAATTTACGGAAATTTTCGGAGATCAAACACTATATTCCGAGTAAATACGCTTTTTCGTAATGTAAAAGACGTTCTCGTAAAAATAGGAAACGAGGTCCGAATCGCGACACGGACAGTCTTAATAGAGCCCTGGTAATGAATGGGAATCATTGGCAAGATTGGAAATTTGGAGAATTCGAACGGTTAGCCAATTAACGAAACGAAAGAAGAAAATCAAAGAAGGGTAAAATGGTAATTTGCAAAAATCAATTTATAAAATATCACAAACCATTCTTTTTCACTCATTCTCTCCTTCTCTTCTCTGGAATGCACGAACAGTGAGCGAGCTCCCTCACGGCCGCCGGCGATTTCTGTCGATTCCGACCTCCATTCTCCTCCGTTTTTCCTCTGATCTTCGTCATTTCTTCCTCTCTCGCTACTCTCGGTATGTAGCTTCAATCTCTGAGCGTTTGTTTCGAGTTTTAGTTCGATTTAGGGTTAGGGTTTAAATTAGGTTTTCCGTTAAAACGCGATTTAGGCTTCGTAATTAATAGGTTAGCTATAATTACGTATATATTGAACGTATTGAACGTTATTGGACGAAGAAAAGTCGATTTGCGAAAAAGTTATAAATTGGTAAATTTCGGGTTTTAGGGGAAAACTCGTTAATTTGGATAATCGAGCTATAATTAATGTTCGAAAAGCTTTAATTAGCTAAGTGAAGAATTTAGGAGAATTCTTTAGCTAAGTTTTGAAATTTGGACATTTATGGTTTAAATTGGTTTTAACTGTGAATGTCGTATTTTTCTCAGACACACGACTCTCGTGGACATAGCTTGTGGTTCTGCGCGCTCGAGGTAAGTTCTCGTGACTTGCTTGACCGAAAGGTCTACACCATACTTCGTCGTCGTATCAAGGATCCTTGAGGGTTCCTTGTTTACGTTGTTTAGGTTGGGTAGTTAGGTTAATTGTTTATAGGTTATGTTATATTGTCTGCTGATATGAACTGTTTGTTTACTTTCCGCTGATATGAACTGTTCATGCATCACGGTTTTCGAAAGTCATGAAAAGGAATTTCTGCACGTGTTTTTAAGAAAAGGAACGTATATCTGAAATGAAATCTGTAACGAAATCTGAATGAATAAACGTAATCTGTCTGTTTCTGGTCACGCGGGATGGGGCTCAGGCACGGCTGTGCGTGTTGCAAGCGTGTACCCCCCCTCTCTAGGTTGAAAGGGTAGTCCGACCGCTGGATGGGCCCTCTCCGCTTAGTGGGTAGAGGTTTCGGTGACAATTCTGTCTGTCTGTGACGTAATGAATCTGTAATCTGTAATTCTGTATCTGTAATCTGAATCTGAGCATGATTTCTGAATGGCATACGCACGCATGCATCTGCATTTACGTAGCTTACTGAGATTTCAATATCTCATATGTGTCTGTATGGTGTAGGTGATCTGCTAGGTGATGTAGATCCAGGTGAGGACGACGTTCCTCCTCCTGATGTCGGAGGCAGTTGATGGATGATGCTCGTGGGTGTGCGCTGGGCAGTCGAGGCGCAATATGACCGTGGGGATGTATGTCTGAACTCTGGGTTTATTTTGGGATGTATTGATCTGATAATTGTATAGAATATTTAGGTTGTTTGGATCTGGATAGGAGTTAGATAACGTTTTGGTAATTGTATGTAAAACGCTTTGGTTTAAATGCTTAAGTTATATGAAAAATGTTTTGAAATGTTGTTTGTAGGTTGATACGGATAGCTCGGTTTTTAGAGCTATCCACGCAGTTGGATTTCGCAAAGTCTGACTCGAGTCGATTGAATTTAGAATACGTTTTAGTTTTAATGGGAGGAGTTGAGATTTAGGTTGTGAATCATGGCAATGTCAATGTAAAGGAGGAATGTCGTGCTCTCTGGAAATCGGATTCCAGAGAGCTATGTTGTAAAGTGTTATATGAAGTAAATTGCATTAAGTGTCGAAGTGGTGAAATGGTGAAGTGGAGAAGAGAGAGGATCGCTGCATAGTGCAGCGATCGATCTCTGCTATTCAGCAGAGATCGATCGCCGCCCTTATGCTTGGGTGCAGCGATCGATCTCTGCTGAAAAGCAGAGATCGATCGCTTGCTACAAGTAAGCCTCCAGCGATCGATCTCTGCCAATTGCAGAGATCGATCGCCCCTTCCCCTTTTTGCCAAACGGACGGTTCTGCCCTCCCATTTCTAAATTGTTTTAAATAAGTTTTATTAATAATTTTAGTTTATATTTCAAATGATTTACCAAACGAATTTCGATTTCGATTCCGGTTTCGGTTTCGATTTCGAGTCCGCTTTAACGTTACGTTTTAAAGTTTTATTTACAATGTAAAAATAAAAATGAAAAATTTATTACGAAAATACGGGTACGGAATTAGGGGTGTTACAACTGAGTCAGGGAATGATTATATAGATTTATAAATGATCTGTAGCTTAAGTCTTCCGCTATATGCATTCTGAATGAGTTGTGGTTCTTTCTGTTGGTAGGTGTCATTTGATGATTTAGTGTTTTCTACCGTAAGATGGAAGCTGGATGAGGTAGTCTTCCGGCTGACGTCATCGGCAGATGCCGAAAGATAGTAGTTTGATGGTTTAGTCTTCCGGCTGACGTCATCAGCAGATGCCGAAAGATAGTAGTTTGATGGTTTAGTCTTCCGGCTGACGTCATCGGCAGATGCCGAAAGATAGTAGTTTGATGATTTAGTCTTCCGGCTGACGTCATCGGCAGATGCCGAAAGATAGTAGTTTGATGATTTAGTCTTCTGGCTGACGTCACCGGTAGATGCAGAATGTGTTTTGTCGTTTAGCGACCGGTAGATGTAGAATGTGTTTTGTCGTCTAGTGACCGATGGATGTTGGCTGACGTCACCGGAAGTTGTAAATGTTATCTTGTCGTCTAGTGACCGGTGGATGTCACCGGATGATGTTTTAATTGAGCACGTGAGGCCCACGTGCCCACCGGAAGATGTCTCCTTTTAGGCGGTGTTAAGCGAGTCATGCGCAATGCACGTGATGACCGGACGATGAAATTTCTGTGGATTGTCAACACATGCAACCCATGCAAACCCGAGTAGAATCATGTTAAGAGAGTTGAGGGAATTCCTTCCTTGCCCGAATTTGTCAAGAAACCGATGACCGAGCCTAGTCGCTCGACTCTGCGAGAGTTTGAGCCGACGAGGTTTAGGGAAATCGAGCACGAGAGGATTCGTCTCCCTTGATGGTTCTACGTCTCTGTTTCCAGTTTAAAAAAATAAATAAATATATCTATCATGTAAATGTGAATGTCTGTCGAGAAATAGAAAATATGTAATAATAGTAAAAGTCAAGCGAACGATCAATGAAAGATTATGAAAACGTGACGGCTCCTGGCCGGGGTCGTTACACTATGCGTATGCAATACTTAAAATCATGCATTCATCCTACCTTTTCGCTATTCATTTCATTTAAGATGTCACCGGGGCTTCGCTCTCAGTAGATAGAAGCGGCACATCCGATGATTTGATAGCCCCTCGTATCTACCCAGGGAGAAAACATGCTTCATCTGACAGCCATGTCTGAACAACCACCCCGACGTGACCGTTATTACATACATTTATACCTTTTCGTTATCCTTTTTATGAAAAACATACTTGAAAGTTCATTTTGCATGCTTATTCAGAAAACATTATGCATGGACGTGCATAATACAATAATGAAACAAACGTAAAACAGACAACGAGCGTTAAACGTTCTATAGCTTTAAGTAGCCTAACTACCCAATCTAATTACCCAAAACACTCTACATCTCCAATTCCTCAATTTCACATGCTTTCTTATGGTGTAGGTCAAACCGGCCAAACAAATCACGAAGACTTACCTCGCGTCATTGCAATTCAAGCTCCGTCCACAAGCGTTGTTCACCTATGGCAATTCACAACAATCGTCATTAAATGGAGTGTAAACCATTGAGTTTCGAAAACTACAAAACTCCTAGCTAAAGGAAATTTCCTAAAACTCTAATTTAACTCGTCGAGGCATTTTATCGAGCAATTCATGCTTGTGAATTTCTAAACCTCCATTAATGGAGTTTTTAAAACCTCCAACCACCCAAAACCTAAACAACCCTCATTAATTCTATCTAACTCTCACAAATCACCATAAATACGCCCATTAGAATCATAATTACGATAAACCTATCGATTTCAAACCTAAATCCACGTTTTTTGACAAAACCCTAACGAAACCCTAATCATATAACTCCACAAAAATCGAATCTAAATGTGACGACCCCGACCGGTGCCGCCACGACCTACGTCGTGCGTGCATACATACTTACATACTACCCTCGCCTGTTCTCATATATATGTTTGTCCTTTTTTTTTTCTTTTTCGTTTTCATTCTTCATTCATTAGAGAACGGACTCGGGCAATCAATCCGTATCTATCGACATTTAGGCTCTAACTTAAAACGTACCCAAAACGACTCATCTAAGGCGGGGAATCATTAAAAGAGGCTTTAAAACATATAAAAATATCAGCCTGACATGCATAGGGGAAAAAGGGCATTTCCGCCCAAAAGAAAGCAACAGCCGATCGATCGGCTATCTTTGGCCGATCGGTCAGCTAGCTTTTGGGTTCGCACGGTCGATATGGCCTCTATTGAGATCGGTCGACGTGGCTTCAGTATGGAGATCGGTCGATGTCTCCACTTTGGACGACGTCGCCCCTTTGGACGACGTCTCCACTTTGGACGACGTCTCCAATTTGGACGATGTCTCCACTTTTGACGACGTCTCCAATTTGGACGACGCTCCACTTTCCACGTCTCCAATTTGGACGACGTCTCCAATTTGGACGACGTCTCCAATTTGGACGACGTCTCCACTTTGGACGACGTCTCCACTTTGGACGACGTCTCCAATTTGGACGACGTCTCCAATTTGGACGACGTCTCCAATTTGGACGACGTCTCCACTTTGGACGACGTCTCCAATTTGGACGACGTCTCCACTTTGGACGACGTCTCCAATTTGGACGACGTCTCCAATTTGGACGACGTCTCCACTTTGGACGACGTCTCCACTTTTGACGACGTCTCCACTTTGGACGACGTCTCCACTTTGGACGACGTCTCCACTTTGGACGACGTCTCCAATTTGGACGACGTCTCCAATTTGGACGACGTCTCCAATTTGGACGACGTCTCCAATTTGGACGACGTCTCCAATTTGGACGACGTCTCCAATTTGGACGACGTCTCCAATTTGGACGACGTCTCCAATTTGGACGACGTCTCCAATTTGGACGACGTCTCCAATTTGGACGACGTCTCCAATTTGGACGACGTCTCCACTTTGGACGACGTCTCCAATTTGGACGACGTCTCCAATTTGGACGACGTCTCCAATTTGGACGACGTCTCCACTTTGGACGACGTCTCCAATTTGGACGACGTCTCCAATTTGGACGACGTCTCCACTTTGGACGACGTCTCCAATTTGGACGACGTCTCCAATTTGGACGACGTCTCCAATTTGGACGACGTCTCCAATTTGGACGACGTCTCCAATTTGGACGACGTCTCCAATTTGGACGACGTCTCCAATTTGGACGACGTCTCCACTTTGGACGACGTCTCCAATTTGGACGACGTCTCCAATTTGGACGACGTCTCCAATTTGGACGACGTCTCCACTTTGGACGACGTCTCCAATTTGGACGACGTCTCCAATTTGGACGACGTCTCCACTTTGGACGACGTCTCCAATTTGGACGACGTCTCCACTTTGGACGACGTCTCCACTTTGGACGACGTCTCCACTTTGGACGACGTCTCCAATTTGGACGACGTCTCCACTTTGGACGACGTCTCCACTTTGGACGACGTCTCCAATTTGGACGACGTCTCCAATTTGGACGACGTCTCCAATTTGGACGACGTCTCCAATTTGGACGACGTCTCCAATTTGGACGACGTCTCCAATTTGGACGACGTCTCCACTTTGGACGACGTCTCCAATTTGGACGACGTCTCCACTTTGGACGACGTCTCCAATTTGGACGACGTCTCCAATTTGGACGACGTCTCCACTTTGGACGACGTCTCCAATTTGGACGACGTCTCCAATTTGGACGACGTCTCCAATTTGGACGACGTCTCCAATTTGGACGACGTCTCCACTTTGGACGACGTCTCCACTTTTGACGACGTCTCCAATTTGGACGACGTCTCCAATTTGGACGACGTCTCCAATTTGGACGACGTCTCCACTTTGGACGACGTCTCCAATTTGGACGACGTCTCCAATTTGGACGACGTCTCCTGGACGACGTCATCCTTGCCCGAACACTAAACCAAATTAGACATAATTACTAACAACGACAGTCGATCGATCGCCTTCCCTGGCGATCGATCGGCAACCTCTCTAGATTTTGAATCCAGAGAGCTGCCTTCCCACAAATGTTAGCCGATCGATAGCCTTTCCTGGCGATTGATCGACAACCTCTCTGGATTTCTAATCCAGAGAGCTGCTTCTCATTCCATTTTTTTTCCTTCCATCACCTAATAACACTTCAACATTACTCCTCAACAAAATCATCGAATCTCGACGACACGAAACGACATATATCTCTCAAAACGGTTAATCAACCCTAAATCATCCAAGGTACATTCTAAGCTTCGAAATTAATCTTTTCCTCAAAACATCAATCTAATCATCAGAACCGACCTATTTCATCATTATACGTCAATACAAAACGAAAACTATTAAAAATCATAAAAACCTACCAAAACATAATTTTTTACACTATCCAGATACCACGCATCCTAAAATGTATTTCTATACAATTCATTCACTCATTGGTCAAATTAACCCAAAAACCACAAAATCCTTAACCTATAGCTCCCACGGGTCAAGTTCGCACTGACTGCGCCAGCGCACCCCACGAGCATCCTCCCTAAAACTGCAGGCTCGTCGGGTGGAGGGACATCGTCCTCACCTTGCTCGTAGTCACCTACCCATAAAGACACCTATGAGATAAAATCTCAGCAAGTTCTACGTAAATGCTATACATGAACATGTATATGCCGTTTTCATGGAAGCCATCCATATCGTTTCATTTATCAGTACGTGTCAGTCTATGGTTATCAGAAATGCTCGACAGATGGATAAGGCATGCCAAGCAGTTAGACAGTCCATACCATCTGAAGGGAGGAAAACCCGCTCACCACGGAACGCCGGGTCTGAACCTCATCCCCGATAACCCCATGCCATGGTTATTTACTGTAATACTTTACTTTCGTTCTTTACATTTCCATATTCATGAAATCAATGAACAAATTCCTTTTTCATGACATTTATAAACAATGATGCATGACAAACAATAGCATAACGTAAACATACATCGTGTGTACCATTAAAACGATAAAAGCGTAACCTATAAAAGTGACTAATCCTGACTACCCAACCAAGGCAATTAAACTAACAAAGCACCAACAATCCTCAACATGAATTCTTACATATGCTGTAGACCAATCGATCACAGTAAGTCACGAGAACTTACCTCGGGTCCTTAGCACACCGAGCTCCTTGATTCCCGCCTTGTCACCTAAAGCATTTAACAATCTCCTTTGTTAAAATCAAACCTAAACATTGAAATTTTGCAAACTAACGAAACTCCATAATAAAGGAAATTTCCTAAAATTCTAATAAACCTCTATCGAGTATTTCATCGAGCAACTTACGCTCACCAATAGCAAACCTCCATTAATGGAGATTTCTAAACCTCCAAATACCCATTTTTTAACAAAAACCTTAAACACATCCATTAATTCGCCCAACAAAGCTTAATAATCATAAAATAGGTTATAACTAACCATTCCTAACAAAACCTGGAAATTTTTGATAAAACCTAACGAAACCCTAACGGTTTATCAACCTAAAAACCGAGAATAAAAGCTAGGGAAACACTAGAGACTTACCTAGAATCTCGAGGGGAGAATAAAACGTGAAGGAACTTCGATGAACGGAGGAAGAACCGATGAAGTAAAGGGTGGAGAGCCGTGGAGAAGAAAATCGCCAGAGAGAAGAAAGGGAGAGGGTTTTCGTTGGAGTATTGAGGAAGAAAGGGGTTTGTAGTGATTTTAATTAAATTGACTTGTCAAATGATAAGTTTGCCCCTCCATTCAACTTTCCACTTATTTCAAGGTTCGTCTATCGGTTCGGTTTCTCTAAAGTTTCCTTATTTCTCCAATAATTCCACCTTATTGCTAGGGCTCTAATAAAGCTTTTCCTTCGTCAAACAAATTCAATTTACTAATTCTACGAATTAAACCCCTATAGGGTTAAAAACAGAAACTTAAGCATCACATTTCGGTTTGAATTTCTTAAATTCCCATAATTCTCCTAAATTTCATATTAATTATAAGGGTTCCATTAAAACTCTCAGTTCGCAAAATGGACATATTTCAATTATTTGCAAAAAATATCATTGCACGTAATATTCGAAAACTCGTACAACCGGGTGTTACATTCCATCTACCTTAATTGAAATTTTGCCCTCAAAATTGATTATACAAATAATTCTGGGTACTTAGCCATAATTGCCTGCTGTCTTTCCCAGGTAGCTTCCTCTACACTGTGATTCCACCATAACACCTTGACTAGCGGAATTTCTTTGTTTCTCAATACCTTAATAGAGGATTCCAGAATTTGTACTGGCTTTTCCAAGTAGGTTAGCGTCGGCTGCACCTCAATCTCCTGTGCTTCTATGACATGCGACGGGTCACGTACGCACTTCCTGAGCATGGATACGTGAAAGACGTTGTGCATGCTTTCCATAGACGTCGGTAGCTGTTGTCGATAAGCCATCTTCCCAATTCTCTTCAAAATAGGAAAGGGCCAAACGTAACGAGGGTTTAGCTTGCCCCGTCTCCCGAATCTCATAACGCCTTTGAATGGAGAAATTTTCAAATATACCTCGTCACCATCATTAAACTCCAACTCTCTTCGTCTATTGTCAGCGTAGCTCTTCTGACAGCTCTGAGCTATCTTAATGCGCTGTCTGATAATGGCGATCTTTCCGTTGTTTGTTGCAAAATATCTGGGCCAATAATACTAGCCTCACCAACCTCGTCCCAATACAGCGGAGACCTGCATTTCTGCCCATACAGCGCCTGACACGGAGCCATGCCAATCTTAGCCTGAAAGCTGTTATTATATGAGAATTCGATTAATGGCAAATACCTGCTCCACGAGGCTTGAAATTCCAACACGCATGCCCTAAGTATATCCTCAAGAATCTGATTCGTTCGCTCAGTTTGACCATTGGTTTGAGAATGAAAGGTTGTACTGAAGTTTAACTGAGTTCCCATGGCTTTGTGCAAACTCTTCCAAAATCTAGAAGTAAGCCTCGGATCTCGGTCTGAAACTATGGAAACAGGCACCCCGTGCAGTCTAACAATCTCCTGCACATAGAGTTCGGCGAGTTGATCCATGGAAAAAGTTACTTTAACTGAAAGAAAGTGGGCCGACTTTGTTAAACGGTCCACAGTCACCCAAATCCCGTCATGTCCCTTCGTCGTTCTCGGGAGTCCAACAATAAAATCCATGGAAATCTTCTCCCATTTCCATTCCGGGATCGGCAGGGGTTGCAAAGTTCCTACTGACCTCTGATGCTCGGCTTTAACCTGCTAACAAACCAGACAGGTTTCCACGTACTTGGAAACCTCCCTCTTCATGTTAGGCCACCAGAAATGTTGTTTTAGATCCCGATACATTTTGGTACTTCCTGGATGCACCGAATAGGCCGAAGAGTGGGCCTCAGTCAAGATTTATTTCTTTAACTCTTCATCATTAGGCACGTACCACCTATGCCTAAATTTTAATATGCCATCATTTGACAAGTTAAAATCAGACGTATCCTCGGATGTCATGCTAAGACGGTACTTCTTGCACTCTAAGTCTTTCTGTTGACTTCACGTATTTTATCCAGTATCGTCGGCCTAAGAGAAATGTTTGCGAGCATCATGGACAACTCAGCCACAATCTCCACGTCAAACTTCTCAATCTCAGACCTTAACATCACTAACATCGTCACAAGCGAAGGCTGACTCGTAGCAGGCATTTTGCTCAAGGCATCTGCGACCTTGTTCGCCTTCCCTGGGTGGTATTTGATTTCAAAGTCATAATCATTAACGAACTCCAACAACCTTCGTTGCCGCATATTCAGTTCTTTCTGCGTAAACAGGTATTTCAAACTCATGTAATCAAAGAACACCTCACACTGCTACCCATACAGGTAGTGTCTCCAAATTTTCAACACAAAGACAACCGCCGCTAGTTCCAAGTCATGCATCAGGTAATTCTGCTCGTACGGCTTCAACTGCCGAGAAGCATACGCAATAACCCTTCCCTCCTGCATGAGCACACATCCAAGTCCAACTTTAGATGCATCACAATATATGCTGAACTTGTCTCCTTCAACAGGCAGTGTCAAAGCTGGAACCGTTGTCAATTTCTGCTTCAGCTCCTGAAAGCTCTTTTCACATGCAGCAGACCATGTAAACTTTTCATTTTTCCTGGTCAAACGTGAAAGAGAGACTGCGATCTTGGAAAATTCCTCGATGAACTTCCGGTAATACCTGGCCAATCCGAGAAATCCACGTATCTCTCGCACATTCCTAGGCTGCGGCCAATCTTCTACAACTTGAATCTTACTTGGGTCCACGAAAATCCCCTCTTGAGATATAATGTGGCCGAAGAAGTTAATTCGATCCAACCAAAACTCACACTTAGAGAATTTTGGGTAAAGCTTGTGTCATTGCAAAACTCCCAAAACAATTTGTAAGTGCTCTTCGTGTTCCTCTTTCGTATTCGAATAGATCAAAATGTCGTCGATAAAAACAACAATAAACTTGTCCAAATACTCCTTGAAGACACAATTCATTAAATCCATAAAAGCTGCTGGGGCATTCGTAAGTCCAAAAGACATAACAAGGAACTCATAGTGCCCATACCTTGTTCGAAAGGCCGTCTTTTGAATATCCTCCCTGTAACAACCCCAGTTGGAGTCGCCATGTAATTCATGACTTAACCCCTTAATCAATCGGTTCTTACTTCATGCACCTTGTTCATTATCAGTATTATTTATTGTTTTTTATTTCTCCAAACTTAGAACTTAAAACTTGACTCGTGGACAATATATCATTTGACAAAAACTAAACCATCCAAAACCCGACTTTTTCATAAATCTAATAACTCGTTAGTTCACAGGATCGAGCGACTATGCTCGATTATCAGTTCCATGACATCAGCCGGATGATGTCCTCATTCAACAGAGTCATCATCCGGTAAGCATGTGCAATACACGTGACTCACTTACATCAACCGATAAGAAACATCATCCGGTGAACAACAAATATTCGTCATCCACCGGTGACGTCAGCCGTATGATTCACCCATCCAGCTTCTATCATTCAGCTCACATCGGTGACGTCAGCAGGATGATGTATTTATCCAACTTCTATCACACAGCATTAAAATACAGAAAACTTCAAACAACTCATATCGACAGAAAGACAATCTGACCTTCACAGGTCTCATACTCGTAGACATAATCATAGGTGGACATGAAACGTGGACTCATCTAGGATACAAATAGCAGAAGACTTAATTATAACAGATCATTCTATACCCTTATGATCATCTCCAAATTTTGATAACCAAACGAGGCAATCACAGAATCCAATATTCTAAAGAAAATCTCATTCTACTTAAACATCAGTTCATCATAAATCTTACTGACACATTATGAGCATAACTACGGGTCATATTCGCCTACCAGCCACAGACTTCCACCCTGAGCACCATCCTGCAACCAGCTTTAGACATTATCATTTAATTTGGAATCCTCACCTGCTAAATCTTCACCTACATCATAAGGTTTAAACTATAAGCCTAATGCTTAGTAAGGAATGCAATACTAACTTGTATATGTAAATGCATAGTTACAAGAAAATCATGATCATGTTCGTTTCATGCTCTTTTCTTGTTCTTATTCGTGTTCTTGTTCTTATTCGTTTTCTTGTTCATCACTTTCATCATATGGATTAAGGGAGGATTTGTGCCGTAAAGGGGGGATGACAGTGCAAGTGTACATAGTCCCTTTCGGGCCATATTCATGGTCCTTCTCTTTGGACAGTGACATACACCAAACCACCCCCAACCCTCACTTAATGCGGTTGCATAAGTTTCATATTCATTCTCATATCTTGTTCATGGGGAAAGAAAACATGCTCATAAATCATTTTCATATGCTTGAGAAGTAAATCGTGATGCATGACATGAATGTTCTTAAATCATCAGACTATGGAGAATATCATACTAGACAGTTGACTTCATAGACTCTATCAGAACATCATATAACATAGTTCTTAAACATCCGTAAATCATCCAAGTACAACAATCTTACTAACTTAAAACAAATATCAAACACATAACTAATTTAGTACCCTTAAGATGTAGGGCCCTAATGGCCGAAAATCTTAATACATTCACTTACCCGGTGTCCTTTGCAAATGGAATACTACTTTCAAATCTTCTTCACCTAAATCATTTCACATTACCAAGTTAAAAATAAAATCCAAATAGTGCTAACCAAAAATAATCCTAATGCTTAACCTACTTGTATTTCTATATTCTTCTGTTGAGCACCTTGTGTGCGTGGATTAAATTTCTACAATCTAAATAACCAGATTCAACCCGGTAACTAATCGCATACAACTATCTAAATGTCCATAATCAACTCGGAAATGCCTTTACAATA
Organism: Begonia masoniana; assembly: GCA_022432975.1. Classification (NCBI taxonomy): domain Eukaryota; kingdom Viridiplantae; phylum Streptophyta; class Magnoliopsida; order Cucurbitales; family Begoniaceae; genus Begonia; species Begonia masoniana. The sequence continues at coordinate 37,951,798 of CM039502.1, forward strand.
CGCATATTAGAAATGGTCCTATTATTACTCTACCATTAAAGAATCTGAAACCTCGGGTTCTAACCGAAAACAGAGCTCAAAGTATCTACCAGTAACTACATTCATTAAGTCTTACCTAGTAAGCTGAGTATAGGGGAGAACGAAGGAGAATCGTTTGTTGATGAAGAAGGCTACCTGCTGCGAGAGAGAGAGAGTGTTCTGGGAGGATGAGAATCGCCGAGAGAGAATGTCGACTACAGTGGGGTTTTTGTGAGGTTTAAGAGTTTTCATTTTCTACTTATACCAAATAGGTTCCTCCTTAATTACAATTCTGCCACTACAATAGAAATCCAATAAGCTTTGGCATATAATTATTAAATAAAACGTCAAATAAAGAGGTGACCGTTAATTCCATTAAGAAAATCACCTGACTGAGAATGTCGGGTGTTACACTCCCTCCTGACCTTCAACTGATAATAATGTAACGACCCTTAACCGTACCCGTATTTTTTCCGTATTATTTTTTTTTTATCAATGTATCGTTTGAGCGGAAATTTAAATCGTTAAGATCGTTCAGAGAATTGAAAACCATTTAAAATCATTAATAGGAACTTAATAAAACAATTTATAAAAATTAAGTTTTAACATTTTTCTGCAATCACGATCGGTATCATCACGATCGATCGTGATCAGCTAAAAATAAAAAGGAAATTTAAACATTTTTCCTGCAATCACGATCGATCGTGGTCATATCACGATCGATCGTGGTCACGTTGAACTGATCCCGATCGATCGTGGTAGTATGCCCGATCGATCGGGCTGCCTCTGTAATTTCAACAAGAAATTTTCCCAAATCACGATCGATCGTGGTCAAATCACGATCGATCGTGATAGGCCTTTTCCCCCTTTTCTGCTGATCACGATCGATCGTGGTCAAATCACGATCGATCGTGATTTCCTGCATACACATACTACACTAAAAAAAACACACTTCACAATTCCCTTTTCTACCTCATACATCCATCACTTCTTTTAACACTTTTCACAACAATACAATCACTCTACTCCCCGTATACAATCCCCACTATACCAATCGTCCAAAAACCGAGTTAAAACACATTTAAAATATAACAAATTTTCTTAAAAACAAACCGCGTGGTTCCTTTTAAAAGTTTAGCGTTTCCTCCTGTTTGAAAATAATCAATACATTACAAAAATCCTTTTAATTTCCAAAACACGACATATAATCTATCCAACCCAAAACATCCTAAAGTATGTAACTATACATATCTCCTATATTCTATCTATCAATTCCCAAAATGTTTACCTACGTCCCCACAGGTCAAAATCACGCTCCGACTGCCAGCGCAATCACACGGGTCATCCTCCTTCAACGTGTTCATACTTCAGGCGGAGGGACATCTTCCTCACCTGTCTCAAATTCACCTACACCATAGAATTAAACACGTGAGCTAGAGGCTCAGTAAATCTAAGTGAATGCACGTGAATGTTATGCTATGCATGTACAGTTCAAAATCATGCGTCCTACCTTTTCGCTAAGCATTTCATATACGTCACCGGGGCTTCTCTCTCATTTGATAGGAGCGGCACATCCGGCGATTGGATAGCCCCTCGTATCAAACCGGGGGGAAGACATGCTTCACCAGACAGCCATGTCTGAACCACCGCCACCGACGTGACCCTCATTACGTTCATCACCTTTTCGTTATCATTTTTCCTTTTCATGAAATTATGCATAGAAACCCATTTTTATGCCGTTCGAAAACTATGATGCGTGAACAATATCGTGCTATGAACAAAATAAAACAAGCAGAAACATAATATAATAAGCTAACAATTAACGACTTAACAAACCATAATTCTAACTACCCTTTCTAAACTACCCAACGCATCTCCAATATCCTCGATCGACTTAATTCATACGGTGTAGGCCAAGACGGCCAAACAAGTCACAGAGACTTACCTCGCGTCGTTGCACACCGAGCTCCGTCCACGAGCACTTGTTCGCCTATACATTTCATAATATATACGTTAAACCGAGTCTAAATCCTCAAACTTCAAAAATAACTAAGTCCTAACTAAAGAAAATTCCTAAAACTCTAAAACACTTCGTTGAGGCATTTCATCGAGCAATTTGCGCTCGAGAATCACCAAACTTCCATTAATGGAGGTTTTCAAGCTCCAACTTAACCAAGTATCCAATACACCTCAACAAATCGATGAACTAAACTCCGATAACTATCAATACGTCTATTAGAGGCATAACTAAGCTCAACCTATCAATTTCAAACATCGATTTACGTTTTCAACGAAAACCCTAACGAACCCTAATCGTTTTAAACCCTAGAAATCGATAACTAACGTTCCAAAAGCTTAGAGCCTTACCTAGAGAGTGGAGACGGAAGAGAAACGTGAAGAGTCGAGTCGCCGGAGGACAAGCTTCGACCACGGAGAGGAGAATCGCCGGAGGAGAGGAGAGCTTCGCGTGAAAGAGAGGAAGTGGAGTTTGCGTTGAAGTGTTGGGGAAGAAATGAAGAAATTTGTAATATTTAATAAAAATTGGTTTGGTAATTACTAAATTGCCCTTCCATTTGATTTCAATTTATTCCTCCGATTATTTCGTTATTTAACTAACGATCCGATTTTCCAAAATTCTCATATTTCATCATAAATTCCAATTTATTATTACGGCTTCGTTAAAACTTTCCGTTCGTAAAACAGACTTAATCTGACGTATTTACAAAATGGCCATTTATATTGGCATAAAAATAAATCTCGTAAAGTCGGGTGTTACAAATAACCCGAGCGTAGGTCAATCCTTGAAAACACTCGGGCACCTTGCAGCTGGTCAAACAAATCATCTATTCGGGACACACGGGTACTTGTTCTTCACTGTCAATTTATTCAGCTCTCGATAGTCGATGCACATCCTGAGAGTTCCATCCTTCTTCTTAACAAACCAAACCGGCGCGCCCCAAGGAGAAAAGCTAGGTCGAATGAACCCCTTATCCAGTAATTCTTCTAGCTAAACTTTCAACTCCTTTAGTTCTGCTGGCAGGCGCCAATCTGTACAGATTTTTGGAAACTGGTTCTGAACCTGGATAGACATCAACCACAAACTCTATCTCCCGGTCTGGCGGTAATCCGGGAAGATCATCGCAAAAAATCTCCGCAAACTCCCTAACAATTGGGATGTCACTTGGCGTTACCCCATTAAGCAATCGAGTATCGACCACAGTGACCATATAGACTGAGCATTCACCTCTAAACTGCTCCCTGACTTTCATCGAATAGGAAGTAGGCAACCCACTCAACCTATTCATCGCTTGATAAGAAGACTCTTCTTTATCTGGGGGCCGAAAGGTTACCAACCCAGATCGGCAGTCGATAGTGGCGAAGTGGCGAGACAGCCAGTCCATCCTCAAAATCAGATCGTACCGCTCTATGCCCATAACTATCAACTGGGTATAAAGGGTGCTATTCCCCACTGAGACGACGTTGCTCGGGAGAACATGATCAGACTGCATATAAGCTCCTGAGGGCAACATAACTCTATACTCATACTCTGACAACTCGGGCACCAACAATCTAGCTACGCATGCAGTAGAAATAAACAAGTGCATAGCCGCCCTATCTATCAAAGAAAACACTGCTATACCAGTGACAAAGATGGTACCTGCAATGACAGAAGGCTGAGCCTCATCATCCCCGTCACTAGGTTCGATGAAAGCACAAATTCAAAGGTTCACTCTTCTTTGGTCGGTAGCCACCCTTGGGCAATTCTGAGCGTAATGGCTTACCTCCCCACACCTGTAGCACTTGTTTGTGCCAAATCTACAAGCGCCAAAGTGAGGCTTCTAACACTTCGGGCATACCGTTCTCGGGGCATCATCCTGAACTTGTTTTTCTTTCCCTTGGTCACCTTTGCCATCGTAGGGCCTCTTAGTGCCCTTTTGTTGTAGTTGTTGTTGTGGCCCTTCTTGGCTGCCAGCCCCTATTTTTAGGTCGAGGCTGTAATTCCCAAAAGAACCCTCTAGCTGGCTCCCTCGATTTGACATAACTCTATTTGACAGCCTCAATTTCCAGTGCCCTGGCCACGATCTAAGTATAGGGCACGTTCCGCACCCCTGATATAATGACACATTTTTGGATATCATGATTTAGCCCTTGCATAAACCGACGCATTTTGTCTTCATTACTGCTAACCTGTCGCGGTGCGAAGCGGGATAGGGCCTCAAATTTTCTAACATACTCAGCAATTGCATGAACTCCACCATTTGGTCTCCCGTACCGTATGGCTGAAGTATTTGTCATACAATATGTCTTTAAACCTCTCCCAACTCATTATCGTCACGTCGGTGGTTGCCTTGATGGAATCCCACCAAACCGAGCGTCTAAAGCCAAATGATAGGTGACCAACGCAACCTTCTCTCCATCCTCTATATTCGTATATGCCATCATGTCTTCCATAGTACGAATCCACTCCTCGGCTAAAAAGGGATCTGAAGACTGTCCATTGAACACCAGAGGGTGTAACTTTTGGAACCTCTCCATCCCACGATTACTAGGAGTTGCCACCTCCTAAGTTCTATTGCCCTCACAGTTAATCAGCGTATCAAGCGGTTGAAACTGTCTTTCCATATGTAGAGCCTGTCGTTCTAAGTGTTAGGATTGTTGAGCTATAAACTCTCTCAACTGGTCTATCGTGTCATCTCTCTCATCTCTTTCATTCCCTCGACGCACTATTTTGTAAACCTATAAAAGTTAGAAACAATAACTCTAAGAAACAAAAACAAAGAAATCTTAAAAATGCACTTACAGTTTGAAGAAGCATATCTGTGTAGTGGCTTACGCGGTCGAGCAGTCTACAGAACCGATTTTAAAACCTGGGAGCTCTGATACCAACTGTTGTGACGACCCCGACCCCGCGTCGGTGCCGCCACGACCTACGTCGTGCGTGCATCCATATTACCCTCGCCCATTCTCATTTATATATTTGTCCCTTTCTTTTTTTTTCTTTTTTCGTTTTCATTCTTCATTCATTAGAGAACAGACTTAGGCAATCAATTCGTATCTATCGATATTTAGGCTCTAACTTAAAACGTACCCAAAACGACTCGTCTAAGGCAGGGAATCATCAAAAAAGGCTTTAAAACATAAAAAAATATCAACCTGGAATGCATAGGAGAAAAAGGGTATTTCTGCCCAAAAGAAAGCAACAGCCGATCGATCGACTGTCTTTGGCCGATCGGTCGACTAGCTCTTGGGTTCGCACGGTCGATATGGCCTCTGTTGAAATCGGTCGACGTGGCCTCAGTATGGAGATTGGTCGACGTCTCCACTTTGGACGACGTCGCCCCTTTGGATGACGTCTCCACTTTGGACGACGTCGCCCCTTTGGACGACGTTTTCACTTTGGACGACGTCTCCACTTTGGACGACGTCTCCACTTTGGACGACGTCACCCTTGCCCGAACACTTAACCAAATTAGATAGAATTACTCACAACGACAGCCGATAGATCGCCTTTCCTGGCGATCGATCGGCAACCTCTCTAGATTTCGAATCCAGAGAGCTACCTTCCCACAAACGTTAGCCGATCGATCGCCTTCCCTAGCGATCGATCGGCAACCTTTCTAGATTTCGAATCCAAAGAGTTGCCTTCCTCCTTCCATTTTTTTTTTCCTTCCATCACCTAATAACACTTCAACATTACTCCTCAAACAAAATCATCGAATCTCGACACGAAACGACATATATTTCTCAAAACGGTTAATCAACCCTAAATCATCCAAGGTATATTCTAAGCTTCGAAATTAATCTTTTCCTCAAAACATCAATATAATCATCGGAACCTGACCTATTTCATCATTATCCATCCGTACATAACAAAAACTGTCAAAAGTCAGAAAAACCTACCAAAACATAATTTTTTACACTATCCAAATACCACGCATCCTAAAATGTATTTCTATACAATTCATTCACCCATCAGCCCAGTTAACCCAAAAACCACAAAATGCTTAACCTATAGCTCCCACGGGTCAAGTTCGCACCGACTTGCGCCAGCGCACCCCACGAGCATCCTCCCTCAAACTACAGGCTCGTCGGGTGGAGGGACATCGTCCTCACTTTTCTCGTAGTCACCTACACCATAAAGACACCTATGAGATAAAATCACAGCAAGTTCTACGTAAATGCTATACATGAATATGTATATGCAGTTATTCATGAAAGTCGTCCATATCGTTTCATTTATCAGTACGTGTCAGTCTATGGTTATCAGAAACGCTCGACAATGGATAGGGCATGTCAAGCGGTTAGACAGCCCACACCATCTGAAAGGAGGAAAACCCACTCACCACGAAACGTCGGGTCTGAACCTCATCCCTGATAACCCCATGCCATGGTTATTTACTGTGATACTTTACTTTCGTTCTTTACATTTTCATATTCATGAAATCAATGCACAAATTCCTTTTTTATGACATTTATAAACAATGATGCATGACAAACAATAGCATAGAGTAAACATACATCGTGTGTACCATCAAAACGATAAAAGCGTAATCTATAAAAGCGACTAATCCTGACTATCCAACCAAGGCAATTAAACAAACAAAGCACCAACAATCCTCAACACGAATTCTGACATATGGTGTAGACAAATCGGCCACAGTAAGTCACGAGAACTTACCTCGGGTCCTTAGCACACCGAGCTCCTTGATTCGAGCCTTGTCACCTAAAGCACTTAACAATGTCCTTTGTTAAAATCGAACCTAAACATCGAAATTTTGTAAACTAACGAAACTCCTAACTAAAGGAAATTTCCTAAAATTCTAATAAACCTCTCTCGAGCAACTTACGCTCACCAATAGCAAACCTCCATTAATGGAGATTTCTAAAGCTCCAAATACCGATTTTTCAACAAAAACCTTAAACACATCCATTAATTCGCCCAACAATGCTCAATAATCATCAAATAGGTTATAACTAACCGTTCCTAACAAAATCCGGCAATTTTTGATAAAACCTAACGAAACCCTAAAGGTTTATCAACCTAAAAATCGAGAATAAAAGTCGAGGAAACACTAGAGACTTACCTAGAATCACGAGGGGAGAATAAAACTGAAAAGAACGTCAAAAAAAAAATACTTTGGAATCCATCCAACAAATGTATAAATTTGGCCCTGGAGTACCCCTCTGTAATCACCCGACATTTGGGCGTGTAATAAATCTGTTGAATTATTGTATGAATTTACATTGCCATAAATACAGAACTATTTTTGTAAATTTTGGAGCATTGAGTGAGGGAGAACCGAACTAATGGCTAACTAAACAAAACACTAAGTTTAAATGCCTGAAAGGTGAAATTGGAGAGAAATTACGGTTGATGGAATTCAATGATAGTTGACATATGGCATCTTGTTGAGAAAGTTAAGTTCTCTCCTACGTGAAATCTCTTTCACTTCTTTGCTTCCTCCTCTTTCTCTTCTCTAGTCTTCTCTTTCCCGCGACTGAAACAAGTTCCACACTTGTTTCTCCTGCATTCTTCAGGAAGGTACTTTCCGTCGGTAGTCTAACAAGTTTAACACCCTATTTACTGATTTTTGAGAATTTTAGGGTTAATGACCGTATAATCATTTTTTAGGTGTCACAAACTACTGAACCGAACGATCAAGACATCAACCCCGCAGGCAAACTAGAAAGTTTATATCCTAGGTTTTCCCTTAAGGCCCTACATCTCTCGGAGGTACTAGGTTTTCCCTTCTGTTGGCTGGTTCGGGAAAAGGGTTAGATTTAATTTCTGTGGTTTCTGTTAGGTTCCTGTTGTTTTTACTTCTTGTTCTCTGCTGTAATAACTGTAAGCACTGTAAATATCCATGCATAACACGATTTTCTGAAATTTCATGCACAAACTGTTTTCTGTACACGGTTTTTGAGTTAAGCCAAGAGAAAATCTGACTGAAATGTACCGGTTAATGTGGGATGGGACTGGCCCTCAGAATCGTTTCTGTTCTGTTCTTTATCGTCTGTTTGTGCCTGTCCGTGCACTTGCCATTTTCCCTACAATCCCCCTTAATACCCCTCTGCCACGAAAC